>JAFBJR010000073.1:748845-1173995 GCA_016785285.1 Brachirus orientalis | reverse complement strand
ACATATATATATATATATGTGTGTATATATATTATTAGGAATAGAACTAAAATAACCAACCCCAACCATTCCATTCTTTGGCACCCTTCCCTCAGGGTAGACAAATGACAAAGTCAAATGCCCACATTCTCATACAAAGCTTGATGTCTCGTTGAGACAAACAGCCACAAACTAAGCAGGAAAAAAAGAGCTTCTGGATGTCCTCCATTGTTGTCTGCTGTGTCACGTCCATGTCATTGCACCGGTGTGAATCACACTATCTGGCCCTCAGGCACAGCTTACACCCATGATGTAGGACTTTACCATTGCAAACCATACCATACAGTACTAAACCGAACCGCTCCATGATGGACACACAGCATTAGAGAATGCAGAAAAATACATGGATGTAAATACATCTGGAAATGAGGTTTGAAAAACACCCAAGTGCATAAGTTGCATCAGATACCACAAACTGACCTTCCAGGTCCTCCTCTTCATCTTCGTCATCACTTGACTCACTGATGTGCACTGTGATAGACCGGTTCGTAACAGGAGTCCAGTCAAAATAGATGCCAAAGCCAATGTCATAGCCGTCTGTAGCGAACTCCCAGCACACTTTTTTGGCCTCAGGGACAGTGGGAACGTGAACGGTCATAATGTCGCCTCGGTAAACTGTCACCACACTGTCCTTATCTGAACTAAGCTTCGCCTTCAGCTCCTTCAGCGCAGCAGATGTCCATGTAGTTGGCGGGTTCAGGGGCGGCATCTGGGCTGCCATGAGGAAAAAACAACAAAATGTTGACAAAGTACATAACAGTAAATCAGGCCCTTTTAAATTAAGCTTAGATAAATCTTAAAGGTGCTGAATGTAAGATTATTTGTAAAAAAATTTTATGCCAATGAAAGAACAGATCATAACATGACTCAAAAAAAAAAAATCAGGCCTTCTGCAACCTCCTCCATGCCTACAATGGTCTCTAGACTGATTTATATGAAATGGAGTCAAGTCAGTTTTTTTGCCAAAATCTATAGATATGATGCTTCTTTATGCCTCAGTGTAAACATCAGTGTCTAACTCTTGCCCACCATTACCGAAGCAGTGAATATCAAGTAAAAAGCAAGTTGTAGTATGGGAGTGAATCTGCTAATAATATAAACAATTGGCTCCCGGCGCAACACGGATTCCAACAGAAACCACACACAGGCATACAAAGTAAAATTAACTTTAATAAGCAAAGTCTGGTGGGCCAAACAGGGAAATGTCTGACGTTAAGCAAAGACTAGAGTGTTGCTTTTGTTACCTTATCAGCATATGCATCTTGTCTGTGTGTAAAATACTGCAGTCTCTACTGTGTCACTGTCTTGGCTAGAGACCACAATGCTCACTTATGGCTAAAATAGCGATGAGGTCACATTTCACTTAGGACTACACTTGTCTCTAGCAACCACTGTTTTTTCAAACTTAGCCCCTTTTAAAAACTGAAGGTTTATCTTTTCAGAATTTGTGCTACACTGTGAACATTAATAACTCATTTCGGAAGCTTCTGAGTCAAAATCGTGAAAATAAATCAAAGCAACAGTCATGATGACACACTCAGCAGGTCCTCACGTTTCATCTCAGTGGAGAGTTGACAGCTCCCAGCACTGTTGTTCTCCTCACCTCCTCCCCCTGGGGCCAGCTCAGCAGGGGCCTCCTCATTACCCTCAAAATGCACACAAGGTTTATTATTAGAGAAAAATAATACTAAACAGTTCTCCTCTGTTTATTGCCAACAAGTGACAGGTTATCCAACATACTTTGAACATTAACTACCTTGTCTGGACGCTGCTCTGGATCCTGCCTGATTTCATCCATGTCAGCCTGGTCTTTCATCTGAGCAAAGCTCCCTGAAAGATCTGTATTCTGCAGCCTGGAGTGGTTATAGCATAGCAGCAAAGAGGAAACCACAATATTTAACTGGTGAAAAGATTTAGAATGACTAGGTGCGTATATGAGCCCTCATTTAGCACCGTCGCAAGAAAGATTGAGCAGCAACAGGTTACCTGTCCAGCGGTCTGCTGTCGCACTGTTTAGATGTTATTCCAGGGAAAGACGAGAAGGAGAGGGAGGACAGCCGTGACTGGAGCTCTGATGAAGCCTCTAATCCCTCCATGGCTCTAAAGACCAAGCAAACACCTCACTCAGCCTGCGTGGCTGGAAAAAAATGAAGATGAAGCCCCGCCCCTTTAAAAACCACAGGGAGGAAGAGAGACGACAGCACGGGGTGAAACTACTAGCCCGGTGCTAACACGAGCCGGAGACACTAAACAAACTGTCATTTGACACTTATGGTTCACGTTTGCCACAGTTGAGGCTCGTGACTCAACAGCTAAAACCGTATAAAGGACAAGTGAGTGAATATATACACGTGTTGTGTTCATTAACAAGCTCCATCTTTGATAACTGACGTGTTAGCTTTTTAGCTAGCTAGCTACTTAGTTCACATTTAGCAAGCAGTAAAAAAAGTGGAGCAGCAGCGACACATTGATGAGACTTTTCTTACCACGAGACTAGATGATAACCTGAGGACAGTCTCACTTAAGTCCAGCTCGAGTCAACGGGAAACACGCCTCCATGTCAATGCAGTCATGAAGCTGATGTGTCCACAGGAAAAAACAACAGACTTTTTTTTTTTTTTTTGACTTCCTTTTCTCGAATGTTGACGAAACCGGCGAGTCTGAGGCGAAAAGAGACGAGGATGTCTCCAAGATCAGCGCCCATTACATGGATCTGAAAACAATGGATTTAATAAGCTTTTCTACTGTTTTTTGTGTCCACGTTTTTATTGCTTTGTCTCTACATCCACCGTGGAAGATGTAATCAACATTAACAGTAACAACAAACAGCGACAATAATAAAAATATTAATGAATAAATATTCAGATAAATGACACAGTTGCATCCACACATACTAGAGACAGCCAGTTGCATTAACATTTAGTTCGTTAGTTTGTATATGATCAGATTAGGTCAGATAAGACTTTATGGATCCCACAGCAGGGAAATTTATTTTACAGCACCAAAAAGGGTTAGAGGCCAGACAAGTGACAAATACAGAGAGTGTAAAAAAACAGAATGTAAAAAAAAAAGCAATAAGACAAATACTGCTTAACAAATGTATTAGACAACCACGCAATGTAAGGTTTATGCCACAGCTGCTCTAAATTAACAGCACTGGTAATTATCAAAATCATTTTTTATGTTTCAATACACCAGTATGACATTTTTAATTCTAATGTTTTTTTCTCTGCAATGGGCTGCCAAAAAGTTACAGGACATTAAAGAAGCTCTGATGTTTTGTGTTCTTCTTTAGGTCAAACCTCACCCCTCCGCAAACTTTAATGAAAAGTGACACAGCAGTGTTTAAATAATCATGGTAAAAAGTCAGACAAACAAATAGATGAACAGCACTAACTGCACTAACAGATGAAGGTATCACAAAATACAGTATACTGAATTATAATACACTCATTGCCCAGAAAAGGCCGACAGAGTTCCAACTTTCTCCTGTGGTGGAAATTTGTGAAGTATTTAAGATTTACATTGTGGTGTGAGTGTCAAATGTCAGTGGTGTCACCATCAGTGATTTGTACACAGCAGAGATGCCCCGCTGCATATAATTGTTGCTTGACAGGAGCTTCAGCAGTGGAGTCTCTTTAGTCTGAGAATCAGTGAGAGAAATCCAGGGAAAAGGCCTTTGAGAGAAAAAAAGTCAAGGCATGACAGTCTTGAGTGCTCTGTTTCAAATAGTGCTTTGTTTCTTTTACTTTAAAGTAAATTAATTTACTTTGGTGTGACACTGCATTACACTACTCTTGATAAGGTGGACACAAGCAGCATTGCGTTGTTTGACTTCTCACTTTACAACTGTACTTACTCATCTCCATGAAGGGAAGATGCAGAAGACAAACTGATTAAACTTTGTGCATTTAATCGCACAATGTGCACTGAGTTTTCATTGAACAAGCTGTTGATGAGCGAGAGAGCGTCACTGGATCTCAGACCGGCAGAGGTGCTGATATTCAGCAGGCTGTACAGCACTGCACACACCCAGTTCACACACAGAGAGATTCCACCTACAGGGAGTCAAGCGACCGTTTAGCAATTACAGAAAAAAGGCAGCTTCATGAGTAGTACTAATTTATCAAAATTCATAATATATATGACGACAAATTCAAAGTCTGGAATGATATACCATTCATTGTAAGAAGACATGACGCCTCTATCAGTGAAGGATCCTTCAAAGCTTTGGACACAGAGGAGCAGGAAAGCCACACATCTGCAGTGTCACCACTGGCAAGGTCGTACTGTGGTTTCAAAATAAAGTCGTGTCCAAGAAGTTGTGCTAATCTGTGAAAAACATTCACAAAGAAGGACTCACTGTTGTGTGTATGTGTGTGTTCTTGTGGCAGTACCTGGCAACAGGCACAGCAGAGATGAAGCTGTAGATGAGGCAGTGTTTTGACAGATGAGAGTGGAGATCAGCACAGACTGTGGGCAGGTGAGAGGGCAGACAGCAGAGGAATAGAATGTCTGCCCAGGCTGCCAGCCTTCCATTGTCAAAGAAACACTCAACACCAGCCTGGGGATATTCCACTGTAGCACATAACACAAAACATGACCAGGATCTTGAGAATGTAAACATTACTCTTTCAGGTCTCCTGTAATAGGTGAGCCTTTAATATTTAAACATTCTCAGAAAATTTCACCTCAAAGCTATTTTTACTGTTTAACTAAGTGCTGATGTTGTTTTGAACATCTCACATCCTTCATGGGCATATTCACCTTTTAGTTTGTGATGCATTTATTTACTTATTTCACACACACCAGTATGATAATGTGTGAAGAAAATAAAGTGAATAAGGGTATGAACCTGTAGACGCCTATATAAAAACACACCCAAAAGAATGTAGACTTAACAAATACAGTCAGAGGCCACAAACACATGTAACACAGTTAAAAATATGAAGTTATAAAACTTTATGATACTTTGATTTAAATAGTATTAAAATAATCTAAATAGGGTTTAGTTAAAAAGTAAAAAAAAAAAAACACGTGTAAGTGAAAGTTTCTTTCGGGGAGTGAAAGGGGGGGGGGGGGGGGGGGGGGAGAATATCAGGGCTATAGAGTGTTTCTGCACGGACAAGTGAGAGAGCCGGAACGGTGAGAACGAGCGTGATACGGAGTTTTTTTGTGTTATATAAGTGTGGAATGCGCAAACAAGTGTAATTTGCGTTTCAAGATTGTTTACACAACAGTCGCTGTGATGAGAAAAGCTGCGTGCTGTTAAAACAGCAGGACTTTCCACACGAAATTCTGTTTATGCACTAATGCTACTGCTAAGCTATCCGAAGTATAGCATAGAGTCAGTCCATTACCTGTGAACGGACGCTAAGTCTAACTTCCTCGGTTGGAGAGTGTGAGGGGTGAACTTCTGTTTTTCGGCCTGAAGACAGAGCGGATACTCAGACAGAGCTTGGAGTAATTAGTGTTTCCCTGAGCATTCTTCTGGGAGGAGAAACGACGATTGACGGTGACGGTGATGAGATGCGGAGCTGCTGTTAAACCTGCACCAGGCCCCTGCTGGATCAAGGATCTGTCAGACAGACCATTAACTCAGGTACAGTGCTTTTATTTGGCTCACTAAGGAGCGAAACGGCCATTAAGTTTTGGGCCACAACGATCACAAACACCGAACCAAGCCTGCAACTTTATATTTTGTTTAAATAACTTTAGTTTGCCGGCTTTAGGTTTCAGGTGTGTGTGCGCCCACTGATTATATTTGTTGTGTTTAAGTGACCTTAAGTTTGGTGAATTGTGGTTCTCTGTAATAATCCATTTTGAGTTTGAAGGTTTTTATTTGTTTTGCACTAACAATGTTATAACACTATAAGAGCGTCTACCTTGAAGAAGGGGTACATTTCATTTGACGCTTATAAATATATTTTATTTATTGCTATTTTAAAACAAATGTTTCTTTGTTAAGTAAATAATTGAGTTATTTTTCTAAAATCTAAGTTGTGTGACTTTATGTGAGATTGTAATATACTGACCTTTTTAGAGGGAATAATTTGGTACCGATAGAGATATACAGACGTTTGTGGTTAAAAATCTCTGTTAATATTATTACTGTAAATTCATATATGGTAGACTTAAAAGAGAGAGAGAGAGAGAGACCCAATATTTATATTTTAATCAACATCAAATTCATTAGACAACTATGTTAAAAGAACCCAAAAGCCCTGCCCTTATTTCTATAGCTGGTGAGGGGAGCGCTACACACATTTAATATTTTAAATGGATAATTCAACAAAATCAGTGGGGAGTTTAAAATGGCCCATTAAAAAAGGTCCAGTTTCAGTTTGAAATGTGAACCGTAGTTCCTTCCCTCTATCGTACAATGTAAAATTTTTGACTGCGGAGCATTACATATTACACATATTAGATTATATTTGACAATATAAGCTGGTATGAGCCAGATCATAGGCTCAGCTCCTCAGATTTCTACTGTACCAAAATAAATTAATTTAAATGATAGTTTCCTTGAATAAATATCTATTTCAGTGTACCTGCAGACTCAGGTCTTCTGGTGGAGACTTTAATGTGTGATGGTTTAATGCCACTTATTTCTAAGAGGGAGAGAAGCAGCTGTTTCCCCAGTTGACCAGCTCCGAGTATCCCCACACGCAGGTCAGCGCCCTCTATTGGTGCCACAGCGTGACGCAGCCTAGTGACACATCAGTTAGCATCAAATAGCAGCACCAGTATTATTGATGCATATTTTTCCGCTTTGTTCGCCTCTCGTACAACAACCACTTTAAATATATCTATTACCTCAGTGAGCGCATGAGCTGGCACAGATAAAGCGCGTGCGCGCACCCGCAAAACGTCAGTCCAAGCGCGCGTGCACGGAGGTGAAGTAACTTTTTCTCATCTTCACTGATTCCAGTCTCAAAAGACAAACTGCTCAGGTTGGCAGTTACGTCGAGCATCATTGCCAGACGGTAGCTATGTCTCATTTAAGGTACTGCATCCTGCGGAGTGCGCTGCCTCCGTCGACCGGGCACTCCGAAGCACCCGGAAGTCAGGCGCTGCGAAATGAGACGGTCCAGTCTACCCACCTCACTGGTTACGTTCCTTGCCGGTTACGTCACCAACCGAAGAAAACGTTTTTTCTCATTCACATTTACCATTAATATTTTTTAATACTGTTCATATTTTTGGCAATAGTTGTAGAATTAGTAGTATTCTTTACAAATTAAATTGTTTTTAGTTTAAGTTATTTTGATGGAGCCTTCAGATTTTGTACTTATTTTAACAAATAATTTAACATTAATGCATATGGAGAACTTTCACCGCAGACATCGGTGTGTGATGTTTCTCAGGCTGTATTAAATCATGTGACCCTGGGGAACATGCTTTTTTTGCCCTACTAGAATAAAGTAAAATTGCACATCCATTACAGTAGTTGTCAGAAGTTGTCAGAGTGTCCACAGGGAGTATTAGCTCTATGGTGTAGGATTATTTTTGCACCGAGCGAGCAAAGTGCAGTATACAAACCCTTAAGGGACAAAATGGAAAATTTATGAAAAGGTATGAAAAGAAAGGCAGAGAAAGACAGAGATAATGAGACAAAACAGAATCATCTGAAAGCTAAGAAAAAGTTTGATTTTATTTGAAGAATTTTTCAATTTCTTCACAGTATTGTAGGATCAAAGTAAGTTAATAAAATTAAACAATGAACAAATGTAATAATCACTATTTACATTAAAAAAATTAATTAGGGACAATTCCTTCAAGAATTGAGAGGAGCCTCTCCATCCTCCTCTCATTCCTCTCCTCTGCCTCCCTCTGCAGCTGCATGTCTTCCTTCATCCTCTCTGTCCCTCTTCCTCTTGTCGAGGTTCGGGTCCCTCCTCACCATCACCACCATCATCTTCGTCATCATCCTCCTTCCTTCACGATGCTAAAGTTAGCATCCAATTTGCCAGCTTCCGATTCGGCACTTAAGTGGAAAGTTAAGGGGAAATTAACTTAACGTGCAGTGCAACTGTTTGTCCACTGTTTGTCTGTTTTTTTTTACACTACCTGATCTGAAACCAGTTTAGACCTTTTGGGTAAGACATTAACTTTGCCTGACACCAGCTATTGTATTTGTGAAACTTTTATTTTATTTGTGAAAATGCTAAAGGGGATATTTCACTGCTTTGTTTGGAGACTTAGACCACATTAGACCAGGTCCAGATCGAAAACCACTGTACCTAGACTTCTCAAATCTGGACTGGATCAATCCACAGACCCTGGAGATTCATAAAAACACAGCCTCTGATTTGTGAAACCTTTATTTTATTTGTGAAAATGCAATATAGGCGCGTTCACACACCCAATGAGACACCCATTGGGGGGTAAGTAGGCAATGGGTGTCTCATTGCACAGCAGCTGTTGGTCTTACATTTATGGATTTATTTCAATGAATGACAGTATTCCTATTACTTCTGCACTGTAACATTAAGAGAAGCATCTGCAGTAAAGGTTTTAACTCAGAAGATGTGTACTCTTGTATGAAGATCAAATATTACTAATGTGAATCTTTAACCTTTTGCAAAATGTTAATGCTGTACATTAGTTATTATTATTATAAACAAAATTTTCTACAATAAATAATATGTCTTAATGTGCTGTAATAACAATAATTTAACAGAAGGACAGGTGGAAGGGGAATAATTAGGGTTAGGGTTAGAAGAGAAGAGATCTTCATATCCATTAGAAATGAGATGGAGAGACGTGGCCTAATTTGAAAAGAAAAATGTTAAAAAAGAAATGGAAATGTCCCAGAATAAAGATTTCTCAGATCCGAAACTGTGTCTGACTCAGTCTTTAGCCTCTGTAGTCCAGTCCAGATTTGAGAAGTCTAGGTACAGTGGTTTTCGATCTGGACCTGGTCTAATGTGGTCTAAGTCTCCAAACAAAGCAGTGAAATATCCCCTTTAGCATTTTCACAAATAAAATAAAAGTTTCACAAATACAATAGCTGGTGTCAGGCAAAGTTAATGTCTTACCCAAAAGGTCTAAAATGATTTAAGATCAGGTAGTGTAAAAAACAAACAGTGGACAAACAGTCGCACTGCACGTTAAGTTAATTTCCCCTTAACTTTCCCCTTAAGTGCCGAATCGGATGCTAACTTCAGCGTCGTCCTTCATTCAAATTAATCATTATACAAAATCGCCACATTTATTTCCAACAAAGTTTAGCCTTTTAAGTTTTAAAACCAATGTTTAAAAGTTACGCCGCGACTGACACGACTGTTTAGCGGTGCTGGCAGACCAACAGCAAATACACCAAACAGCAAATGCAGCCGTCAGTCCTTTCTGACGTCTGCTTATTTATTAC
Source organism: Brachirus orientalis (assembly GCA_016785285.1). Classification (NCBI taxonomy): domain Eukaryota; kingdom Metazoa; phylum Chordata; class Actinopteri; order Pleuronectiformes; family Soleidae; genus Brachirus; species Brachirus orientalis. The sequence goes on along the minus strand of JAFBJR010000073.1, from coordinate 1,164,583 downwards.
ATCAACAGTGGTACGAATTTAATATAAATAAAACGTTTATATTTTTGTTTTTTTATTTAAAACATTATACTTATATTTAAAAACGAATTCGCTCCGCACCGACACCTCCAATTTTCCGGCGGGGAGAATTCTGGGATATGGTCGGCCGCGAAGGATCCACCAGAACTATCCTTCCCAGCCAAGCTAACGTCATTCGAAGGAGTCGAGGTGGACCGGTCGAAATGGAACAGCCTACGTCGCTGCGCTGTGACGCATTTTGACGACATCCGGCCGATGAATCCACACTCTGTAGGATGCAGTAACTTAAATGAGACACAGCCAGTGTGGCACGTAGTGACAAACTTCGGCTACGTATACACGGCAACGCAACGAGATTTATTTTTTTTTTGCGGGCTGAAAAAAAATCGCGTACACACGATAACGGATCAGAAACGCGTCGCGTAAAGATGGGAATGGAACACATGGTGAAATCGATGTAATACATATGCCACACCTACATGCGACGCTGTAAACAGACTCAGACAGAGCCACCGGACACACCAAAACAATTGTTGCGTGAGGTTACGTCTTGTTCTGGTCACGTGACGGTGAAGGTAAAGTGACGTCATCGTTTTCCAAAAGTATCGGCTATTTGGTAAAGGTTTCAGTTTAATCATTTTTATCAGTTTATTATACCTGTTCATGATTTTCTTACAGCCTGAGAAACATCACACACCGATGTCTGTGGTGAAAGTTCTCCATATGCATTAATTATTAAATTATTTATTAAATAAGTACAAAATCTGAAGGCTCCATCAAAATAACTTAAACTTAAAAATAATTTAATTTGTAAAGAATACTACTAATTCTACAACTATTGCCAAAAATATGAACAGTATAAAAAATATTAATAGTAAATGTGAATGGGGAAAAACGTTTTCTTCGGTTGGTGACGTAACCAATGAGGTGGGTAGAATGGACCGTCTCATTTTGCAGCGCCTGACTTCCGGGTGCTTCGGAGTGCCCGGTCGACGGAGGCAGCGCACTCCGCATGATGCAGTACCTTAAATGAGACACAGCCCTTGTCTACACGACAACGCGAAGGCGGCGTTGCCAAATTTTTCCACTCTGGAACCCGTTCTCACAAAGTATCGTTTCAGGGCAACCGGAACGCCGTTCCCGTGTGTACAAAAACTTTATCGGATCGCCCTAAATCCGTTCCCGTGTGGACGGCGCCTTCACCTTTCAAAGTTGCCCTATTCTGTTGCCATGCCGACGCCAACAACTTCCGCTTTAAAAGGAGTTACACATTTCGAAATTAAAAAAAAAATCAGGTTTTAGTGCTGGGCATGGTAAAACATAATTTATTTTTCTAATCACATAAATAAAACCTCGAGCAAAAAACCGAGTGACCACACTTGCCACAAACTACTGTCAGATTATGAAAAGAAATCCACACCAAGTACACTCCACTGTGGTGACTTACAGTTTCTTTTTAATTCCCTTTCATGCCTTTAATACAAATTTAAAACTGTACAAATATGTACACGTTCTTTCCAAACATATTGGGCAAATCAAATGTCTGTGACACAACATTCTACAGAATGAAAATGTGAGCAGCAGATGGACAAAAAAAAAACTGAAACTGGTCTTTTTTTTTTTAAAAAAAAAAAAAAAAAAAGTTAAAGACAGCTGTTTGGGTCAGAAGCTTTTGATAAAATTATACACTGATCTAAGCTCAAAATAAAATTCAAAACTTCCAACAAAGCAGGTTCATCTTGTGACAATCTTGCAAGTAACCCTTCAAAGTGCAGTTTGCAGAACTTTTGTAACACATTCAGTTTCTGCATTTGTTCTTACATTAGCATGAAATGTTACACATGAGCAATATTAACAATAAATAACAAGGCCCACATACAGTACACATTACATAATTTAAGGGTAATTACATCTATTGGTGTTTTTCATAACACCAGGTAAGCGGATGTAACTACAAACAACATGTAAACAAAGCTGTTTTGAGGATTAAGCAAAGTTTGTATCTCATGAGACAAAGTGATTTATTTTTAAAAAGCCATCAAGTCCTCACAGAGATGATGTGGCTCATAAGTTCATTATTTTTCATAAATCCCTTTGACAAAACACACAGTCGGACTATGCTGATAACCATGAAGGCACTGTGAGAGAACTGGTAAATAAAACATTCTTCATCTTGTGGCAAATGAGCTGCCACTATTCAGCTTGTGTCAGCTCATTTGCCACAAGATGAAGAGTGTTTTATTTACACCAGGTTTCCCACTGCATCTCTGAGATGTTCCTCCTAGAAATGATTCCAACATATTTATCAGCTCTGGTTTTGCACAGTTGTGATTTCAGGAAAAATGTGGCACCAAAAATCACTCTTCATCCTGCCTCCATTTCTGCGACTCCTCCTGGCGAGCGTCGGGGTGAATCTGGTTCCTCATCCCACCTAAAACATTGGAGGTGGCCTCAGTGGCCATAATGAGAGGCTTGACTACAGCTGGCGGCAGCTGACGGAGAACTCCACCCACCGCACCCGTCATCCCTCGCTGCTCATGCTCCCGGGTGGCAGTGTCATAGATGGTCAGTGCAGTGTCTGTGATCCCCTGTAAACAGAAACACCATGCCCCCCATCACACAAACAATCATTTCTTTACATACATGTCACAACAAGGGAAAATTCATTTCAGCTTGAGCTCTGTTTACCTCTTTTACCACAGTATAGGCTTTAGCTACACCTTCTCTCAGGTCCACAGGCTGATGAGCCAGTCCGTAATGGGAATACCGTTTTATCTTCTTTGTGTCTCGCTCATCGGGCACTGGAGAAACCATGTCATAGGCCGTCTCTGCTGCTGCCTATAAATCAGACCCAACTATTTAGTACACTAATGCATCAAGTAAGACATTTCTAAAAGAAAACTGCATTTCCCCTTGACTTACCAATAATAACCTTTCCCGTATTTTGACAATTAACCAAATATTTCTATTATGTCATTACAGTGTGTGAAATATACAGCGGGTCAAATTATTTTCATCTGGCAGAAATTGATAATAAAATGATTATACCTACTTTCTTAAAAGTGTTCAATGATCTAATTGTACAAGTTGTTGTTTTTCATTATCCCAGAATAAACACTTATATCAGGAGATGAGCTCACCATTTTGGATGACCATGTATTTACAGTAGCCCACAGTAGTTTTGATGCAAACTGAGGGCTACATAGTTTCTCCAACACACATGGAAGGGAGGGGTGATGGATATTCAGCTGCAATAGTCGATGTCATTACTAAATGTTGATCAGTTTTTAACACTGGGCATTTAATTGCTTGCTCTCCCTCTCTCTCTCTCTTTCCCATAGACACATATGCAAAAGGAGACAATATAAAATTAAAAGGTAAGGAGTACAATATATACTATTTGAACATCTGCACATGATGTGAATATACTGCTGCACAAATATGTATATTCAAATCCTGCACATTCTATGTTGTGTATATTCTTCTGTTTTTACATGTGGTTTGTACTTTCATATTGTAACTGACAGAATTTGTGGAAGACACTGTGAACACAGAGTTTATATTCAAAGTGAACACAACACTTCACCTGTATTGTCCGCACCATCCTGTTGGTGAGCTCCAGAGCAGCCATAGCAGTCGATGTTCCGAAAGAGGCCGTGCCGCGCTGAAACCCACGGACTATCCGACCGTCTTTCCTGTACTGCTCGATCGGGAGCCAGACCAAGTCCCTGAATCCCTGAACTGAACAAAACACTCACCTTAGAAACCGTGAGAACAGGGAGTAGCTCAGAAAAAAGACATGGATTAGTAAACTCACAATCTATAGGACAACATTTAGCAGCAGAGGCTCGATCTTACTATATTAAGAGTTTATGTTTGTGCTGTGATCATGTATAGGTCCTGTCAATGTGCATTCTAAAACATTAATATGTCTGAAAACACAGAAGTGCTCTCACCCAACTGTACTAGAGAATGAATAGGTCCAACACCACCCAATAGACCTGGAAGTTGATTCTTCTTTATGTCATTTAGCCACTCATTTATTGCATAGGAAAACAGCTTATCCACACCTAATAACCTGGAAGACAGACATGTATTATTCAAACGGAAAACTATCTGTTCTTTGTGGATTGTGAATGACATTGCTGACATGTATTGTGGCGTGTGAAAGTCTAAAACATACCCTTGTCTGTAGCACAACCGTCTCAGTTTCAGCTCTGAGCAGTTCAGCTGTGTCAACCCAATAATGATCCCTGCAAATGTTCCCTAAAACAAAGCAGTGATTAAGTCAGTGCTGAAGCACCAATAACATAATGTGGAATTCATGCAAAGTGCTTTTAGACAATGTACCTGCTCCATTGAGACGTGTTTTCCATGGTAATCCAAGCGAATGGGAACCTCAGATGTAAATCGAAACTCCCTGTCAGTAAAATAAAATGTTTTTAAAAATGCAGAAAAAGTACTTGATTCCTTCTCTATTGATTTAATTGTCTCTTTTTACAACACTGACCTAAAGAAGATTGGCTGGTCTCTGAAAGAAAGAGAAGTGGTTTCACTGTCCATTAATTCTTCCCGGCCAGATGCAGCAAAGCCATTGTGGCTCAGACGTCTCTGAGCAGGGACTGAGATGATTGGGGTTGGTTCCTGGCTGCTGCCAGTGTGCTTGGGGAAATTACAGGAGATCTCAGGGGTAGGTGCTTTCTTTGTAGAAACACAGAAAGCTGCAAAACAAAACATCTCTATGAGCTTTAGTTCAAAGTAAAAGTTAAAAAGTGTGTGTGTCCCTTTTACCTTCTTGAGCAGGTGGTGAAAAAAACTCAACTTCAGTAGCAAGACTTGTAAAGAAGTCCTTTAGGAAGAACAGTGCATCCTACAGACAAACAAATTAACAACAGGGCTGTCATTTAGAAATTATACCTAGGATGCAGCATGCATACATCTGTGAAACACTGAAGAAACGATCAGTATTGGAGTCTTGTACCTGATCAATATTAAGACGAAGGGGCATGAGGGAAACACGCAGACAGCACTCCTGAGGAGCCTGGCCTGACTCCGGACACATGTGCAGTGCCTTAACTGTCAACTAAGAGCAAACACACAAACACAATACATGGAGTACAAAACACATGGAGCAAAAAGCTGACTGTGTTAATGTGTTAGTGTGTTGCTTGTCTCACCATGTTGGAATGGGCTTTACGAGGCATTTCTTTACTTGAGTACAAATAGAGGAACTTGTTCATCTGCGAAGTAGCCAGTCTGTCTCGAATCTCCAAGTCCTGCACAACAAATACCTGCCGGGAAACTGGCTGGTCCACAGCTGAACCAGAAACCACCTGAACCTGTGGATACACCTCATGTTGAAACCTCACCTGAGGTAAAAGAAAAAAAAGTTGATGAACAAATGAAGAAAAGACACAAGGCTTTTATTTTATTACTGAGTGTAATACAAATAATGAAGAGTAACTTTACCTTGCTGAGCTGGATTTCCATCAGGACGTCAGGCCTCCTTCCTTTTCCACCTCCTGCCCGTCCTGAAGCACTGGCCTGCCTGACTGGAGTTTGAGAAGGGGAGCAGTAAGGTGTAGACCTGCAAGGCAGAAATAAAAATGAAACAGTCCAGTTTCCTATGAGTACAAACAAACGTGATGCACAATAAAATCCCTCACCCCCGGCTTCTAGCAGGAGATCCTGCAAAAGTTGCACTCCCGAAGTCTTTTCCCCCATAAAGGTGCCAGATGACAGAAATCTCCTTGATGAGGTAGCGCACCTCTGGGATGGGAAAGTTCATGGCTACCCGGGTAGAACCATCCAGAGGCTGACTAAAATAATCATCTTTGATTTCCACTGGCTCCGAAGTAAGCAGCTTTACCACTGGCTCCTGATCACGATCCTGAAACAGTTAGGCAATGCAAGCTTTACATAAATTCTAAATCGCTGTTTCACTGCCATAAGAGAATGAAATGAATGAGAGTATATCCCAACCTCTCCTCTGGAACCAGGTGTTTCCAAGATACAAAAGTCGTCCGTCTCTTGGGCAAGGTTAGGAACAGGAGTGATGAGTGGAGAATGAAGCATGGGGTAAGTGGGGCTTGAACTCTCACTAAAATTCCCACTCTCATCTGGGAATAGGAAAAGATCTGAGCTGGGTGGTTCTTGTTCAAGATTTGGTTCCTCATGTGCACCTGCAGACATGTAAACTGTTTAAGAAACTGACAAAAATCTGTTTCGCCATTAATGGACTGAACAAAGTCCACACCATTCTGCTGTGACCCTGGCGTATGCTGCCCATCAGCCTCCTCCATAGCTTCACTCATCAGGTCCTGCAACATCTGCTGCTCAGTCTCAGCGAGCAGAGGGGTCTGAGATGTGACTGTGCTGGGAAACTCCACCTGTCCAAAAATACACACAGAATAAGCTTAGTTTGACAGGTAGGATTGTGAAATGGTATTGCAAATATGACCCTATTCAGACTTGGTATTAATATCCAGCCTGATTGATCTAATTATAAGTGGACAGCTCTAAATTAAGGTCTTAGTGTGTCCGGAATATGTCTTCAGATCATATTACAAAAAACAGTGGGAGGTTGTATGGGAGCATATGTGGCCACATTCTTTTGCATTTGTGAATGCAAATCTCTCCTCAGGACAAATTAAAGCCAACTTCTCCTATGACATCCTCTGACCTGCTGCAGTTTCAAAGTGAACTGCAAGGATTTTACCACTTTACCGACCTCATTTCATTAATTCTGGACATTGCTACAATATTAATGCAAAAGCTACATTCATAAGGCTTTGATTAACTAAGCTCCTCCAGACTCTTTGTCCTTACTCTTTAATTGTCACATTGATAATGGACACACCTGTACATTCAGACTGTTTAAACATATAATTTGCCCACATGAACAGGCATGGCCATCTGTGTGTTTGCATACAGCACCAGGAAGGTCTAAGTGGGGCTAATGTAGTAGCCCTGGCTCATGAATGAAGTCACTGCTGACCTTGGTTCTTTGTTTGGTGCTGCTGTGCTTTGCCTCTGGTTCTGCAGGAGGCAGTAGGTCTCCATAGCTGGCTACATACTGGATAAGGTTCATGAGGGCAGCGCAGGAGTCTGAACATGTTCTGATGTGAATGACGTCACTTGAACAACGTAGTTCAAACTTCGGCTCCAACTGTAGGCCAAAAAGCAATGAAAATTCATTAAGAAATTAGGGATGCTTCTTTAAGTGAAATTATTACTGCCATTAAAAGACAATGCTTACCAATTTTCCATCCAACCCTGGTTTGGCAGCTGTAATCCTTAGCTCCAGCGTTCCCATGTCCACAACTTGGACATAGTCTGTGATAAGAACCAATGCAAACATTAACCAAAGCTGCATTTTAAACACTTTAAGTACTTCATTTGAAAAATGTCATCATTAAAATCAACTTACCACGAGCTAGATTAACAGACACTGCATTACTCTTGTCTGAGAGGAACAGAGCAGCTTCATCCAAAATGATCCTACAAACACAAATGTTTCTCTAACTCAGCTGCAATTACATCACTCATTCTCATTGACTAAAACACCAGTCGACTCTCAAATACCTGAGTGTTGAAGAAGAGTGATCTAAAGAGAGGCTGCTGGAGATGCTGAAAGTCTCTATAATGACCAGTGATCGGAGTGGCAGGTAAAGGGGTCTATCAAGAGAAAAACATATGTCACATGAGAATTACTCACTCTCACTCGCTCATTTTCTACCACTTTATCCTCCACATGAGGGTCACAGGGGGGCGCTGGTGCCTAACTCCAACTGACATAGGGCAAGAGGCAGGATACACCCTGGACAGGTCGCCAGTCCATCGCAGGGCCTCACATGAGAATTAAAGCAAGAATAATGTTTAACTTTGAAATGAGATAAAAGTTTTGATAATCTATACCTGTAGTCTAAAGAGCAGCTCCACAGGTGTAAATGAAGGGTGGCGACAGATGTTGGAGGGGCGTAACCCAAAACAGGCTCATCAGAAACATTCAGAAAGTCAACTATCTGTTGAACATAAATTAGCAATAAGTTATCCTGCATGTTATTTTCTCAGATGCTCCATGAACATTACATGTGAACCTGAATGAACAAAATGGGTTTGTATGTAAAAAGATAATGGGCCAATTTCTGTCTTACCTGGTCATACCAACCCAGGCAGGGATGGACGACTCTGTGCTGAAGTGTAGCTCCTCTCACGCCAATTGCAACTAGAAATTCCTACAGAGACACGTGTTTGATTTAATATTTTTAGGAAATTACAGATTTCAACACCAAACCAAAAGCAAGCTGATCAGTACATCCTACTGTTGTGGAAATTTCATGTGTCCTCAGGTGAGAGAAGAATAAAAAAAGAACATTGAGAGTCCACCAAGTTTGTCTTGTTTTGTTTTTTTTTTAATTCTGCAAAAAGAACAGGTTGGTCTGCAAAGGAATTCAGAAAAGTGAAGTGTATCATAGTTTCTTACAGGCAAATACATCTGCACAAGAAGAGGCATTTACAAACAGAAAAGGTGGAAGTACACATCCCTGCAAAGGCAAGGGAGGTGAGCACTCTTACAAGGTAGACACTTGTTTCTCCCGTCAGTTGCAATGACAATAGATGTCTGGCTGCAAGGTGAAGAGTGCAGACTTCCACTGTACGTGACCATCTGCACGTGAGCTATGCAAGATATGCTTAAGGTCAAAAGTGCAGACATGTTGATACAGATATATTAAGATCATAGTTAGGTAGATATAGGATTATCAATTACAGTATCCTCTCCTATTTTCTCTAAAGTTGGGGGCCTTAAAAACCTTCAAAAAGTAATCTAAAGCTAACAGAACAAATATATGACACTTGTTCACGGATTTTGAAGGAACAGGGAGGTAGGTTACTGCAAAGATCTTAACTCTTGTCTCCTCCTCCTCCTCGACACACAGTGACGTTGGGATAAGGGCTCTGTGTTGGCTGTACCATTACTTTCAGGGCTCCTTGCACTTCTTTATACTAAAGATATTTTCTAATATCACTGACTGTATATTTGGGGTCCTTAAGTATCTGCTTGTATTCCTCAGCTTTAAGGACAATATTAATCCTGACCAAATCCCCAATTCCATTTGCAGAAATGCAGACCTAAACTTGCAAGGAACCTCCACCATGCTGTACTGTTGCCTGCAGACAGTCATTATTGTATCACTCTCCAGCACTTCAGTGAACAAACTGCCCTTGCTACAGCCAAATATTTCAAGAGCATTTGCTGCCATTTTTCAGTACTGAATCAAAAGCAAAGGGTGGTCACACCAAATATAGATTTGATTTATATTTTTCTTCTTTATTTTGATTATCGCCCCCATCTACAGGGTAAATCAGTGTCAGTGAATGCCTCTGGGGTTACAAAGACAGTCTTAGTTATTAGACGTCTGACATTCTGTTTACCAAAAAACAAATGGTTTGTATTTATATAGCGATTTTCTAGTTTTGACTCATCAAAGCTGCTTTACACTGCAATATTACCATATACCCATTCATTTACACTTTCATATAGTGCACCTATATGCAGCACATTTTCTATCGCTCATCATTCATACCCATTTACATGCTGCCGGCACAGCCATCAGGAACAACTTGGGATTAAGTGTCTTGCCCAAGGACACATCAGCATGTAGGCTAGTGGAGCTGGGAATCAAACTCACAACCTTTTTGAGAGATGACTCGCTCTACCACTGAACTACCGTCGCTCAGTAGTGAAGGAAGAAAGGTTTTGTTGCTTTAAATTGTGAAAAATCTTTCATAGCTTTTCTCCAATATCTTTCAAATGAAATGCTGAGTCATTTTCATATCTTCAAGATTTTTTGTTTTATGCTAGGTAACCAGAACTGCAGATGCTACATTGTAACAAAACACAGGACATACCATTTTTATTAAACACACCATGGTGATCTAAAGCCACCCTGTAAGTGATTCATGTGTCCTACCTTAACGTTGCGTTCTGCATTCTGTGATGAGATTTTGACAGCAACAGACACCATGCTGCGGGCCTCCAGACCAATGCCCTCTGAAGGTGTCAAGGATCTCTCAGGAGATGTCTCTGATTGGTAGATAGTTGGCTCTAGCCAATGAGGATGTGTCCTGCATGGCAGCTTGATATCTGAGACTGAAGTGCCTCCATCCATGAGTCCTGAGCAGATTGAAACATTGGTGCATCACATCAGTGTCGCATCAGCATTCGCATGATCAATTGATATCACATATATTCAATGATGTATTGACAGTAAATTTTTGCATTTGGTTTACCTTGGTGATACATGCAAATGCTACTGGTGTGAAAACAGATGAAGTGTTGATCTTTATAGCCTTCGTACTGCGTTACACTGAAAAGCACTGCATTTTTTACCTCCAGCCAGAACTCGCCATGCTTGTTTTTCAGTACAGTTTTATCCTCCTTCTGTTATAAAAAAAAAAGAATGGAAACTGTCTATTAAACAAACAGTTATGAACGAATAAACTTGTGAGAACAGTGATCATATCAAAGTAAATGCGAGTTTACCTTAGCATGAGTTTGAAGAGCCACCAAGCCATGATTGACACTAAGGATGACAGAGAACAGGCTCTGGGACGTCTTGCTCTGAGTTTTGTGCTTTTTCCTTTTACGAGACCCCTGGCCCATGTCAGAGGCAATAGGGTAATAGTGCATGTTCTCTTCCTCCGAACCACTGGAGTCTTCTAAATGCACAACAAAAAGTAAGTCTATGAAGTGATAAAAACTGCAGTTTTACATAACGTTATACTTATCTTTTCTATAATATTTTCAGTCTTCAATATCATGTGAAACGTTTATGCTGCCTCACCCTCAGGTCCAGTAGAGCGGAACTGGCTGAAGCTTTCCTTGGTATACGTGTGAATCAACTGGCTGGCAACTGAGAGGCCAACTCCATATGGCATACTCTCAACGGTCTCCACTGGAGATGGAGCAGTAGGCTCCCACAGCAGCAGGTCATTGTTTATCCTAAATATTATTCACAATTAGTTTAGATGTAAAGAAGCTCCAGATTAAATTTCATATTAGGAGTTTTTTTCCAGTGCCACAATGCAGTTGAACAACTGATTAATTTACTGTATATATGTGAAAACATTTTACATATCTAAGCTTACAGTAAAACCCTGACTTTGATAAAGTGTCTTTTTGTTGCAATCCCAAAACCTAATATTCACTCATTTGTTGCCATTTTGCAATTTAACAGAAATTTTATTTCATACCTGTTGTGCAGTTTTTCATAAAATATCTTGCTGGGAAGAGCTAATTGCACATTTGGGAAACACAACTCAAGGATGAAGCGCGAGTTGCTCATGGTTTTTTCTTGGAACTCTGTCATCTCAGCAACATCACCAGGTATGATCATCTGGGATTTAAAAAATAAAAACAAAAAACACTTCACTAAAATGCTCATGTTCTGTCAGCAAGCTACATATGCAAAGCAGTGATCAAACCTGACCTAAATTTGAATACATCATCAACCTTAGGACACACCTTTCTCCAGAATGCAAAAGGGACCATTGCCATCACAACAATAACAGCACCAGTGGCAATAATATAATTGTGCAAATTTAGCTAATTATGTTTTTAAAAGTCAAATGTTGGTTATCATCAGTTTCTTCCTTACACATATCTATAGCACTGTGCAAAAGTGTACCACCTGCTTTGTTTTTTTCATGTCTGTCAAATTCTGCGACCATGTTCATTTGTATTGGAACGATGTGACTGACATAACTCATACAGCATGTTCATGTAATGTTTAGGCATGTCTTGTATAAACCTGGTGTAATAGACCTTTTTCACAGCAAATATTTGTCATCATCAATAGTATGACAAACCAGTAACATTAATAAGAATTCCACTCTATGAAAGCTAGGTATGCAGTCTTTTTAGTATATGTTTCCAGTATTTTCCTGGATGTGTTCCAATAATAAAGTGACTGATAAATAAATATACTTTATGGTCATTATAGCATTGCTAAAACAAACAACAAATCTAATGGGGTCCTAACTGTAGACACTGTAGACACTAGTTTTATGTAAATAATTATCTTATCACTATTCAAAGTGAGTGGAGAATTAGACATTTTGTATAAAGGGATCAGACATGCATGAAATTATCAGGAGCTACATTTGATAATTTCTAAGCCAAAGATTAAGCACATATTTTAAGCTCCATGGTATTCCCATAATGAGTTAAAGGTAAAACATTGCAGCAGTCTTTTGCTGTTTTTGATGATATGGCCCTTTAGCCATTACCCACCTCTTCATTCTCATACATAACCCTACGTGAAGAAAAGGGTGATGGCTCTGGTTTCCCAAAGTCACACACATCCTTCAGTGAATGAGCAGCTCCTTCCTCTTCTTCCTCCTCAAGAGAATGATCCTCGGCCCCCTCATCATCTTCAGCTGTCACACGCTCAAGGATTGAGTGGACCGCTGTGGGGTTCATCCTCAGCACAACCCTACTTACACAAAGTTAACATTAATGACAGATTGTCCTGAACTGACAGATCAATTTAAGGATGGTTGGATCTACCACCTACCTTGGCCAGTCAAACTTTACACTTTCAGATGTTGCCATGTCTCCATCCATGGTGTGGGACACTCGGAGGAACCGGGCAGCTGGCTGATCCGGCTCCTCCTGAAACTTTCCTGATGAAAAGGGACAGGAAAAAGACACAGCACTAAAGAGCAGCTGCATTCTGAAAAGAATCTTTACAGAACAGTTTGGATTTTTTTCCCTCTTGGCCTACATACCAATAAGGTCCCTAAAAGTGAGTTCCATCTTGGTTTGCTCAGAGCTGCCACCCATGAACTCAGTTTTCACTTCCATGTCTTCGAACTCCATGTAGAGCACTTCCTTCTGCAGCGACTTCTTGAACCAAGGGCCCCTCTCCTGATCTGAGCGCAGGTCAGGGATGGGGAAGCGAACTGCGAGGCCCAGCACTGGAGTGCTTACAGTCAGTGATACATGACAGTTGGTTGGAGCATGGCTGTCATCAAGGAAAACCTCTGTGAAGGCTTTGTGCTATGAAATGAATAAGAAACACAAGATGTGAAGCATTGTCAAGGCAATAAACTATTTAGCTTTTAATCTCTGTGTAAGACATTAAAAACGATATGATAATAATTAAATAAGTAAATGTGACCATGATTTCCTAGCATACAGTAATAATAAGTGTGACATTATATACTTCAAGTTTTTTGTTTTTTTTTAAAGAATAAATAAATAATCCACTAACTTCAATGGGTCCAGTATAGTGTATAAATTGAATAAAAAACCCCATACGGGTAGCATTAGAATAGGCATTTAGGCAATTAACTTTAGGCAAGAGCTTTATGGAGGCCGCTGTGTTTGTACAGCAGTCCAAATGGACAAACCAGACAGAGTGTGCAGACCAATGCCCTCTGAAGGTGTCATTGTGCATTGAAACAGAAGCAAAAAAAGAGAATGGCTCCACCAACATAATCCAGATGCATAAAACAAATAATATGAAGGAGAAAATGGAGGGCAGAGAATGAAAGTGGAGAGTGTTGTGAAAGAGTTTGGATGGGAAACAGAGGGGTGAATGGACGTGTCCTCCAATAGATGTACTAATAAATAATATCGTAAATAATTCTTACACACTGGGAACTTCAAAGAACAATTCCTGATTAACTCCCCAATTTCCTTACCAAGCTGACATGTTTATTATAGGACGTGTACATATGGGAGGCCATCATTTCTGTGGTGACCAGCTTCTGAGGTTGTAGCAATGAGTTGAGACGGTCCACAATGCTGATGTCCAACTCAGACCTAACTGGGCCTAGTTCCACCTGGATCTCAGCTTTCCTGGGAATGGTGCTAAAGCGAACCTGGCCACCCTGCTCAGATAAGTACAGCGCTGACTGAGTGAATGCAAGATGGCATACAAATGTTTTTTTCCTTATTGTTAAGTGTTCTTTAATAATGGACAAACAAAGGATGTTACCTGAGGGCCCCTGCGCTCAGCCAGTTTGTAAATCAGGTGAAGGCAGGTGGTAAGCGGAACTTCAGGACTGGCTGTAGTGTCAAATGTCAGGAGCTAACGTGTGACAGAGAAACCAGTGAGAAACACTAAAAACACCATGCAATCTGCAACAGAGTGCACACAGTGTTTAACCAAGTAAAGTTCAGACACTAACCTCTGTATATTGAATGCCTCTTTGGAATCCACCAATGATAGTCTCAGAGGAGAAGAGACACTCCAGAAATTCCATCTGGTTAACAGACAAGTCAGTGCTGAAAGTCCTCAAACTGGTTCCTTGACAGTGCTCATAGATTATCTTCAGACCCTGGCCAACAAACCTGTAAAATTTAATCCCAGGTCAGACAGATATTTTCTCTCATATCAAAAAACTGCTCAACAGTAAACAAGACAGCCATCAACCATTACAACAGTGAAACATAGAAGAGCACCTGAGGTGGTCATGAGGACAAGCCCGATTAAACGTTGTCCTAGACTGAAGGAAAGCAGCTGGGGGTAGCTGGCCTGGGCCAACCATGCTGAAGAAGTGTGCAGCAATAGGACCAAGAGGACTAGGAGCAGCATCTGGTGGTGGCAGAGGGTCTATGTGGAGGACAGAGATAGCCAGGCTGCTCAGTGTCAGCCTCAACACCAGTTCTGGCCTTGACTCATCACCATGGGTTTTGGATTGGTGGGCTGCAGACAGACAGTACAAAACCCCCCAAAATTTAATTTACACTCTTGTAAAAGCTCTAGCTTCAAATAAAAAGTGCAACATAGAACCAAGTTACATTTTATCACTGATCATTAGGACACTACAGAATAGTAAGAAGATAGTATAAGTATAAGGGACTAGTATCTGATAAATTCTGGTAAAAAGAATGTAAACAATATATTGTCATATTGTTTTACTTACAGGTCTGTCTCTGTAATTTATGAGAAAGTTGTGAATCCCGTGATGAGGCAGGTGTTTCATTAGGCTGTCTCTCTCTTTGTCGTGGTACATCCATGTAATCATCCCACAGAGCCTATGAAAGAAGACATAATGGCATATTTGAGAGCTGCAACTCATCCATAATATTTTCACCACACAAGCTACAACACATATGATAATTTGAACCAGATAACTACAAACACCCAGCTACATTTATTGTTCAATAGTGCAATACATGCAACTTGGGTTTCAACTGACTCCCTAACACATCTATGGCATATTGCCTTTCATATCTGTCCCCCACTTTCCTCTCACCCCAACTGGTCGAGGCAGATGACGGCACATCTTTGAGTCTGGTTCTGCCAGAGATTTCTTCCTGTTAAAAGGGAGTTTTTTCTCTCCACTGATGCCTAGTGCTTGCTCATTGTGTGAACTGCAGGGTTTCTTTTCTCTCTGTAATATTGTAAAGGTTTTGGCCTTACTATATACAGTGCCTTGAGATAATGTATGTTGTGATTTAGCGCTATATAAATAAAATTTAATTGAAATTGAATTGAATCCTCTCTCTATTATTATCCTCTCTGGAATTAGTAATAATACATCTATAATACATCTTTTCCATTTTTACAAACATCTCTTGCACTTTCATTGCATTTCACTGCTGTGTGTGATTCACCTGCCAAGTTTGAAGGCTGTCAAGCATTCTGTTCAACAAATGTGTGATTAACAACCAGACGTGTGATTAACAAACAGAAGACATCAGTATTTTGCATTTTTTTATCCAAACAAAGTCAACACAACACTGCATAGACTGGTGCCGCAGTAACCAACATATGGATCAAAGGAGGGAGAGTATGAGAGGGTGGCATCTCCCTTCCAGTACTGTGATTAACATTTGGACAGTTGGACAGACAGATGTTCCTTGAATTAATAAATGTGTTTTTAAGACTTTAAGACTTACTGTTGAATTTCCAGAGGGGGATTCTCCTGGGGAGGCAGAGTAGTTGCTGTTAAGTGACAAATCCAAGTCAACAGTGGGTGGATCACCCAGAGGGGGAAGGGATGACAAACTGTGAGACATGTCCATGTCAGCCATTGAGAAGAACACATCATCTATACCAGCAATCAAAAATCAAGAACAAGACAGTTTTATTAGGAAGGTGCTTTTATGACATTTAACTTGTGAAATTAAAGGGTTAGAAGATGGTGTTTGAGTCCAACCTCGACTTGACACAGTTCTAGTGGTCTGGCTCTCAAAAATGTCAGGGTCTGATCCTGGCAGGGCAGTGTCCTTCTTCAGACAGCGGTTCAATTCCATATGAAGTCGATACTCATCTTCCTGTTGTATGGGTCGACTTTTTCTATCCTTAGCCCATTCCTGTGCACCTTCAAACAAAGAATGAGACAACACTCCATTTTCTCCATTTTGAAAAAACTTACTAGATGTCATTTTAGCCTCATTTGATTTGAGCAATCCGATTGGCGCTCACATCCACCAGAGAATGCTCCAAGCAAGTCCAGAAGTAGATGAACTTGACGTGGAGACAGCAGAAAAATTAGTGTATCAATGTGTCCAACAACATCCAGCTGAAAGCAAAGCATGTCACTGATTATTATCTTTAGTGCAGTATACTACGGGGCATTTTCTTCATATTTAATAGAATTTTTTAAATTACAAAAGTATAAATGTACCTTTGCTCCAGGCATTGCTAAGTTGTTTTTAAGGGTGAGAGACAACTCAATTCTACCACCAAGGTTCCCAATCTGCACAGGTTCAAACTGAGTTGCCGAAGATACAGGCTCTGTGAACTGAGGGTGAGGCTCACAAATTATTTTGGGATTCCAGCTAGGGGAGAGCTTGGGCTCAGATTCCTACAAAAGAAAAGACACATGTTTAAAAAGATAAACTCATACAACCATTTTATGCCTACTTCAATTTCAATGACTCAGTACACCAACCGTTGGAGTTGGGGATGATTTACATCCTGCTCGAGATGCATCTGAAAATTCATCCCAAAATATGGTGACACCTTCCATCTGCAGGTTTTTATGTGCAAATGTGGTTGGCTGATGCACATTCACATTTGAACTCTCCTCACCAGTTTCATCACGGTAAACAATCCTGAACGCAACCACAGAATGTGGTTAGACAAAGGCCTACCCTTTGACACCAATTTCTTATTTTTGTGACAGCATCCACATAATAAGATACAACCAATTTAATACCCACAGTAATAATCTATGTTTCCTGTTATTTACATACTTGCAAATGCAAATTATATGTTTAAATTTAGGACAGAATATAACATTGGCTATTAAATGCTATTGTCAGTTACTTTTATCTGTAATTAATTTTTCTGTGTTAGTTTTATTTAACATTAAGGAAATCAAACTTACTTTTTAATTCGAATCTCAAGAGCAATCCCAGTTTTTGAATTTTCCGGTATATGTTCGATTCTGATCACGGTGTCCAAAAATGTCACTTTGACCCTTCTCAAAACTAGAAGTAAGAAAATAGAAAACTGAATAAATGCAAAATAAAGTTACCATCCTAAAATGTCCTCTAATATTGCAATGACATTACCTGTCTCTATTGTTTCAGCAAACTTCTCTAGTCCCTCAAATGGCTGGAAGCTCTCTCCCATATCATCTGTGAGTTTCTGGCTGAGACATTCTTTAGCAAGCTGCAAGCTGCTTGTCATGAAACTGGACCAGTACATGGGTTCAAGACCAGATGCTACCAAAACAGTCAATGGTGGTATATGAATTTAGGTTTTCAGCAAGTACTATGCAAAAGTCTTGGTCCACCATTAGACTTGTTTTAGCAATACAATAATGAAAGGTATTTCTGTAAGCTTATTGGAACACATCGATGCTGTTTTAAAATAACAGTTTTTCAGGGGAAAAAATCTTCCACTCTTAAAACAGAAGTGGATCTATAATCAATGTTAATGATAAAACCTGTGTTTGTTCTACTATTTTATGTCGACAAATATCTGCTCTGAAAAATGTCTATTATGCCAGATTTATTCAAGGCATGCTTGAGCATTACATACACAGCTTGTATGAGTTAAACTCATTGACAGCTTGCTAATATTTGAGACCAACCTTCAGTCACATCACAACCATCGAAGAGCCAATGATCATAGAATTTGACAGACATAAAAGCAAGAAAGCTGGTGGTGCCTTGAGACCTTTGCACAATACTGTAGGTCTTATGTGTAAAAATGTTAACTCAATTATTTTTTAGCTTACAGATAGTGCTGTAGAGGCCTTACCCATTCTAGGTCTTGGTCTGAGCGCCATCTCTAACCCTTTGATCTCTAGAGCACAATTTTCCTGTAGCAGAGCTGCCCATGGGACTGTCAGAGAAATTGTCTGGATGAACCCTGCAATTACTTCAAAGGGGGCATCTGCCGTCTCTAGGAGTTCATTGAGAGACTAAAGAACAAGATATAATACAAAGGCTTCACTTAGTCCTGTGTATATTCTATATATACATTAGATAAATAAATATGCTGTGATTAGCCCTTTCCCAGCAGCCATTTTGACGTGTTTTAGCAAGAAAAGCACATGCATGTGTTACATTAACTATGTCTGTGTGCAGATGATTTAGGCAAGACCAATGCACCCTGAAAACTGAGGAAGCTTCAGCCACCATTAGTATAATTACTCACACTTGTGATTTTTATCCTGTGAACTGTCAAAGTGGCTGCTGCACAAAGGGCCATTTATGCCACAAAGGTTACATTAAGAATACCCATTTATCCAGTGGCACTTGGGCAAGTGATCCAGTGCCTTGGTAGAGGTCTAAGCTTAGCTGATCCAAGCTCAGCTTCTCCTGCAGGAAGTTGCCAAGGTACCGATGCAAGAGGTACCTGCAGGCCCGCTTCTTGATAGACTCCGAAAATGGCCAAGGCATCTTAACTCAACAGGTGTAAAGTACTCAGGCAATGAAAATGGTCTGGTAGCACCACAGTCAAGATGCTACAGCAACTGAAACGGCTTTGAATGAATCGCTAGTGTTACTGAAGTGTCATTCATTCATTCATTTTCTACCGCTTTTTACTGACGTGTCATCCTGTCGATTTGAAGGCATCAAGAAATCGTGCGTTCAAGCATCCTTCGTATCCCAAGATGTCGGACACTTCACAGGATCTGTTGACAATCAACGATGTGTGTGGAAATTGGTCCGACTCCAGTTTGCTGCCCCTGCTGGAAACAGAGATATTATGCCCTATTTGAAATGTGACAACACAACCTGAGACTGGGCAAATTACGTTTAGCACACTGTCGAAACCAACAGTGGCACCTGAAAACAACTGAGTAATGCTAAACTAACATGGATCAACGTTATAACTGACCGGCGTTACAAGAGAAATTCCCCGTCTTATTCCGCACAGACACCCCCTCTCATGTGAGCAATAATTGACTAGCCGAACACTCTTGCGAAACAGCTGTAAACATGGCACGGAGTCGGTGGTCAATGTCTGCCCTGGCCCGTGTTTACATAAACAGAGCTGTCATCGGCGTCAGGACACAGGAGCTGCGTTTTGGCTGCTGCTAGCTAAACAAAGGCATGTCATTAAGCTAACTAGCCGGTTAGCATGCGTGAGGCTAGCTCTATTAGCTCGCCCATAAAAACACTGCTGCTGGCAGAGTGAGGATGCATTAGCTGCTAACGGCGGGGGCTAAGGTTGAAGCGGTGTTCCATTGCTAGTTAGCTCACTAGCTAACCTCAAAGCCAAATTTATCAAACACCTCCCTACATATACACACAAACAAAAAGCAATACACGCATATGCATATATAAATATATCCAGAGTAGGGTACGTCTACGCGCATGAGTTGGTGATACACGCTAAGGACACAGTGCAAGCTCTTCGGTTACCTTCTGATGGACTTGTTTACAAACACTTTCATGACTCCGCACGGACCGAGTCTACGCACATTCCCGAAAAGGATTGGACAATGACGTCATGATACGGTGGCCTGTGCAGGACACTACGCACCTTTTTGTTTGTTTATTTGATCAATGTCTTCTTTTCCGGCTAAAGAAAGAGAATATTAAACAACAAGCAATTCGTGGGATAACGCGGAGTGATTTTTTGGCAGTTAAAAAAACCATCGCTTACAATAGTTTAACGCGGGGTGTCGCTCATTTGGCTGAACCTTGCCACCACAGCCCAGAGTGGGCTGGAAGCTTCCACAAGGCGGAAGAACACAAGCAGCAGAGAAGGTCAGCAAAACCAACGCAGTTTGGTTAGAAACGGATTTTGATGGCATATTCAGTTCTAACTATCGATTGCATCTTTTAATTTAATGTCACATAATATAGTTACATACAAACGAAACCGTTGCTACAAGCCTGTGGCCTGCGGTGCGGTCAGTAAGTAGCTGTTAATTCTCTCAGGCAGCAAATATTTACCGTCTACGCTAGCAATAGACTATCAGACTGAACAAAGGTGTGTTTTAGCACACGTATAACAACTCGAATCGATTCTGTGATGAAGTATAATGATGTGTAAAGCCAGTGATCCACACGTCTGTACTCAGCTAGCTAAACATAAGATCTTGTCAACGCCCTCGGGATGTCGATGATACTGTAACATCCAGTGTAAATCACTCGTGAACGTTATTACGTGGAAAGTAATGCTGCATTAGTGCTTTAGCTTGCATAGTACCCTGGCCAAACTCTCCATATGTTGAACACATGTTTGTTAATACTGGCAATGAGTGATAGTTAACAGGAGGTCTGATCCCGAATAAACATGCAAACATATGGGACCCTTGGAGGTTCAGAGTAATGGCTTAAAAGTTACATGGGGTTAAATCATAATTTGAGCGTTTCTTCTCATCTTGTTTGTTGTGTGAGTATTCCTTGCCTACCTTTGATCCGCCCTCTCCATTCGGTTCCTATGAAGAAAAAGGTTGCAGAAAGGCTTAAAAGTGTCATAAGGTATATTTAAAAATCCCCCCCAAAATGCAGATACTCGCAAAAATGTCCAGAATCAGTCAAACATTTCGATAGATGAATTGTTGAAATTGGCTGAAAATGAGTATTAATGTTGCTGCATTTAATCTCCTGTAGGATACAAGTTGCAGAAGAAGTTAAAATTTGTTAAAAGTTTTAAAAAGTATAAAAAGCAGAAAAAAAGACTACCGTATTACCAGGGATGCCCTGAACAAGCCAAACGTTTTGTTGTACAAATTGTTGAAAACAGCTGGGAAATGTAGATACTACAGAAATCAATTTAAAGGGGAAATAAAGAAAACAGTGAAAAAGGTACAGTAACAGATTTAATAGAGCTCCAGTGTGTGACTTCTGATGTCATGTACCCCAGCCTGAGCCTACACAGCTTCCTGAAATAACTCTAGGTCCATATTCCAACCAAACAGCATTTGTTTTAATAACTACCTCACTCATGTTTCAGAGAACCAGAGTTAAATCCTTAACCTCACCGTGATAATGCCTTAACCCGAAGTTAACCAGCATTGAGTAAACTCCTTTTCGAATTATTAGAATGTAATAGCCATTTATATTTAAAGGTTACTACTACAAACCACGCTTCAAAATTTTAAGGAAAAGCTCTCACTTTTACGTAAATGGGTGCTGGGCCATTCTTTGATCAAGTGGACGAGGATTTGAGCAGAATTGGTTACTCACTTATGGACATGTTGAGGCCTGGGTTGCTTTGCCTTTCACAATCTGAGTACAACTGGAACTTTTCCCGAGAAAAAATGCATTTGGGAATGCCAAGTTCTGTCGTTGCCTTTGATTTTTGCATGGTCTACATTGCTTGCCTTTCAAGTGCCCTCTCTATTTCCTCCAGAAGAAATAAAATTTAGACATACGTACTGTGTGTCTAACATCTGAGCTTCGTTCGTGTCATAAATGTTCTGTTCTGTTACAGGGAATGGAGATAGACTGTCAGCCTGAGGAGTCCATTGTCCCTTCATTCGATGATGACAGTGTTGAGCTCGGTGACGTCAAGGACATGAGGTTGGAGGCAGAAGCTGTCGTCAATGATGTACTCTTTGCCGTTACTGAAATGCATGTGTCACAAAGTCTAAACAGTGCTTCAGATGTGGCGTACATAAACGTGGAAACAAGAGAAGGGAACCGATACTGTCTGGAGCTCACAGAGGCAGGACTGAGGGTAGGAGTGACACTTCTTGTTTTAATACTTGTTATATGCACTTTAAAGACCCTAAGTTATGCATGGTTTTACAGTAAAGCTCTCACTTTTCCCAAACAGGTGGTGGGCTATGCCTTCAATCAAGTGGACGAGGATTTGAGCAACCAGTATCATGAGACTGTTTACTCGCTTCTGGACACACTCAGTCCAGGTTACAGAGAAGCCTTTGGGAATGCTTTGCTTCAGCGACTGGAGAGACTGAAGCAAAATGGACAATAAAACACAACCAACCAAAATTTTGCTTTTTAAAAATTACTTAATTTTATTCATTGGAAAGCAACCTTGGGAACAATGCAAAGTAGTAAATGTTGGGAAACACCTTTAAAATTTGTCATGATTATTCATATCAATATCAGTTATGCTGCATTAAGTGAAACAGATTGAAAATGTGGGTGTATTTGGATATTAGCCAATAACAAAGTCTAGTCAAATATTATGCGACACTCACCTGCCTAGTTTCCATTACAATAGGGGGCACCCTGCCCTATCAACTTTGCTTTGTTGAGTATCTCATATCATTGAATGACTGTTTGATATGCAATGTCAGTGACTGCTGGGCTTTGACTGTATGGTTGCAACATTGTGTTGTTGACTTAAACTATGGAAAGAACTTGCAGCTTCAATGTGTAACAGATTTGTAACTGCGCATGCCATTTAACAAATCTGCACACATTATACTCAAAATCAGAGAAAGCAGCAGCTACTTTGTACAAAAAGCATTCTCTTCTATGCCCTGCTTGCACTAAAAGCTGTGACCTGATGTCTGATCTCTGCTCATATATACTCAACTAGTTCTCATTCAGCAGGTGTCTCCATAAAAGAGCCAAAGCTATAGTATATTCTTTGTGTAACTCCCATTGCCTTAATGATTCACTTTTAGTACCAAAAAACTAATTGAAAATTCTAATGAATGAATATTCAGCATTACAGTGTTATTTTCATGCTGCAAAGTGGATTGCATCTCAAGTTTATATTACAAACTGTTGCTATAATAGTAAAGCTACCCTTTTCAGTTTTTGCCTCAAATGTGTGCCACATAAAGGTAATTTGTTTCCAGAGAGGTCTTAAAATTTGCTTTCGTAGGTTATGCTCCTACTTAAGTCATGTGAAATCGAGCTTTGGTAAACTGTCTTTCTACATTCAACCCTTATCCATGCTGCTGGCCTTTGCTTGGACCAATAAAAAAATAAAAATAAAAAAACAAAAACAAACACTACATCAAGGTTTTCTGATGTTTTCTAAAGTTCCTTTAAGGCCTAAACTGCAGACACAAATGGCACAACCTGGTTAGACATTAGGTTTTTTTAATATGGCAGCACAAGGTTAGATATTACATTTTTTTTTTTTTTTTTTAGAAAAAAGTTACAGTGTTCACCTTTTGACTACATAGCAGCCAGCAAGCTATTTGCATCACAGTGGAATGGAGAAAATTGTTAGCCACATCATTTCACTATCATAATTCAGTTTACAGCAATAATTAACCAACCATTGCTTTAGCAGGATTTTCAGTGAGTGCAACAAAGTCTTGCAAACTAGTAGAAGAAATGCTTCTTAAAATCAATTTGATGAATGAATAACATAAGATCTAGAATCATTAACATTCATTTTTGTTCAAAAGGTGAATCCCTTTAAAAAGAAAATTTGAGGAACTACTTAAGCTACAATCTGAACAGGGAACCTGATGCAGAACAAGTCTTCTTTGTTATCATCTCTCAGTTCCCACTCCACCACCAGCTTTAGCTGCAAAGAGAAAGAAGTTAAATGTGCAAATTGACTTAAAAAAAAAAAAAAAAAAAAAAAAGGGAAGAGGAAGTGAGAAGAAAAAGACAAACTCAATTTAAATCTCTTATCTGAGCATTAGACAGTTCATGAAAGATATATAGGTCACAACAATTGACAGTAAACATGTAAAATATGCACTTTATTCATTTTCAATATTCATCATGTAAATGAGCACATATTCATATACTGCTAGATACATTAAGTTAAAAAACTGGGAGGTGTAGAAATCAAACTTGCATCTCAATTACAGTTGTCAATGTCAAGTAGTACTTACTGATGGATACTCTGACTTGACAGGAAGAGAGTTCATGTAGTGATAGCTCTGCTGCTTCTGGATGGGACACTGGATTCCAGACTTGCAGCCATCTTCAATGGGAATGGGGAAAGGGACGGGAATTCCTGCAATAACACCATGAACCACTGCTGTGCACGTCTGGCTCTCCACAACTAAGACAAAAGATTAAAAAGACATCAAAAGTTAGAGGAAAAGAATAAGATGTTTGTTTGAACTATAGTGATACACATAAGAGAATGCAGTCCACTCACCACTGTTGAAGGTCACATTAACACTGTAAGACTGTCCTTTGTGAAGTTGGCATGGCTGACTGGCACATGGGTCAACATCCACAATGGTTACTTTGCCAGAAGAGGATCCTTAAGTAAAACAAAAAATCCTATTTTAAAAATGTAGTCTTTCAAGAACACTTATACTCCAATTCTCCAGAGATATTAACAGTAAAAGGCCTGAAAATGTTACCAAACCCAGCTATCTAAAGTCAAAATAAATCAGGGGGGGATGGGGCATAGTTTATTTCCACCAATACCCAACAACACAGAAATCTGAATGCACAAAAACGATTTAACCCAGTTCCTTGGATAGTGTAGATAGGAAGCATGTTAAACTTTCTTCTTCCCTAGGGCAGGGGAATATGGTCACTCATATCATTGATGTTTGCAAGCTAGTTGATATTTATAATTATCACATTAGATATCAGACAAAGGCCAAGTTAGAAGTGATCGTTGGAATAAGTTAATAGGGGCACAAGAAGAAGAAAAATGATCGCCCAGCCCTCCCTCAGCCTGTGGATGTAATTTATACTCCCCCATGTAACTTGCACATAGTCAGACTTACTGTCAACACTGTCCTGACTGCACAAACCCATCATTACTGTGATCAGCAACACGCGTGCGTTTATTTCTCAACAAACGTTAATTCAGTTGCAAATTGGGTGAAACATTTGACAATTAAAATGTAATTTCTGAAATAGTCAACCCGAAGTATGATTTCTGTTTTGAGTTAATTCAATTTTATGCAGAGCATCCTTGGATCTTTGCCTTCACGTCGATAAACTCACCACAGTCCATGTATTTCACAGGAATCGAACAGGTGAACCCAATCAAGCAGAGTAAAACGATGAATTCAGCCCGGACATCCATGTTGTCCTCTTCCTGTGTGATCCTAAAAGTATGAAACATTGACGACATAAAAATGCTAATATGTGGTTCGATAGTCGGAATAATGCATTCGGTCATATGACATCTTGTTTTGGTTCCCTAAATCTGGTAAAGGTGACTACGAAGCAAAGCTCATCGAATACAAAGCACATAAATCTGGTACAAAGGCCAAATCAAGTACAAACATGTATAAAACATAAAGTTACAAACCGTACCTTCCAAGCACTTTGATGTACTTTCAAACCAGAACTACCTACTACTTCTGACGTCGCTGTGTCACGCGATCGAGGTGGTAACGCCTATTTATAGTGTTTTAGTGCCCGGAAATTTGTCTGTTAGGAATAACCCACAATGTTAAGCTCCACTCTCCTGCGAATTATTTTGACGAGTCGCGAAAAACACGTAGTAACTCACCATTATATTTTAATCAAATTGATATATTTTATCGGTGGGATTGCTTCGTCCGGTACAGAGCTTATGAGCGTTGCGCCTGACAGGCAAAATAAAGGTATTAACAAAACAATTTCAAGCGACTGTCAAATCCAATCAAATTCTGAAAGAAAATTATAGACAGGCAAAGTGACAAATCAGATGACCGCGTTTTACTACGGGGCGTGTTTATTTCCATGTTAACCAACAAAAGAGCAACAGTGCGTCGTTGTCTCAAAGGGGGCGGAGCTAGCTACGTTTGTTATGAATATGTCACTCGCGAGAGGAGCTACGATAATTGCGTCAAAGTCAAAAATGCTGAACTTTGTCAGGTAACGTATATATTTTATATATGACGAGGATGTCGGTCGTAATGTTAACATGCAGAGAATCTGTTTACAAAAATATCTTTGTGTTGTACTGTTTGTATAGCTAGCTAGCCTCAGTGCTACCGTAAAGTAACAAGCTAGCACAAGGGCCAGTGGTGTCACAAATCAGATCCGATCTCAAGGCGTAATTAATGATTTGCTCAGGTCATCGGCTCTTCTGAACAACCTCCGTGTGAGTCAGCACTTTCAACGGCTACCCCGAAACACCACAGCGGGGATCAAGCGCTACAGTAGCGCCTCAGCACAGGAGGAGCCTGCGGTGTCAGCTCCATCTGAAGATAAAGTTCACCTCACCGAGTCGTGTGTGAAGGTCAGCACTCACCCACGGATGTACTGTTGTTATAGTTACTCATTTTTATTCAGGGGCCACGTACCAGCGCAATTTTATCTCAAGTGGGCCGGACCAGTAAAATAATAACATTACAACTTATAAATAAGTACTCAAATTTTTACAAAACATATTATGAACAATTTGGCATTTCTTGAGAAGTGCAATTACAGAAATATTATTCCTCTGTTTACTATTTATACATGTGCAGTACAACAAGATTACAGTGAATCTAAATAGGCACAGTGAAACAATAGTCTCAGGTATCAGGAACTGAAAAATTGAGTATTTCATATGGTTGGATTCTAATCATAATGTAAAATTTTCACAAATTCATCCTGCACCTCCAATCTGATAGACAGGTTCTGGCCTGCGGGCCGTATGTTTGACACCCCTGTATTAGTTTGTATTTCAGTGAGAAAGCTCCTACTCCCTCACATTGACACTGTAACATGTAACATGTCTCACTCTTTGTTTACTTGCCTACATCTTTTACTAGCTCGTAACTTTACACTGTTGCTGACAAGATATTTCCTAATGTATTAACCACAAATGGATTGGTCCCATAACTGAATCCTATGCATAAGTCCTATCATTTGTAATTTTATACAAAATGTAAGAAATGGAAATTATTTGTTACTTTTTCTTTTTGCCTTAAGGATAGCTAAGGAAGTGGAGGTGGTCTATTGACTTTGGTGTGGGAAATGAGCACTATCTACTAATTTCAGTTTCCAATCAGAAAAGCAGCAGACATATTCTTCAGATGTCATAGTCTTAAGCAGCTGAATAGTTTATTAGTTGAGTCATGTTATCAGTGAGAGCCGAGGTGCCGGGATCGTTCCTGTAAACGACAGCACCCCAAAGTCAGTGTTGATGATGTGTCACTGCTTCATATAGCCACAAACAAAAACTATTCCTTTAAGGTCAGTCCTAAAATATTATTTTAACTAACTGATGCAAAATGAGGCAAATCTTTTGTTGCTATTTAGTGTGTGATTTGTCAAATCGCTGTACACAATAAAGAGTATTGTTATTGTGAGCGGTTGCAGTTTGTGCTGGACAAATGCATAAAATGTAATTATGGGTTGATACATGACTGCTTTGTTTGTAAGCAAAACATTTTTCCATGTAGCCTCTTTGTGAAATAATATGTTGATTTTTTTTTGTGCTATGCTCCTTATTTGTCCTGCTCATGTGCCCCTCCTTCAATACAGAGATTAGGAGAGATCATGGAGAAGGGCGAGTATTTGAGAATACACGTGGAGGGTGGCGGCTGCTCGGGCTTCCAGTACAAGTTTTCTGTTGATAGTAACAAGAATGATGATGACAGGTAAACTACCATTAATCCACCTGTCAACACAATGTTTCCTGAAAGCCACATTGTTTGGGTTTTTTTCTTAAAAAAACAATCACACGTGTCTCCTCTGTACCCAGAGTGTTTGAGCAGGGAGGTGTTGGTGTTGTCGTGGACCAGGACAGCTTAGAGTTTGTAAAAGGAGCCACAGTGGACTTCAGCCAGGAGTTGATTCGATCCACTTTCCAGGTTCTCAAAAATCCTCAAGCTGATCATGGCTGCTCCTGTGGCAGCTCATTCTCTGTCAAACTATGACCCTGCTTTGCTGTTACCCCTGTTAATGTATTTAATTTTCCAATTTATCAGGTACACATGTTCTAAATATGATACATTAGAAACACCACAGCCAGCTAGTATATTATGACCAATGATTAAGAAAATGAATATAATTTTTATTGAAGCCCTATTACATGAAACTAAATGTGTACCTAATATATTGTTACTCAGTTTGCTAATAACTGCATTGTGTGTAAACAGCAAAACTGGTGAATAAACGTTTGCCACTTGTTGAGTATGAAATGCCTTGAAAGTCAGAGGTAGTGATTAAATGTTCCAATGTTGACCCAATGCTTGCTGATGACTCAGTTCACATAATTCATCTGTCATTTATCATGTCAAACAAAGGCTCATTTGAAATGTCTGTTCATTACTTGCATTTCCTTTTGTATGTAAAACATGTATATAGGCCATATGATATATGTGAATATAAAGGATATAAACCATATTATATTTGTTTCAATCCAAATAATATTGTGTGGACTGTGTTTTTTACCTCCAGGCTTTTGACTTAATCATTTAAAGTTTTTGCAATGCAGTTTATTATAAACTAATAATTACATGATGCATTTCTGAACAAACATAAAATAGCATGCTCATGTTTATATAAAAGGTCAGATTGAGCATTGTTGCTTTCAGGACATTGGTTCCTCACAATTATGAATCAATATTTTTATTTGGTAAATTTTTCTTACTCAAAAACACAAGTTAATGGTTGCCTTTTTTATTAAATTTAAGAAACATCTCACAAAAAATATACAAAAAAATAATATCTACAAATGATATTTACACTGGAGTAATGTAAATCAAAATTTGCAGCAACATTTCTTCATAGTCTTAATACAGGGAGCAAATATTTTGCACTTTTCATATATTCTCTGGTAAAACATTCAGTTTATAGCAATATATCTGTTAACACACAACATTAACTCACAGTTGAAAAAAGTCACACTCTTAATGTTAGTGAAAATGTGACCTTAATACATCATATAGTAGCAGCACACTGAAAAGTGACCAAAAAAATCGCAACAGTGCATTAAAACCTTAATTTACAACTGTTTCTTCTGTTTTCTGAGGAATTAGGTTGGGACAGATTGTCTTCCAGTAAATAAGCCATGCACACCCAGTAACCACAATCAGACCTTCACACTAAGTACGGACACGTCAACATGTCATGGAGAGAACACTGCTGAGGGAGTTCTGAGGTCTACCAGTCTAAAACAAAGCCACATAAACTGTAAATGAGCCTTCAGGGTAACACAGTGACCAGGTCAGGTGTACAGTGCATAGTATGCTTTGGCATGCTGACATCCAGAACATAACAATGGATGTTACATTCAGGAGGAAGGCCACGGGATTTGGAATTACCAGTAAAAATAGAACAAACAAATAAATGCATGATCAAAAACATAATATAAAAAGAAACCAAACACTCATTAGCTGAACAGATTACACAGATTAAGGCTAATTTAGTTTGCTACATGTTTAAAAAAAATGGCATTGTCAATAACACAATTTCAATAGCCTGCCAAGTGGCTAAACTGCCATTTGGGACATGAGCACAGATTTATCTCATTTTAAAAAATGATATGCACATGCTGTGTTTGATAGATGACTTCTTTTGTTCTCAATGATGAGGTGATGCTGTGAGAGCAGGGCTCTACGCCCTATTAGGATGAGCCTTGAACATACAGTATGCATGCACCTAGTTTTGAGGCAGTGATTTCCATTATATTTGTGTTCATTTACAAGCTGCCAGGTCTGTTGTTCTCCTTTTTTCTTGAGAAGCTGATTCTTTTCTCTGGAGAGCCATGCTGGGAGAAACCCTGACGTTGTGAGGCAGCACAGTCGTGCAGCGAGCCTCAGTGAGGAGCGTGGACACACCTCCATACAAAGAGGCTGCACAGGATGAAAGAAGGATTTAATATTTGATCAGCATCTCACTTGTAAGTTTTTATTTGGAACTGCATACCTTCTGTCATCTCCGCCAGCACTGACGACAAAGTGGTCCCCATTTGTGAAGCGTATGTTTGTCAGGTGAGCAGAATGGCCCAGAAAGCGTTTGTGTTTGGCCTGAAAGAGATCACATCCATGTCTTTCCCGGGGGAATTTTCTACAACACTGAACAGCTTTATTGTTTTACAACACAGACATATTTACAGTGCATTACAATGTACAAACATAAAAATTGCTATAAAGTCATCTCGTACAATTTTACCAGTAATATTTGATCATCATTATTAGTAGTAATTCAAAACAAGTCATGTCATGGATTGGTACAAAATGTAATTATACATAATAAATCACACAATGAATTTACCCAATGAAAGTCACTTTATGAAGGATTTTGTCATTTTAGCACCTTTTAAAATATTCTGTTGCGTTTTTGTCTGTACAGAGATTAGGGCCTTTTTGTAATGCTACCACTGGGGGGCGCTTCAATTCTTCACATTTGACCTTAGGATCTCAGTTTGGAAAAGGTAAAAAAGTTGACATTTAAAATGATCTTTTTCGTAATATTTTCCATACCAATAAATATTAGAAAAGAAAAGATTAGTTAGAAAAGAGTGAAAAAATATCGTCTGTGGGTTGCTCTCGGGCAACTGTAATTGCATTTACTTGAGTTAAGCTGAAGACATTTCTCCTCTCATCCACAAGGCTTCTTCAGATCGGACACTTGATTGAAAGGTGAAATGACTGCAGCTTAACTCAAGCAAGTCCAGTTGCCTACAGCTAACCATAGAAGGAGACTATGACCTGGATGACTTAGAACCTCCAAAGACACAGGAAAAAATTGTAATAATAATAATATTGTGAAATCATACTTACAAACTTCTCTGGACATGGAAAGTCAAACAGCTTTACCATTCCAAAGTCGTCCCCTGTGACAATGTTAAGGCCTGAGTGGGACACACAGGCACAGGTGACATCTGCTTTGTCAGTGTTACGGGACCAGATCCCAATGACCTCGTCCCCGAGGACACTGGATTTAGAGAGAGAGAGAAAGAAATGACATTTATGAGTGAGGCTCTAATTTTCCTCTCTTTTCCAATGTACCTGTTGATGATAGTCAGTAGTGGGTATCACCTTGTCCATGTGGCCCATGTAATCTTGTCAATGTGGGACTGCTCTGTGACCTGCTTTCCATACGGAACCTCGTACACAAGTCGTTTATAAGCACCTGTGGATATCTGGTTCAAGAAGACATGCAAGGTCAGGGGGGGGAACAGCAGAGCTGAGAGGCTGATGGGCCTCTAATGTTTCCTTTCCATACCTGGATGTAACAGCTGTCGGCAGAAAAGTCCATCTGCATAACAAAACTGGGGATGTCCCTGCAGCTGTTGATGCGGTTCAGCTGCGGGCCAAGTGTCAGGTCGTAGAAGTCTACTGCATTCTCAGTGGAGCCGACAGCCAAGTATCGAGAATTTGGACTGAACCTGAAATGGACACATGCACACGAACCTGAAACAATCGGCTTACAAATGACCCAAGTTGCTTTTTGAGTGCACAGATGATAGTTTGACACAAATTAGTTATAGATGAATCTAGATTTTTATTTTTATTGAATATCTTCTTCGGCTAAGCCCTTAGCATGGGTGGTGCAGCAGTGAAAAGGGTCCCCCCTCAAACAGTGTTTTGCAGTGCCACATTTTGTTTTGTGGTACATGAAAATTCATATAATTAAAAAAATAAATACTGGTTTTCGGTATGAACTGGTATATCACCCAGCATGATTAAACTAGTCCCAATGTAGCCATAGTATAGGTTACTTTTGTTCAATGTGGTGTCCCAAAGTCTCTTGTGCCGCCCCTGCTCATTGATCAATTTTGCTGGAGGGCACAGACCTGGCTACAAGTCAAATCAGAATAACCTTTCAAAAAACAAAAGCATGCAAATTAATTATTTTATAAATGCTGAGTTCTGGCTCAATAGTTAATTCTTCCTTTGCATTAATTGAGGCTGCCGATCCCTACTATACTTTGTGTTAAGAACCTTACTGTACTGTCAGTACCTGATATCCTGGATGGGGGAGCGCCGGTCCCTTTTCTTGCCCCAGATTTTGAGTGAGGCAACTAGCAGGATAATAAACTCCCCGTTCTTCATGCCGATGGCCACCATGTCTCCTTCTGGGCTGTAGCTGATGGTATGTGCTGCGTGGCCCAGGTTCACCTTATTTAGCATCTTCTGTTCCCCCAAAAGGCAACACATGATCAACATTGATTTTGATAAAGAATCTTAAAATTCCAACTGTACATCTTGATAAAATGACAGAAGTAGACTGAAGTGGTCAGATGTTGTGAGGTAACATGGCCGACCTTCTCTGTGATGTCCCACAGGCGAACAGTGCCATCCTCTGCAGCAGAGAGAAATACGTCTCTGGATGGGTGTGTGCCCAAGCCCCAGATAGGTCCGTCCATGTGTCCGTTCACCAAGATGTTGCACGCTGCATTCTTCTCCCCTACTTCAATTATCTCTGCATTCCTGGTCCCAACAAGGATTTTTCCCTTAAACAGCACAGGGAAAACATGTCAACACACAGATGAAAGTGGAGAACTATTCTGAGTACCATTTGATCTGTGACGTACCTTCCCTCTGCAAACAGAGCGCACACAATCTATGATCTGTCCAGTTTCTAACCGAAAGGCCCTGCAGCGCTTCAGCTCCTGGTCCCAGAGCTTTAGAGCACCTCCCTCCTTTGACCTGCAAAGGAAAACATCTGTTTCAGTCACTGAATGAGGAAAAATGTAGCTACAAAAGATTTAATATTGTTAAGTCCAGCTTTTTCTCATATGTATTTATATAGTAGGTAATTTAGATAATGAGATGATTAGATGCATGATAAATGTATGCTGTCCACAACTAAGGCAGTAAATAGTTAGATGTGCTTACTGATGTGTACTCATGTGCACCAGAAAAACAGAAACAGCACTTACGGTCTTTCTTTGCCTCCAGTGACAATGAGGCCATCTCTCAGTGTGGTGTACATGGTGAACACCGGGCCCGTGTGAGCTTTAGCCACTATTCTGACAAGAATGTGTTCCTTCCACACACACACATCCCCACTTATGGTACCTGTAAATGTCAAGTTATTCTGAAAAGAAAACAAATCTGCACTAATCTAGTGGCCTAAGAGAGCAAAGCGAGCAATGCAAAAACAGTTCAAAGCACATTCAAGTGGACATGGATCCATATAATGAGGTAAAATATCATATGCAGCAAGAATCATCAGCATTTTAAAGACTTGTCAGGATCATTTAGATGTTTGAAAAAAACATGATTGGACTTACAGCTCCAAATGCTACAGACAGCATGGTCTGCATGCGGGCATCCTCTATGGAGCTCAGCACACCTTTCTTGCTGAGCAGAGCTCGACCCGCCAGCGTCCAGAAACGCACATGTTTGATCCCCACAGACACAAAGTGTGTGTCTGAGTCTGGCCTAAACTCAGCCACAAAAATCCTCTGGGTGTGACCTATCCGGCTGGCCACTTTGGCACCTGAGACACAAAGCAGAGTGCCATGAAAACATTTGTGATGGGGTTTTCCCGTTTGTGATGGGGTTTTCTAATCCCCCGTTTTTGTTTTATTTTTTTTTTATTACCTTCCTGCCACTTCCAGATGGTGATGGTGTGTTCAGGGTCCAGGCCCACAGACAGCAGGAGTTTGCCTGTGGCACTGAAGCTGACAGAACACACTCCGCCAGAGTGGAAACAGCGCAGCACTGATAGCGTTTGCTTGGTCATGGCATCCCACACGTGAATAGATGGAGATGTGGCTGAGTAGAAAGCAAGGTGAAAAGAAACCTGATTACAATGTTAGGATTGAATATTTGTCCAAAACTAAAACTATGATTGCTCAGTTGGGTGATTTTCACATTCGAAGAGAGAAAAAAACAGAGTGAATACTACAGTTTCTACTAATATCTTCATAATTTTTCATTGATGTCTTTCTGAAGCAAATACAAATGTAAATTTGAGGAGCTAGATGGCACCACTAGATGGCACTAAATTAGATTTGAGTTGAAACAGATTTTCTTTGATGACTTCACTTTAAAACACTGTCCCTTAATATTAAATGTGACATAATTTTACAAGGTGCTTACCTGACATGTCACCAGTATCACCTGAAATAAAAAGAAAAGTCACATTAATTGACAAATAGTTTGTTAATTTTTGAAACTTTTGACTTTCGCTTAATTATCAAACGCCTCTTAACATAAGTCAGTTCATCACAACTTGGATTTTATTTTTCAATAGTTAGTGGATTTATACATAAATAAACTACAAACTAAAATACAGCAGAAAATTATTAATGTATGTAAAAAAATTATAACATTAATTAAAAAACATTAATTATTTCCTTTCAGAGATAAGCATGTAGTATGTGTAAGGCTACCAGTCATTCACTATAATCCAACTGCACATTGCACACACAGGATGCAGGGAAGAAAAAGGAGGCGACTGCTGACACAGGAGGTCAACTTCTCACAAACATACCTACTTGGCCTGTTGCCACCACGTTGGGGAATTTAGGGTGTTGATTGATTGTCAGGCACAAAATGTCGTCACTGTGTTCTACATAGAAACTTTGGCAAGCTGTAAGAACCACACACACACGCACCACACAAAGTGGAATACAGTTCATGTTATATTTACTTTTTATGAACCATTATTAATAAGGCCATTAGAAGAGCTTCTGGACTTACAGGTTGTCAAGTTGAGTACGATGCCAATCGAGGCTGTGTGGTAAATGATGTCTGCCCCCTCGTTCAGGTAGTGCACATTATTGCGGCAATCATTGCCACGGTAACCAAATACCAGATCCAACACCAGGTCCTGTGGGAGAGTCAGAAAAAGGCCACAAGAAAGTCTGAAAGGTCAATGCCATGACAATAAAGATGTTTCAAGCCAGCTACCTGCCTGATGTAGACTGTCATTATTCAATTACAGAATCAACTGAGTACACAGAGATGCTGTCTGGAGTACAAGCACACAGTCTTCAGCTGAGATAATCCCATTAGAGACCACCCTCTGTTCTGTTTACATGAAATTCATCATCTGTTTGATGTATTTGTGATAAGGATGTGAGGTTCTTCTTACCTCAATCGGTCTCTTCTTTTTGCCAACATTGTTGGTCTGCAGCTTCTCTGGCTGTGGCAGCGCTCTGCTGACAGGAGGCCTGAAACAGACAGCTGGTATAAGAGGGTGGCTGAAAAGCTACCTTTTACACACTACTGTATTATAATTATTATAAGGATGACCATATCTCAACTGGGACTCGTTTATCAATATTTCATGAATCTGTCAACACTCACAAATGAAAAAGTGAGTTTTATCTCCAAACAAGGAACAAATTCCTTTCACTACATGATTTTCTGTAATATTAACCTCATAAAAACAATTAAGCATCTTCTGTAAGAAACACCCTAAAATGGACACTGCACTTTTTAAAACACTGGAACTTTTATTTATTCTTTTTTGACATTGGACCTTTTAACCCAAACTTTGTATTTTCTATCCATCCAATCCTCTAGCATCTCAAATGTGTTGTTTATTAGTTTATGAGTGTCAACAGATTTATGTGGTGAAGGTAAATATAAATGACAGGAAATATCACACTGACATAATGACAAGTGGTAGCTTTGTGTGTCATTTCCACACACCTTCACAGCATCAGTTACAATGTTTTCAAAAAATTCAAAAACAGTCAGTGAATAACAAAAAGACAGCAAAGTTTTAGAGTGAGATTATTTAATTAAATTAGCTAAATAGCAGCTTTCTCTGATTATATTAGAAACAACACCAACTATTAGTTAACTGTACAGTATGTTCCTCAAATAATAATGGTGTTTATTTACAGTGGATACAGCAACACCATCAGGTGTCTATAAGAGATAATCTTTAAATAATAGCACGATTCAAAAAAGAGGAGGGAAATTGAATGGCCAACCCACTGGGTGACTTACCTGGATCCTCTTCATGGCAGCAATAAAAAAGAAAAGCAAGAATTAGGAAACAAGGCTTTCCTGCAACGTTCAGTGCTGCCTGCTGGACACACGAAACACAACACCTCAGCCACTGAGGACACAAAATACATGAGTCAGTGCCAATGTGCAGCCATGACAACCAAAGTCTATTACTATGACAACTGCTGAGCAGAGAATGTATGGAATCATACATCACTGTTAAATGAGACTCTCTTAATGTATACTCTTCCTTCTGGTTTTAAGTATGAAGGTAAAATAAGCTCTGTCACTTATTTTATACACATTTGTTAATAATAATAATTTTTTGAATCTACTCATGTATTGTTCTGCTCACAGTTACAGTTGACAATGGATTAAATTAATTTTAGGCCATTTGTCCAAATTAGAAAGTGAACAGCTGCTCACTAACAGAACACCGAAACAAACTTCATTTGTGGATGGAAAAATAATGCTGAGTGTGAATTAATAATGAAACAATTTACAGTTGGATTTCACAGACATCAGACATTTCTCTTAATCTGCAGGAAAGGAAAGGTTTAAAAAACTCCTTACATGGTCCATAATGTAGCCAACAGACACACATTTTAGCAAGTACAAATGCTCTACTCTCTGTATACAATACATACATGAACACAACAGCTTACCTGACCACGCCCTGTCTTGATGTGGAATTAAAGAATGAAGCAGGATAGTGACAGACGGACAGCCATTAAAGGAAAGAAGAAGAACAGAAAAGGCCGAGTTACTTCAAAAAGGGCAGGAGGCAGATTGAGAGTAAAACGCAGGAAAAGAAAAGTTAAACAAACTCTGCAAATGTTTTAGAACACCTCAGTTTTCCTAGTTGTACAGAAAAAGAATAATGAATTCTTGATTGTCAATCTAAATTAAATTTCAATGGAAATGAGGTTTTTGTTAATTAAAAAAAGTAACTTTTTACTTTTGTACCATTCAAGTTAGGGTTAGTTCACTGAGAGTGAATGGGGCTCAAGTGTCCAATTAACATTGGGGCTTGGGTACCTTGTGCAGTTGTACTCCAGCCACTGGCTGGGTGAGCACTTGAAGCGGCACCCTCCAGTTACAAGCCAAGTTCTCTTTCCACTTGGCCATGGGCTGCCCTACTGCCTAAATATCAATAAAAACTGAAAAAAATGTGTCTGGAGTAGTGTTAGTAGTGTGAATGAAGGAGGCAGGACTGACTGACTTTATCTGACAGAGGCTGTACTATTTCTACTGGCTGAAATTCCTAAAATCATCTTTTTTTTGCTAGAGCTTTAACAGATCCACCGAGCATTTGCATGGATGGACTCCCCAGCTTTTTAAAATACCTTTCATCCACCGAGGGCTCTTTCAGTTGCAGATGAGGTTTCACACCAGTCATGGGTCGCATGTTGGTGGATAAGGCCTTGATGGTGTAGTTGATCTCGTTCTCTCTCATCACATCACTGTCATAACCTGATAAAGGTGGTAGTACTTCATATATTGCCCAAGGAACATAAACATTTTTCAAATAAAAGCCTCAAGATGAAAGTCGACTGTCACCTCCATCATCCTCACTCTCGATGTCCGACTCCTCGCTGTCACACTGTTTGAATTCCCTGTGGCCCTCGGGCTCATGGGCCCAGATCATGAGGCATGTATCGCCTCCACCCACAGTTACCAAGAGGCTGTCGTCATGGGTCCATCGCACATTGGTAACGTGTGCACTGTGAGCCACGTAGCGTTTGAACTTTGCGTATTTCCCCTGTGGCAGAGGGACAACATTAACATGACACAAAAATGAACATAACATTTGGATAAACCTTAAACCTAAGCCTTGAGTCAAGTAGTATTATTGTCATTATTTTTATTATGCTATCATTAAAAGTTGACACCAGTTTCATTTCTTTCTTTAAGTTCTATAAACATGACTTAACTAATTCTAAAGTTGATACAACTGTTATATATCTGCTCCTGGTCTCTCTCTTCTGTCTCTATCTTGCCTCCCTCTTTCCCTTTCTCTCCCCCTTTCTGCCCCCCATTTTTTCCTTTCACCTCAACGAGTCGAGGCCGATGACTGTACAGTCTAGTTCTGCCAGAGATTTCTTCCTCTTAAAAGGGAGTTTTTTCTCTTCACTGGTGCCTAGTGTTTGCTCATTATGTGAACTGTTGGGTTTCTTTTCTCTCTGTAATATAATAAAGTTTTGGCCTTATCATGTACAGTGCCTTGAGATAATGTATGTTGTGATTTGGCACTATATAAATAAAACTGAATTGACTTGAATTATAACTTGAAATGTCAACAGTGACTTACCTTGACAGGATACCTGAAGAGTTTAATGTATCCCAAATCATCTCCTGTTGCCAGCACTTTCCTGTCATTACTAAGGCAGGCACAGGTCACTTCTGTGACCTCACTGATCACGGGCCAGATGCCCTCAATGGACGTCCCAAGGACACATGTCCATGTGCTCCAGTCAATCTTCTCCACCTGAGTCAAGTCAGCAAGTAAATGTGTATTTACTCTTTGTGTCAGATAAGACACATTTAAATATTAAACACAAAAGCAACAAAAGAGAACACACCTCAGAAATGTTAGATGAGTTGAAAAAAATCAGAGGCACTCTAGAGGGTGACAACTTAAAGCCTTTA
Organism: Brachirus orientalis; assembly: GCA_016785285.1. NCBI lineage: Eukaryota > Metazoa > Chordata > Actinopteri > Pleuronectiformes > Soleidae > Brachirus > Brachirus orientalis. The sequence continues at coordinate 1,125,784 of JAFBJR010000073.1, read as the reverse complement.
ATATTTAATGACTACTGAATCATATTAACAGTAAAAACTTGCCAACAGATTTCAGCCATTAAGCTCTTCATCAGTACACTCACCACACCCGGGTAGTAAGCCTAGCTCATTATTTTTTTGACTAAATTCAGAAATGCTCTCAGGGTCTTCATCATTATGAAGAGCAGGACTGATAATGTATTTTTGAAATTGTATTTAGAATATTGCAATATTCAACACAGTCAACACAGAGAGACCAACACTAGAGTAATGAGCTGTCTCCCTGTCTCAAGTCTTCATGCTTCATATTCAAATCTATCTCAATGTAAGGAGAAGAACGCAACTAATGTTCTCCCCAAAATGTATATTACTTAGTTCAAAAAGATATAACTGCAAAAGGGTTGAACAATTTGGAGAAAATTTTTAATTCCAATTTTCATGACAGATATTGCAATTGCGATTTAGTATGTGAAATAAGTTCATTAAGGAAACTGTACTGCATGCTACTGTCAAAACATCAACTCTTTGTATTCCAAGAAACAGAATTTAAAAATATGAAGTCTTTTCGATGTTTATGAGTTACATTTTTTAATTTGCATAGACAATACAACAGGCAAAATGAGAAGATTTTCTAATTGCATTGTTTAAAGTTCGATTTTGATATGAAAACGGTTTATTATTCAGCCCTAACTGCAGGTTGGTTAAACTGAATTAAATTTAGACATCCATCCTCTGATTAAGTCCGGGCACTCTGCTGAGACAGCCACAATATTAAAACAACAAATAAATGTTTTTTACAAATGTGTAGAAAATGAAAACAGTGTCAAGAACAGACTGTTGTCTCAGACTGCTCATAAAGATCCAGTGATTGTGTGACTGAGATAAAAGTGCAAGAAATGGAAGGGAAAGAGGAAAGGGAATGTATAACAATGAAAGGTACTAGACATCTATGTCAGAACTACACCATTGTTTTACTGCAACACTGTCTTACATCCACAGCCAAAATTGGAAAGACACAGGTAAAAGGGGGCCGAGTTATTGCCTAGCTGCCCTTCACTGAGCCTCCTCTGATCCTGTAGGAAAAAGTGTGGGCCAATGGCACCATAACAACAGCTGCTATGCTGCCCGTTCTCCCTGCTCACCTCTGTAGCCGGAATTGTCTGCCTCTTGCCTCGAGGAGCTTCGAAGAAGAACTGCTCTTTAGCACCTGTGTTGACCTGCAGTAGTTTTCCTGTGAATGAAAGAGAGACCAGAGGTTAATGACATTTTGAAAGTAAAATTGGCAGTTAAGCATTTGTATTTGCAAAGATTCCCAAAGACAACAGTATTTAAAGATATTGGGCTCTAATTTTGTAGACCAGGCACAGTGCTGGTGTGCCTGGTTAGGCAAGGGGGGGTGCTTAACTAACTAACTAACTTGTAATTAACTTGTCTAACCCAATTGAATTATGATCATTTTGGCATGCAACTCTGGATTACACAAAATCAAAGATGTGAATACATCTGATTAACACTCTTCCAGATCCAACCGGGAGCGCATCCCCGCGCATGAGGAGGAAGAGGAAGAAGGAGACTAGTTCAATAAATCAATAAGTTCAATAAATCAATAAAACTGATGTTAACACCATTTTGTTTCATGAGTAAGTTTATGTATCTTTAATGTGATTGAGTAAATTGTGGCCAAAAATGTATAAATGGAAACATTTAAGGACAGAGCTGTGCAGCCAGGTGGTCTCTCCTCTCCCTGCGCTCTGCTGCTGTTCCTGCCACATAGAATGCACTGAATTTTATGAGATGAGAGAAGCCTTCGGCACAGCCTTTTGGCACGAAAATGTCAGTGCGCCAAGCTGAATCTGTCGACACCTCCCCCTTTTTGCACCTCCAAACCCATCTCGGCGCACCTCGGTCTACCAAACCGCCAAATTCACTGTGCACGGTGACGAAATTACCACTGTGCAGGTTGCGCTACACTACGCCACCTTGTGCTGCACCACAAAATTAGAGCCCATCATGTTTACCTCTCTTGTCCCAGTCCAGGTGGGTAATATAGTTGAGACATCCTTTGCAGACTCCAACCCTTTTGCTGCTCATCACATTGTAAATATCCACAAAAGTGTCCCCTGATGCTACTGCAAGATACTTGCCAGCACCTGAGCAGCAAAAGAGAGACAGGAGTTTGCATTAATACTCTTAACCAGTGCTGTACAGAATGTAAAATTTTCCTGTGAATCAGGCTATTGGTTGGTTGAAGGGATTTCTTTACACTTTGATCCAGATTAAAATGACTACTACGGATGGTGGAGGAGTGGGTATTTTCAAAATGAATGGTTGTGGGTTTGACTACAGGCTCCTCACATCTACACGCAGATTTCTCCCTGGCTTAACCCCAAGTTGCTCCTGACGGCTGTGCCAGCAGGGTACGAATAGGTATGATAGATGTGTGATAGAAAAGCGATGGACAGATGCGCTGCATGAATGTGTGTGAACAAGTGAATGGCACAACTGTTGTGAAAAGTGTTGTATAAATCACAGACTTTTTACCATCATCATTTACTGAATAAATTAACAGAACATTAATAGAATCCTACTTATTGTGTTCATTCTCTGACCTGTTCTGTCGTTCACACAGAGTATCTCGGACTCCAAGCCTTCCGTGTATTAAGTGTAGCATGATGTTTGTAATATTTGAAAATGAAACAGTTGGTTATCAGCATTTTAACCACATTAACACCAGTTTCCTATGCAGAGATTCAGAAGCAGGATCTTTTGTGTCGTGTTAAGGTGGAATAGAGTTTAGTTTCTTTCCCTCACTTTGTCAGCACCCACTGTTTCTCATCCTATTCTTGCTGTGTTTCCGTCTGGCCTTATTACACAGTCATTAATATGGGCAAGGCCTACAGCTATGTCCCTCCTGACTTAGAGGAGGAGTAGTGGGTGGGGGTTTACACCTGCTGAACAACTTCTACACAAACTCAGAGCAAAGTGATTTTAGATGATTTTTTGTTCCTAAAACAGGGTTTAAATGGAATTTTGTGCTATTAGAAAATTGCACAACAAATCACAGACCTGGCGAGAATCTGATATCAGTTATGATGTCTTTGCGATGGTGGAACGACACCAGATCCTCCAAAGTGTCTGCATTTACAATAAGGAAGCTGCCATCATTCAGACCCACTGCCAAGGCTTTGCCATCAGGGGAGAAGCAACAGCATCGACCACCTGTGAAGAGAAAGGTACCTGTGAAAGCTCTAGAACTGGTGCGCATTTGATTTGGCTGAGTTCTGAACAAATACAGAAAACCTGCTCATATATTTGTGCTGGAGCAATGCCTCACCTTTCCTGAGCTTCCGTACAGCCAGCATGCAGTGACTGGGTGAGAGGTCCCATATGCGCAGGGTTTTGTCATCGCTGACAGTGGCACAGAGTGGAAGATGGGGATGAGTAGCTAGGCCAAACACTTCACCCTCCATGTGACCCTGCAGACCCAAACAGCACAGCTCTGTGATTTACAGCTGGTCAACTCATTCTTAGGTAATAATTAGAACAATGAAATAACAAATATATAAATATTTGTATAAAAAATAATAAAATATGCAACTAAGAACAGACTAAGCCTCCATAATAAAACCAATTGGGTACTGCTTTTAATGGTTTTATTTTCTTTTTTTAATTTTAATGATCTAAAACATCATTAAAATTATCAAAATTAAAATAAAACTTCTAAGATTATTTAATTTAATTTACAATATTTATTAATTTACTGTAATTTTATTCAGGATTCTTTTTTGAGTTCTGCCCAGAAATACAAAACTTCGTCTGTTTTTCGTCTGATTTGTCTGTTTTTGCAGCAACATTATATTTTCCATTTTTTTATAAGCAGCAGCTCAAGTGTGGCCTAAAGACCCAGACCAAACACATGTGTTCACAATTCTACATTTTCTTCTTCATGGGCAACATTATTCTTACATAACAAACTCCATAAGTGAAACTTTGATTTTCCCAAGGACAACACCACAGGAACCCTGTTACCTATGTGGCAGATGAATAAGAACAACCTTTGGCTCTTTTCTCTCATTCATCACATTGTGCTTGTATAAGTTAAAGCATTTGAAGAGGGGCGATCAATTGCATTTGCTCTGTCTGCATATGATCAGGGCAGCCTGGGAGACACTGCACTTAACTAAATTCTGCAGCTGTAATTCATCACTGTTTATAGCTGTCTCCTTGGCAATTGTGTGGAGCCATAAGTCACACTACAGGCTACACTGCTACTTTAAGTTTATATATTTTTACTTATTCCACACAATATAGATTGTTTACCTTCCAAACAGCCTCTGCATTCATTTTATTTTAGCAGAATGCTGATAATCAACTTAGAGCCTCAGATACAGTATAGTAATCCATCACATCCACATTTTGTCACCTTCCTGTGGTGCATTAAAAGGTTCTATGCTATGATAAATTTACATAGCAAGTTACATAACAGTTCTGCCCCGTTAGAGTAGTTCTTCATGACCCAATGTAAGTGAGATTTTTGTTGCTTCTTTAACTTGACAAATGTAGAAACAGTCCCCACTATGTCTGACTCCTTAGACATTTTTAGCTTATTGCACTTCAGAAAAAGCCCACGAATACTGTAATGTACTGCAAAATATTACACTAAATATTTGCCAAGGCTTAATTAGTTGGGAGTATCTCTGCCTGCATTTTTCAGCCAGCCAGTTTAACAATTCATACACCTAAATGTTTGGCTTTCCCAGGACATTATTGTTATATCTTTATCTTACCTGGACCAGCAAAGTGATGGGGCCGCTCTTGTCCACCTCTAAGATCTCACCGTTCTTGGTCCCCACCAGGATGTGGCCATGGCCCAAAGATATGGCACGAATAGATGGGTTGTCCTCCAGCAGCAATCCTGTAGAGCCAATGAATTATAGCATGAAATCAGAGGCCTAAAATTGAAACAGGACATAGGCTATCTTCATTTCAGCTAAAAGCATCCAGTGTTTAAATAGATTTGCAGGCATATTTTTTATTATATCTATGAAGCCATGGAAGTTTACTAATGGATAGAGGAGTACCACTTTTAACAAATTGACCTTCATACCTTTAGATCCTGGAGCTAGGACTGATCTCTTGATGGCATAGGTCTTGAGGCATCTCTCGAATGTGTCATCCCACAGGGCTACGATACCATCCTTCCCCCCAGTCACAAATCCCTACAAGTACAAAATATCAGCACATTTAACCTATGTGTCATAAAAGTAGGACTTAAAGATTTATAATGTAACATTTCTGCATTAAAATAAATTATGTTATATATTTTGTTGCACAGTGTACTTACGCTAGCCAAAATATTTCCAACAATCTTTGAAAAATCAGTATTTCTTTCAAAGTATGGTATCGTGTTCACCTTTGAATGATGTAATCCACTTTACCATATAACTTCCAGGGGAAACATCAAAGTAAGGAAGTAAATATTCTGTACTACTATTTAGCCAGTGTGTTGTCTTTTGTTTTTTATTTTATTGTGTGCTTATGTCACAAATCACAACTACTCATTGCCATGTGCTGGGCATTTTGCCACTGAAGCTCTTCCAGCAAAGAGCAAACACACAGAGGAACCCAACAATTCTCATGATCCTGTGCTGTTTCCAACATCATCAAACTAAGTCTCTTGTTACTATTATGATTAGGAGAACCCTAATGGAAGAAATTACACTATGATGAACAGTATTAGATTTTTTTCCACTGGTAACATAAATAAAGGCCAGGCAGGACTTATTCACAGCAAAAAAAGAATAATGTGATGTTTCTAGCAAGGGGTTGTGATGTACCTTTTCTAGAGCGTGCATACTGAAAACAGGGCCGTCATGAGCCTTGACAGTCTTCATCAGGAACATATCCCTCCAGATGCAAATGTCCCCAGTGCATGTGCCTGAAAACACCATCTCCTCCGACCAGCCATATACAGCACACATCATAGTTTCCGTCTTCCCCATGTTCCCCTTGCGTCCAATTAGGCCACCACCTGAAAGAGAGCCAGGCAGTTCGCTCACAGTCAGATGTGACAGAGCCAAGCCAGATTTCTGCTTGTTAGAGTCACTCCTAAAAAAGACAAAGACACATGAACCTTACCAGCTTTATGCCAAAACTTCATATGTTTCACACCAGCTGTGATGAGCTTGTCAGGCAGGTAAGGGTTTATTTTGACAATGAAAATCTTGTCCTTGCTTCCCCTGAAGAAAACAAACAGAAAGTTGCACATCACAAAATAAGTACAAACAAAAACAGTACATTTGTCCCATGTACTGTGCGTGTTAATGTCTAATCTACAGTTACACCTGCTTCTTGAGAGAACTAAGATTTAACTTAATCATTACTTTTATCATTTGAGTGTCATTTTAGCTTTACATTTAAAGAGAACACAACAGAACTAAAATATGACCAGGATTAGGATCAATATTATGAATTGCGCCCAAAACTTCAGCTTCTTCAATTGTTGCATTTTGTGCTGCTGTTTTAGCCTCTGTCTCAGTGAAGCTAGAAAAAAGTGCACCTCTCTCCTAACTCTCTTTGTTCCCTGGCTTGGCCCTTCATTATCATACCTGCCACCTTTCCTTGTTCTTACTCTACTTTCTTACCACCTCTCTGGCACTATATAAGCCAGGCTCTGTCAGGCTGTGTTTCCCACTGTCCATCTTACAGCACTCTCCATCGGGATCTGTGATGGAGATGAGTGCAGCTGTCCCCGAGCTACGGTGAGAGGCTGGCACACAACACAGGAGAAACGCACAGTGTATTGCTACAAAGTAGCTGGGGGCATTTCACTGGAGCAGATGCTAAATATGAATATCAAGTAGGACAAAGTCAAAAGCACAAAAAACCCTGTTATTTTAGGATGTAGATGTTTTCCAGTGTTTTGGTTCCTCTTAGTTTCCAGGTTTTATAATTTTATGTGCTATGAAAGGTTCAAACATTTGAGGGAAAAATTGATATTATTACACTTTGAATAGACTGATATTCATATAAAGGTCTGGACAGGTAATCTACTTGGATGCAATGTAGTGTACATGCCTTGTGTCTGTGTGTGCATGATCACATAAGCAGCATAAATGAGTCTGTCAATCTTCTTGGTCCTTACGAACAAAGTATGACTTTATCACGAGTGTATTTTAAGCTATAATCATTCATAATATTATACAATAATATATAATAATATATTTGCTCTTTAATATCAGATTTTTGCTTTTGCTTCTTCATTTTACTTGTATTGGTGTTAATTTAATCACAGATTTTGTTTGCGTCCATTTTGATATTATTGTTAGCAACTTGAAAACATATTTAAAAATGCATATACAGTACTTAATTTTTTTTTTTTTTAAAAATATCCCATGTAGTAAAGAGCTCAAATTCAGATAAGAATCCCATGAAAGATGTAAATTTAATTCCCTCCTTATTAATTATGTACTGTATGTCCAGACGAGGCCCTGGGGTAAAGTCTTTCACTATCCATTCTGACTCTGGTAGTGTTAAGTATAGCAGTGAAGTAGTCAAGTTGATTCACCATCTTTCCTCTCCTTCATAAATCACACAGTCAGCACAGCTCTGCACAGCTTCAATTTCATCCTAATCTGTAAATGTCCATATTTAAACATACAGTGTTAAAACAATCTTTAATAGGAAGGTTTGTCATGGTTTTCCAGGTAAGGAGACAGCAGCTGCTGTGTATTACGATGGCACTTACCGCATGGCAGAGAGCTTCTCCCCCTTTCTCCAATCCCACAGCACGATGGTGTGGTTGTCATCCAGACCCACCGAGACCAGCCGCTTGCCATCGGCTGTGGAGAGAGTACCATTCAGTACAGCACAGACAGGTCCAGCTCCGGCTTTGGTAAAGTGAAGTTTGGCTGTTAGCAACATGAAAGCAGCCAAGAGGGTCTGATATACAGCAGGTGATTCACTCTGACATCAGATCACTGTGTTGCGTCTGTCTGGGGCCAATTAAGGCAGGCTAGATGAACAGCTTTACCATGACCAATGTCAGACTGGTACAAAAAACAGGATTTTCAGGACTGCTTGTAAACTCGTGAAAGCAGGATAACAGGAGACATTAATGAACATTATGTCAAAACATGACTTGAAAAGTTAACTACTTTTACCAGAAAAGTCCAGAGCGCACACTCCAAGCTGGTGGGAACCCTTCAACACGGACAAGGGTTTCAATGTTTCTATGTCCCATATGTGAATGGAGGAATCTCTGCCGACCTGGAGAAAGAATTACTGTCAATTACTGCTGCAGCTATGAGCACCATCTAGTATGGTATCATATGTCACAAGAGTCTGACCGCAGCTGTTACATTTAAATTGTTTCATCACATAAAAATCGTAGATCATAAGTCAACTTATACTTATACAGAACTTCTATGAATTAGCCTAGACAACAACAGTCTAAGAGTGGCAAACATTGTTTGTGATGCTAATCATGTTTCAAATTCTAAATAACTACTGTGATCAAAACACAGATACAGGAATTTTTGATTTAATAGGGTGAGACTGAAAACGCTTTTGTTTATCAGTCATCCTAAAACTTCTATCTATCTTATAACCCCAATGCTTTTGTCAGGGAGTCATAAAAATCTTATTTTATGTTAGACGAAGTAGTATCTACCTGGCCTGTTGCCACATAGTCTTTGAGGGGGTGGATAGCCAGACAGAGGATGTCATCATCATGGCCCATGTAGAAGCGCTGGGTATTCTGCTGTCTGTTGTACACAACTCCGACAGCAGCTGCATGGTAGACTATCTCTCCCGTTTGGGTGTAGAACAGGTTGCTCCTGCAATCGTAACCTCTGTAGCTGCAAACACACACAAAAGAGCAAAAAGAAATTTGGAGAATATTTGTAAATTTGTGTTTACTGTTTAGTGTCAGCCTTGTAATTGGAAATGTTCTTGGATACAATGTTTCTGCCCACCCATGAATAAAGTGCAGCTTCACCCCACTCCCTGGTGTTCTCTCTCTCTTTTTCATGACTGCTGCTCGATGCTTCTCTTTGCACTGCTCTTTGAGCTGAGGTAGATCTTCTTTATAAACCTGAGGGAATAAAAAATCATTTTTATTTTGTTTTACTTCTATTAAACCATATGACATGTATTGTGGTATGCTTTAAAGATGGGAAATGGGAGGTGACACTGTTATTATTGCTACAAACCTGTCGGCGATACGTGAGCTGTGTCTCCTGCTCAATTTCTGAGTCCATCTCAGGTACATCTGACTGATCTGAGTCTGACTCTTCACTGTTTGAGTCTGCCAAGGTCTCTGCAAACAGAACAAGGCGTGCTGGTTGGTTCCTTCCTGTTACACTCAGTGAAGCTATTTTATCTCTGCTTTTAAATTATCATTCTTATTTTTTGTTTTTATGCCTTTGGGATTTATAATGTTTGTCAAAAATGCATTTGTGACAAATGACAAAGCTTGCCAAAAACCTGCAATGCCTTTAGAATCAAACAAATATTCCACTGCACACAAAGTCAAAAAACACAGCATTGTTTTTTATCAGAAGTGAGGGTCGGTCTGGTAATAACAACGTGACATCTCCTATTTATCAGGTAGGCTTGCTTGACAGTGACATTGCCCAAGACAAATGCATAAAAATGCTGATGCAGCACAGTAAAGCCATGCCAAGATGAGGCAATGAGCAGAACTGGCAGCTAAGAGTGGCTACTCAGAAGATCCATTAGGGAAATTAAAAGGAGAGGCAGTTACTATGTGCTTTAATTTCAGAAAGCACAGTTGCACTCTGCCTCTGGAAAAAATATGGCTTGGGAATGGCAATGCAATTATACTTTCAAAGCTTCATTCACCTTATTGGATGTATCTTAATTAATGTGATGGCCACGCCTTTGTAGGCCTTCATAGAAATAATAGTTATTAGAAAATAGTATGGAAAGGGAACAATGTAGTACATTGCTCTCTGGTGGTTTAGCACATTAAGTTCATGAGGCTAGAAAGAGCAGCTTGGGTGCACACATTATGTAAGAGTGAGCTACATTTATAAAACCAGTTATAGAATACTATGAAACAATCTAGGACACATTATTACTTGTAACAGTTTCACTTTACTACAGTTACTATGCAATTACTGCTGTAACAGAATTTATTTAAAAAATGCTAATGATAAAATAAGCACATATATTACACACATAATTAAAGGTTTAGGTGAGCTATCTTCCCATTCCCGAGCAGATATTTGAGTGGTGTCCAAGGTCATTTTACCTGCCTATTTGTGTTTTCAGTGTTTTTTTAGACATGTATTTTGTTAAAACTCATCTCTTTGCATAAGCTCCATATTTACCACCACAAGGTTGGTGTTTTGTAAGTAGAAGATTGAGTAGGTATCAGAATTTCCATCAGGGTGCAGCACTTAGCTTAATGTGATAATGTCTTGTTGGCAAGAGCCACCAATTTTGTGTGGTCACCCTAAATCAGTCTACAGCCCTCAAACACATCAGCAGCAGAGCATCTATGGAAACTAGCTGGGCTGAGTTGAGATGAGATGATACCACCAGACAAACAGCTAAGTATGTTAAGCAATACTTAAAGGGACAAAAAGACAATTTTAGTGTCCTTAGTGGTTCCTGTTTGGTCCCAGTTCTAAAGAGACAGTGGAGGAAATGCTATTCTTTATTTGATTTACAGTTTTTCAACAAAACCCTACACTGGTTGCCAAAAGAAAAAACATAATTAAAGCAAGACAGATCAATTAAAGGTAGGTGGTGCTTTTTTTCCAATCACCATTACACTGTGCAATTAGTTTTAACACCATAATATTCTGAATTTAGAAATAAAGAACTGAAGAAGCCTCCTGGATCAGAGGTTTAACATCTTCAAGGAAACCTGTGAAAACTAGCCTATTTGAAGATTCACATCTAGCCACACCTATCTGAGGACATCATTGGCCTCAACACAGCTACATTAAAATATAACACTACAATATTCCATAAATTGATTGATCAGATGTCAAATGCTACAGTAAATCCACACATCACAGGAAACAATAATGTAAACAATAATCTGGGAGATAAAGAGATAAAATTCTCACCTTGCAGTGCAATATGCAGAGCTTCCTTGGACTTTCTTTCAGGGACAAACTTCCACTGGAACACAGAGTGATCCGCTCCACCTATTGTTATCACCCACTGGTAGTCATGTGACCATCTAACATTGGTTATGTGGGCTGAATGACCTAAATACTTCTTAAATTTTGCACCTAAACCCAAGAGAAAACATCTGTCAGTCACACAGCATGTAACAATAAAAGGACAATTTTTTTTATTTAACTGCTAATTAGTGATGTCTTCTTTACCTTTTTTAACACATGGATACCGTAAAAGTTTGACAAGTCCATAGTCATCGGCTGTTACTAAGACTTGGTTGCTGAAGTTGGCATCCACAGAGTTGATGTCATTGATATCTGAGTACTTGGGCCATATCCCATTTACCTCTGGGCCCAGCACACATGTCCATGTAGCCCACTGTACCAGCTTCAGCTCTTCCCTATTGGTCACCTCCTTCCCACCTCAACAGAGGAAAGACATGCTTTCTTTTACAAGGCAGTTCTATAACACCATTACATCCAAAAAACCTACTCTCTTTGACTTAAAACTTCTTTAATATTAGTCCATTAAACCTTGTGCTTACTTGGCATCCTAAAGAAAAGCCTCCTGCCACTGCCATTGTTGGTCTGCAGATATTTGCTGTCCGTGGACCAGTCCATGTGTGTAATGAAGCTGTTGGAGCCAATGCACTCGCCCACTTTCTTGTACCTCTGCACCACACCATAGATGTCCACTGAGTTATCATTGGAGCCAACAGCCAAATGGGCCCCATCAGGAGAATACTTCAGCTCATGGATGGCCTCCTTCCTGTCCTTGATGTGGACCACCTCGGTCATATCTCTGAAGGGAAGCAGAAAGGTGCAGCTTGAATGAGGGGCTAAAATGGACGCAATACTCTGTATTGGAGCCTTTCATTTCCATGGGCATTCATTGAGTATTAAAACTTCCAAGGAAACATTTGGATTGTGTACTCACCTAACCCTTAGAACAGTGAATGAGCCATCCTTCATTCCCAGCGCAAGGTGAATACCATCAGTGCTCACAGCAGCACAGCGGATAGGCTCCTCCATATTACAGCGGGCTATCAGTGCATGATCTATAAGGCTCCATATCCTTTTAATAGAGAAGAGGAGAACATAAAGTATTAAGTGGTGAAACAATGATGATTATAGAGGTTCAAACAAGTGGGCACTGACATTTGCGATGACACAATCTAAGAAGTGTCCCAAGTCCAAAAACAAAAAAACACATTTTCTTTTGCAGTTTAAAATGAGTAACTTGGGTGACATGTTCCTTAAAAGGTTTGGTGAGTTCAACTGATTATTTTGGGTTTATTGGCATACATTTTATATACTATCCAAAATGTGTAATAGCTTTAAACTGGCACTAGTTTTGTTTTTGTAGCCTTGGAATAAGCCTTTAATATTTATTTATTTACTTACTTATTTTTATTTACAGCAACCTGACTGGATGTGTGTTTTCTAGTAGAAGCTTACGATGCAAACAAGAAAATCAGCTCTGCCACATAACCTAAAAGCTTTCACTTTTGGTTTGCCCATTGGGTTATTTTGTTTGCATCCTTCATGGAAAGCGTAAGATCTCTGATAGAAAAAAAAGGGAGGGATGAGTGAAGGAGTCCTTTATTTGTTTTTCTAGTCTCATCATTCACTAATTTTTAGACACTGATCTTTTAAATGAGTGTAGGCAACATTTTTTTTAAATAACTACACAAGCATAATCTACAACATTATTTTCCAAATGTTGTCCTTTGGCACAATCTAATTCGGATACTCATTGGTCCTGAAACATGCCTGTGTGCATCTAAGTTTCACCTGACTGAGCGGTCATCACTTCCTGTCATAGCCAAAGGTTTGGTCGGGTGCACGGCCAGTGCCCACAGCTCTCCCTCACAGTGACCCTGCATGATGAGGAAGGGCTTGTTGCGGTCATGGACCACCACCTCAAAGATCTCACTATCCTGTGTACCAACAAGGATGTGATCTCCTCGCCAGCACACACTCCGCACAGACAGCCCTACGAAGCAAACAAAAAACACATTAACGCACAACAAATCCAACAAATCAGGGAAAAATATTAAAAGAACACATGTAAACGTGAAGAGATGAACATTTATGTTTTTTACAATCAGGGATCATAAAGACAAAAGCAGATTAAAGTAATTTGCTTCCTGGGACAGAAATTTTAGGAGGAAATACATTCTCAGGACATGTTGTCAAGCCAATCTGCAACTGACTTTGGGTAACACAGCAAGAATAGGATGGAAAAAGCCTGTGATGTATACATCTGTATACACAGCTGCTAAGAAACTCAGACTTAATAACAACAAGAGGAACAGTAGAACAATGTGACGACTCAATCATACAGACTGACATGGTGGTTGACTCTGCCCTCAGTGACTTTACCCACCTCGGCTATTTTCACCTCTAGCTACTGATAGGTCCAAGATTACAAATATGGCAGATGGAAATAGAAAACAAGAAAGTATGTGTTAGAAAGTAAAACAGAAATGAAGCAAAAAGAAGCAGATTTTTTTCTAACAAGGTGTATTTTCTGTTGATTTTTGCAATTCCCATTGCAACCATGTTTTGCCTGCAACTTTTCTTTACTTAGACTTTTTTTTTAAAAAACGCAGGCAGTTTGACCTCACCTTTATATCCTTGATCCGTTTCCCTGAGATCAATGACAGTAATCGGTTTGAAGTTGAGATCCCATAGCCTGACACAGCCATCTCGGCCCCCAGTGGCGAAGCCCTCTTCACAGGCATTCATGCTGAAAATCCCAGACTGGAGAAAATGACAAACTGTCAGTGAAGATCCACACAATAAATGAGCAGCAGAGACAGTCCAGCTACAGAGCACACAGTGCTGCTGCCTGGTCACACACACATACTCCTGTGGCCTCAGGATAACATAGAACTAGGTAATGGGGAGTCATATTTTTTAACATGATTGGAGCACTTTACAATTGCTTTGCAATTAAAGCATGCACAAGGAAGTACTTTGCTGAAGCCCCAGTGAGGTATTTTGGCAATTAAAAACAAAACAGGAAAGGATATGTAGTTTATTATCCCCACCCCCATCCACCCGTCCCCTCAACCCAGATGTTGATCCCATAGATACCATTTAATCCTGTTGGGCAAAAGACTGATCCTTTCCTATTGAGCAGATTCAAACAAAGCCAACATGCATGGCTACAGTCCTGGTTAACTTCACTAGATGTTTTTTATTGTGGTTCTAACAGAAGTACTGAAGCAGCCAAAACCACAAAGCCACAAAAAACACCCTGACTATGCAAACTCACCCCATGAGCTCCTTGCACTGTCCTCATCAGATTGATCCCTTTCCAAACATAGATGTCACCATTCAAGGCACCTGAATATGTGACCTCATCCTTGGCGCAAGCGAGGCAGAGGATGGTTTGGAGATCCCCCGTTTTGCCAAAGACACCACGTTTTGGAGTGAGAGCATTACCGCATAAGCTCCAAAACTATGAACACAAACAGAAAGAGTGGAACAATGTAGTACTTAATAATCCCCCATGTAATCCTGTCAGCGCAAATGGATAATTATGCAGCATTTGGACACAAGAGTGAAAATTACCAGGTCATTTATGGTGTAATGCACAGAGACACACAGAGACCTTGAAAGAAAGTCAAATTGAAATCCCCACCCCACTTGCGATACTGTGCATATGATACTGGCAACTCTTGTTGGAGGTCAGTGTTATAACCACCTGATCAGTATGCACAGACACAGACACGCGTTCACATACGAGCAGGTTTATTATTTATGAAAAAGGTCATTGGGATGCACAGGCATGGTCTTCGTCTTAGTGCTAAATCCATCAGGTGGAGGAGGAGAGGGTAAAAGAGAGGCGCTCTGTCTGCATGGAGATGAGATCATGGCGAGAAAGCTCACGGAGGGTGTCTCAAATGCTCAGACTGTACGGCCATTGACATATGAAACCAAGACACACTAATCATAGGCAATTGGCAAGAAGATGACAGACGGAGCACCCTTTTTCTGTTCTATCTGGAGGATTTACCTTGACAGCTGACATTTGGCTCACTGCAAAAACATGTTAAAGACTATATATTACAGGTACACTATGTTGACTCTGCCGAAAAGAGAGACAATGTAGGTGGTAGTGTGCTGTTTGTTGCCACACAAGAACTGATCAGCAAAAGGCTAACACACACGCACTCACAGAACAGACAAATGAGCTCCTTGACAGCAGCAGCCTGTCACACCCTCACTAGCACCTAACCTCCTGACTGATAGGGCTGATGTGTGTTAACAGAGGGGATCGATTATCAGACACCACCATCGCAGCCTCAGATATGGCTTTGCCATCAAACTTCTAAGATGTGCACAGGCTTCAGCAGAGCAGCTCTTTCCTGTTCCTGGGATCCCAACTGAGTTCCTGAGTATTTGCATTTGTGCAAACTCTGGGGTTGGGGATGAAGGTTAAGCAGTAACAATCATAGATGTGTGAATAATCTGAGGTAAACTGTATTTAGTCCCAAATCTAATCCCCAATCTGCAAGTCTTTGGACTGTGTGAGGAAGCCAGAGGACCCGAAGAGAACCCATGCACTTGGGAAGAACATCCCAACTCCACACAGAAGGTCCCTCAGTCAAAATGGGATTAAAAGGCTGTAAAAATTGTACTGTATTCTCAGTTCTTTTAATGTGAAGTGACTTCTATCAGTGCATCTAAAAATAAACTAAATGCAAAAAAAGGTATGATATAAACGAAATAATCCAGAGTTAATATAATGTATACTTCAGAAATGATACAACAGCTTTGCAGGAGCTCCAGTTTAGTTGCCTTCCCTGTTTCATACAGGCTGACATTTAGGGTTGGGCAGATGAAAGAATGAAGGCTGGAGGTGCGTGAACATATTCAAACTGTGGAAAATGATACAGAAAGAGTGATTCTCATCTCTCTCATCTCTCAACAAGGGGCAGTCTCCTTTATTCATCTATTTCCCTTCTTGACTACATGATTGATCCACTGCCTTTTTCCTAATATTGCATTGTATTCTATGCATTTTAGTTGCATAAACTACAAAACAATAATCAGAATTTTTATTTTTTTGTGGCACCAATTCCAGCAGCTTGTTTGGTTGGAATATGAATCTAATGTTGTCTTTTCAAAAGTTCTGCAGGCTCACCTGAGGATTGTGGAGAATCTGATGTAACTGCTTGCCTCTGTGGCTGACAACACCTCAAAGCACACATGAAAGGTTTCCTCCTAATCTGTATATTCCTGACTCATGCAGACAGCATCTCTATTTCTTGTTTTCTCTCCCTGACTGAGCAGCTCCAACATATTCTGTGTATGAGCATGACACAATAACGCCCTAAATGGCCCTTAATTAATCAACTGATGTATTAACACAGACTGTCCTACAAATTACGCTTATTTTTTATGCTTATTGTTTTGACTTGTATCATTTTGACTAAATACAAATTCAGGCCAATGGAAAAAAAACTGTTGAAGTAGTTGAAGTAAGTCTGAAGTAGCTATTGTATGTCTGAAGCAGCTATCATATGTCTTAATTTTAAGATTCCACAAGCCAAACATGTTGGGCACAACATTACTATAACATGCAAAACTGGTGGTAAACTGGTCAGACAGAAGGTGAATGATAAATCAGTGTGTTGTATGTGAATCTGTATGATGATGTCTAAATGGTCTAAAACAAGTCCAAATGCAAACATCTGTACTACAGAGGCATATGAGTTATAAGACACTGCCAGCAGCCAGCAGTCCTGATCACAGACGTTATATTGCCCTGGTCCTGCTAGTGGTTGGATTACTGGGGCTAAATCTCATGGATTGTGTTTTAATCACTGAGCGAGTGCAGGGCCAGGGAGCAGATGTCACATGGTCTACAGGGTAACGACTGGGGAATTATGTGGGACAATTGCTGGATTGCCTTGGCATCAGTAAACCAGATAGGAGAAAAGAGAGGAGGGGGAGGAGGAGAAAGATTGGAGGATTTCAAAGGGGACCTGGGGGTAAGGTTAAACAGCCAGAGGGAGTTTCTGTGCCACTGCAGTGGAGAAAAAGTAGAAGGGGAATAACTACAAGTGGAGACAGGTCAAGCTATATTGAAATGAGGGAGTAATCAGTGAGATGTTACACCAGTGGGAAATACGTTCAGTAGGCTAAGCCTAAATACTGCATCAAACCCATTTAAGTGTGGTGCTATGTTTAGCTTCACAGGGCTTGTGGGCATATTTTCCATCTGAGTGTGATTCACTCTTTTCCCAGTGTTTTGAAAATAAGCCTCTTCTGTGGCTTTGGACTGCTTGTATTTTTCCTAATGGCCATGCCACTCAAGGAATATGGCTACATATCCTGAGGAAAGATGAAGACACCATGCATGAAGATTTATGAGCACCGGAAAAATAAGTGATAGCGCTAGGCCGTATGAAAAGAAGCAACCATAGCTGCAGTTTGTACAATGAAGGGGTTATAAAAGCTGAATGAAGATTGCTGCTGAGTCGCAGAGTCATGGTCCACCATGAAAAGAACATCTTTCCTCTCTGCAGTGTAGATTTATTACAAATTTGAGAAAAAAATACTGTGAATCACTGCCTCTAATACTTATGTTAAGTGGCTAATGAGCATGGATTCTGGAATAAAGTAAATTTGCATACATCTATTTTCAGGCTTTGATGTGGTCATGGTGATAAAGCAATGAAGGCAGGGAGGATAGGGGCACAGTAGAGCTGACAGATTTTTGAAACTTCCTAAAATCTATTTTCAGATGTCTATGATAATGAGCTTTCTGCTCAGATCTAGTGTGTAAGATGACCAAGAAACAGCTGTACCTTTATATGTTTGACACCACAGCTTACAAGCTTGCTTGGCTGGTACAAATCCCACGATATGTCAAATATCTGTGGAAAAAAAAGACATAAAATACATTACATATTGGCTTATATTTACACAAACAGCACCATACCACATCACACTCCATGCAACATCACAGTTAGTTTCAAAAAAGAGAAAATATGAGTGTGTGTGTAGTCATGTTGCAATATGTGTGGGCAGAGTTACAACACAGATGCATGTATTTCATCTTTTTAAGATTTCTTTTCATTAGCTGTGCAACCTCTCAGAAGTGCTCTGAAAAGCTCACAATAAAACCAGCCTATCTTGTTCATGTCCCCTTTGGGCAGACAGTCCATCCAACATTGATTGAGACAGTCGATATGGAACTTGTGATAGGGATAGCAGAGGACGGAAGCGTTTACCCTGTCTGTGTGACCAGGAGCAGCTGCCAGAACCTTCCCTCTTCTCCAGTCCCAAACACAAATTGTGTTTTTAGAGTCCAAGCCCACAGACACCAAGCACTGTAAAGACAGTAAAAGGAAAAGCCCCACATCACAGATTGAACAGACTTTGCTCTGTTGCACTAATCTCCAAAACAAACATAACTAGCTCCACTGTAGCATGCCATACCAGCGATGAAACAGCTAATGACCACTACCAAGCAGAACAGTTGTTCAGCCTGTGGCACTTCCAGTGAGCAAATTTAAGTGCTTTTGCTGGAGGACCTTCCTATAGCTGCCTGAGTGAATAGGCAGCAGCAGCCATCGTGGAGCAGAAGAGAAGAAAGTAACTCGTATGGAGGTCCTTCTCCACTCTGCAAATTTACATGTTGGAAGATACCCTCTTTTGATCTACTGCTGAATCAATATCTGGCTATAGACAAAAAATTCTGCTAAGGCACCTAGACACTTTTAAATGGGATTTGACAAGTCTGAGGTTTAATGAAAAGTAAAAAAGCCCTGTGTGATGAAATCCAGTGAAACTGCTTGTGGTGTGGCTTCAGGGAGGTCAGGCTTCTGGTTAGTCTATCTCTAGATAGTCCACCACTTTGCCACTAACTAAGTTGAAATATGAAGCACAACTTTTATTGACAACAGCTGAGTTGCCAGGGGGTGGTCAGGTGTATGGCTTTTGTTCAAATCAGACATGCCAGAGAGCAGACTGAACTGTAAAATGTTACTGCAAAAAATAAATGCATAGCATGTGAACATTTCTTACATAAAAAAAGTGATCATAACATAATCTTGATCTGGACATAACAGTAATCATAAAACATAATGTGGAAAATGTTTTGCAGTGCTGCCACTGGAAAACATAATCCAGGTAAAAAAAGATCAGTTTTATCCTCTGTACCAGGTAGTACGTGTGCATCTCCAACTGAAATATTTAGAACAGATGTGTCAACCATTAGTGTATTATTTTCTTTAATAGATGTATGGGGTAAAGGCCACAGAGATTACACCGGGTTGTCCTCAGTTCAGTTCTGACTTATCTGATGTAGGAAAGGCAGAAATGGGGACAAAATAGAGCCAATGAATGGAGAAGTGATGGAGCCTTCACTGGTTTTATACACTGTCACATTCCATCTAAATCCCAAGCTCTCTACCCAAGCAGAAAAACAGCACAAGGACATTTTTGTGCCTCTTCCTGCAAAATACAGGAGATGTAACACTAAGAGCTCCTATGAAAGAAAGAGAGACATAAAAACCTAGACATGTTTCTGCACATTATTGATTTTTATTAGGTGGAGGCCACAGAGTGCAAACACTAAATGGTGGTAGGTCTGCAGAGAACTGAAAATGAAAATGAAATGAAAAGGAGAGTTTTGAGTACTACTACACTTGCAATACTTTTGTTAATATACTTTAAATGCACAACATTTAAATATTAGCAAATGTGGGCACCATTCAAACCATTGTCAAATTAGTTCACACAATGCCTATTAAGCTCTACACAAATCACACTATTTCTCAGTATAGCAGTGTTTAGATCTGGTGTTGTCTGACACATAGTGGTTCATTTTAGGTCAAGATAAATGGAGGAAACAGCATTTTCAGCTACAAAAAGGTAGGGGAACACACAGAGAAGCTCCAATGAAAATTTCCAGAAGTGAAAGCAGTACAACAGTCTGATGGGATTAATGATCCTTGCCCCCACCTGCCCCTGTGTTGCCACTCTAAATACATGACACTCCCTCAGTCAGGTCTGATAGTATTACATGAGAGAGACAGTTTTCAAAAGAAGGACGCAGCATACATACAGTATAATGTTACGTAATTTTTGTTCACTAAGACCAAACAGAGGCAGAATAATACCATCAAAAAACAACCATAGGTTTTACACTGTAGCTTCTTTAAAATAAGTGCTAAGATCATACCTGTCCCTCGAGGTCAAAGGCCAGGCAGGCAATGCCGTGTGTGTGCACATCTTTGAGGATGGACACTGTTTGCACAGTGTAGGAGTCCCATACACAGATGTAAGGTTCCTTGCCCACCTGTCCTGTGGCCACCAACACACGCTCTGGGTGTAGAGCTAAGCTGTACAGAAAAAGTGAAGGAGGGAAAACATGTGGTTAGCTTTAAACATCTTGCACACTTGTGTGTTTCTGTGTGCCAAGAGCAGAAGAGGGATGCATCCTTCCTGAAGGAAGCCACAGCATGATGTGGTGACATAGTTCAATTAAATCAGTTATGCTCAAATACACACACACACACACATATGTCGTGTTCTTTATCATTTTTTTTTTGTCTAAATGGGAACATAATTGATCAAATTTACACCAAATTCTATTACGCTCATTGATATATTGCTAACACTGAATTTGCCCCGGGTGGCTAACTGCTGCTTCTGTCCGAGTTGCTTTAAATTTCAAACTGGAAAGCTACGTCCATTTCTTATTAATGGTCTACGCATTGATACCAGAACTTAGAATTCAACATAGTATCCAATTTTAACTTGGCCCTTTCAGTTTTTCTAGTTCATATAGGAGGTTTCTTGCATTACCAGGCATATGTTTGTTACACAGTTACATAATCTCTCCCTCCTCCCCTGCCTCCCTCCTCACTCTTACCTCCCCCATCTACAAGCTTTCCCTTTCTATACAGCTGAGCAACAGCCTGCTGTAAAAAGCTGTCACTCCCTCCCCCTGCTCTGTCCATCCCTTCAGTTGCCGCCAGTCACGTTCCAGGCAGGCAGGCATGAGTGATTCACTTGGAAATTCCTCCATTTGCTTTGCCTTCCCTATATAGTCCATGCTGGATGGAAGCTCCTTCCAATACCCATAATCAAACTGCCCATTTTGCCAAATGCTCTCAAGAATTTATATTTCTGACATGAACTGAGACAGAGGGCAAGAGAGGGTTCACAGGTCAGGCAGTATCAACCTGCTGAGTCAAAGCAGTTCCCTACAAATACAGCCTTCTTTCACTTTGACTTCTTTTCAAGTATCTTTCCATCTGACTTGTGACACCTCATCTATATTCAAAAGATACCATCACCGATGAAGATGAGGCAGATTTTAGAAAACATGCCTAGTCTTTGTTCTTCCTCATCCATCCTCCATTATCTCTCCCATTACCTCTTGAGTTGAACCTCACCCCACACCTGGCACAATTTCTCAGCTTACTTTTTATGACTTATATAATCAGAGCAAAGCAGCTAAAAATAGCACTCAGGGAAAGACAAAATAACTGGAAAACTTACAGATGCAGACAGACAAGGCAGCGATAGTGCGGTGACATAATCAGATACACAGCACAGCAAATGTGTCTGTTTGAAGAGTAAAATCTCCAACAGACATCAATGTGAGCACTGGCACTTGTGCCAGGGTATGTCCATGTTACACAGTGCAATTAATGCAGGCTGTAAGCCAACAACAAAATCACTGTTAAAGTCTGTGTCTGTCAACTGAGGAGCTGACTAAATGCCACTGCTAATGACTTAGCCCGCAGTGCATTGCCCCGGCTCTCCTGTTTGAGATTGGCTGAGGCTGTTTGATGTGCCAAGTGCTTTAGTACAAATCTAGTGGCAATTAAAAAGTCTGTTTGTATGTAGATATGAGACAACCAAACAGCCTGGAGAGCTGATTTATCACAGTTGAGATGCTTAGACATTTACACATGAGTGAAAAGGGTGGGTAGTTCCTCATAATATTCAATCTCTTTGACTCACACTCTCCCGCAGTAGTTTCCTGATTTTTGCCTAAAGTGGATTAAAATAAGTACAGGATTAGCACATTTATGAAGGTCTATACAGTGCGGGATACTTCCCAGGACTCCACTAAGTGTTTCAACACAGATGTTCATCAAACCCCATCCGAAATCCCTGAAATACCATACACCAGGCAGATAAAACTCAAAATAGAATGAAAGAAGGCAGTAGGTGAGTGTAGTGGTGCTGGATGAGGCAATGGGAGAGGAAAGAGGAGGGAGGAAAAGGTGCAAAGAGTCTTGTCTATGTTAAGAAAGGAAACCTTGCATTTGTCATGATAGTCATGACCCAGCTATAATCAAATGACCATTTGAACATTTAGCCATAATCTGTTAGCTCCAATCACATCCACTCTATGTTGGATTGAACAAACAATCAATACAACAACGTCTCATTGGTCTTCAGGAACTGCACTTTTAATTCTTTCTTGACATTTTACAGATACATCACTCCACTGCTGCAGTGTTTGCTCGAAGAGAGAGCTGTTGGGTGTCTTTAAAGTATTGCAAGGCCTTGCCAATGTTTATAATATTAATGTTAAGGTATTTGGTTCAAAAAACTTCCAAAGTTACTTTAATAAAACTTAAGATTGTTATCATCTAAGTTAAGGTAAAATAGGGATAAGCACCTCCACATTTGTATGAAAAATTCCCAATTAGATAACCAATACCTGTCTGAGTTTATTGCCAAAATCCCAGAGAAGACTGTGCTGAATAATGCCACTGCACTAAGTAACTGTAGTGAACTCTGAAGGATTTTAATTGGGTAGGACAGATCAGCTCTTTGGGGACCAAGCTGCCTTTCACAGAACTGCCTGGTAGTGACTCACAGTGATGATGTAGGACTAAGACCTCAGCCTCAACAGTGACACTCTGCACAGAGGACCTGAGTGAGTAAAGGACGCCAAATGAAAGGTGAGATACCATTGTCGTCAACAATAAGTCAATGATGTGATGGGCTTTTTCTATCATCTCATTCTCTTACTGGAGCTTTCCTCACCAACAAAATGCTATTAGCTTGTAGACTGAAAAAAATTTTTTTAATCATAAATGACTGAGTGCAAGAACAACTGATTATCAAATGAGACCACAGCTGGGAGGAAATATCTCGCCATAGACCACGACTTTGCATTAGAAATGACAGAGTCATATTTATCACCTCTCATGGTTGTTGTGAGCAGTAATAGGCTGAAGACATTTCCCATACACTCAACTAATACACCAGAGTGATGTATTTCATGTGCAAGGCCCAAATTCATCCACTCAAATGTGCCCTTTTTAAAAAATGAATCCCTGTATTATTTCTTGAGAAATCTGTGACAGAAAGATTCTTCTATCCATCTCTTCGCTCAGAAAATTGATGGGTTTTTCCTTGATACTTACCCACTGTCCCAATAACTTTCAAGAAAATAGTGTATCTATATTCACTATTGTAATTTGTATCTGTATTCTTGATACAGTCAATAAAAGCACGAAACAAACTGTTTATATGACATTAGCCAGCATATTAACTCATACAGTTCACTGAGCATAGCAGTCTCTTGCTTGCAAACTTGACAAATTTTTTTTATATAAACCTTTGCAATGATTTTAACATTTTTAAGAGCTGAATAAAATATGGATGACAGACAAACACTGAACACAAAAATGTATTCACTGCATCATTCAAAGCCACTGAAACAGAGCTGCATTCATAATCTATAACTCTGGCTGTGATCCATCATAAAGTGAACAAGATATTGTAATATGAGACAGCCTTTTATTCCTGTGTCCATAAAACCCTCTCATTGACTCTCACTCCATTATCACAACAAGGAACATGATTCTGCCAAGATTCTGCTGCTGAAAAAAATGACAAAAAATATTTCCAGCTTGCATCTTGTTTCAATGTGCGTTTGTCACTGTTCCCCCTGTGCATGTCAGCATGAGTGAATAAAAGGTGAAAATAGGCTTTGTAGTACTAAGCACACTTATGCAGTAGACTTTAAGATTCTTTATACTGAAATAATCAAAAACTGTTTTTACAATGTTCTACCTTACCATCATGCCTTAGAGTAAACATTTGTTATTGCCAAGTGCCATGTACTGCCTAAGAAAGCATGACAAAGGCTACACAATTTTGCATCCTGTCATGGACAAACCAGTAAGACTGAACTAATCACAATGCGAAACAGTGCAATTAACAAATTGCAAATTAAATTGTAACTGTACATGTCAGATATATTTCACATTGTTAAGTTAAAATCCTTGATTTAACAAAATATCAACTAGATCTTTTGATGGTGATGTATGACAAGGCTCTATCACATTTTAAATCAATTACACAGTGAATATTAAGCAAAATTTCAAATCAAATTTGTTTTTAAATCACAAATCAAATCACAAACTGCAGTATTTGTCAAAAAATGTTATGATTTCCTCAAATCGTTCAGCCCAAATGAGAAGCTATTCATTCATGTGACAGCCTGCCTATATTGGCTCCTCCACATCAAACTGGGAGACCATTTGAAAAAACAGCTGCAGGGCAAGAAAAAAACCAAGAGCAAGAAACAAGGGCCAGCAAATAGCACATGAAGAAAAATGACAATTTTGTGTGCAAGACACAGTAGCCACCAAAAGAGATCGGGAAAGAAAAACAAAAGCAAAAAAGAAGAAAAGAGACCAGGAGAGATTTGAACTGTAGTGTCATTATCTAAGATGCTGAATTGATTGCATGTGAATAGTCACCAGTTATTCAGCACTGATTCTATTGAGGAATATTCCTGATGGTGATATAGCAGTACTGTAAAAATGTTCAAACCAAAGTTTTCATTCATTACTTGTGCACAGTCAAACATTTTGCAAACACAAGTCTAATTCAGAGCTCAGTGAGCGAAACACCAGGCACTTCACCCACAGGGCAGCGAAGGATTAGCACCTCTATTGTCCAATTAATAATGGAGCAGAAGTCCAGCTGACTACCGACACAGAATATAATGCTAGCCATCTCCAGGCCAACCTACATATGACATGTCAACACACGTGCTAGAATGTTGGACACAGGTCACTGTTGTGTGGCATGCAGGTTTATTACATGTGTGGTCTAACATTTTTCTGTATTTTCTCTAAGAACTGGTTTGTTTGGCCATTAAGGGACTTTAACTAATCCTGATGATTATTTCAAGGACATCTACTGTGTGATCAAGGGTATTCTATCCAGTGTGCAAGCTTCTGCTGTGGAAAAGCTTTAAAATATCCTGGAACGTGTTTTCTACCAGCAGACAAATATAAAAACAAGATGATTCGCAAACCACATTTCATTTACTGAATAATTGTTTTGCGTCAGTGTTTTGTTTTTTTTGACACTGTCACTTTAAAGTTTCTATGTGAAGTTATCACAATGTGCTCCGGAAAATAGAGCAGCATTTCCCTTGTTGTAACACTAGTTTGATCTCTAATATAAACTAGACGCACATGATGTGTGGAAGCAGGATAATGTTTGACAGGCAGAGAGAGGGAGCTTCAGACTGGAGAGCTGTTTCAATGCCTCTGCCCAGCTTGAGTGTCCTTGATGAGGGTCAGAGTTAAGTGTGGAGATGTTGAAGAAGCTTCTTCATGAGGAAGGTTGAAATCAGACAGAAGCTGCAAAGACTCCCAGTTGATGTCCTTAAATGCAGTGCTGGGTTTATTATTTTTTTTACATGTATACAAGTAGAAATACACCTATCGGTGCACAGTGTTTATATAGCTCTCCTATAGGGCAGCAAAATACATTGAAAATGTGTCTCCATCGCAATATCAGCATGTGAAATATACATATTGCAAAGACAGAACTGTGATAAATGTTCCCTGGCCTACCTTTCTGGTCAATAACTCACCAAAACTACATAAATGTTTTGGTTTAATTTTATCTTATCATATTAAACCAATTTTACTTTGCTTAAATCATGCCTCATATTGTAACATAATCGCACTCCAGCTGCTTGGGAAGCAGAGGAATGAAACAAGAAATGGTTAGACACCAACAGAGAGACATGGAAGTTGGAGGACTAAGGGGTGGCAAAAAATGTTTTTATTGCATTTATGCATTTATTTTTGTTTTTGCATGGGCCTGGAGTCTATTTAGCAGCAAACCCCAAGCAGATTTGATCCTCCTTACAACCACCACTTTTACCAATACTTGACTTTTGCCAGTGTTTGATCTATAACACACTGCATGAATGCATTTGCCAGTGGAAATTAATTGAATTACTCGTATTTGTTTTAAAGCTGTTGCAATGTTTATGAGAAAACCACTGACATGATGCAGTATTTGACAAAATGCTCTTTTTAGATATACAGTATAGTACGCCAAGCGTTCTTGGGGGCCCATTTGAGCTCCAAGCAGCTCCTTAGTGTACTGCTATGTGTAATGCTATGGAAATAGGCACAAGTTCTCACCAGTGGCATACACAGACATTTCAGGTGTCAGGAGCTCAAGTGTAAATGAGAGCAACCATAATATCCATAATAATAATAATCATAATTATGAATTCAAAATAATACTCATAATAATGTTATGGTGGCACATATTACACTTACTAACTATATCTATCTATTTCAATAACCATACACTCATACACTTTTATAAAAATCCAATGTGTAACATTTAGTTTATTGGCAGAAAGTAAATATACTACCAATAGGTATTTGTATAAAGGCTTTAAAATATACTTTTTTGTGACCTTAGTTAAACTGAATTTGCATGCACTTAAGGCAAAGGCCTTGGTTTTTTGGAGACTGCCAACTTGTGTCAAAATGTTTGTACTATATAATAGCCTGACCATTGCATGTCAAACACTGGAACATAAATAGGTGTATAAAAAAATTACTACAGTCTCACAGAAATTACAACTTTAATGCAATTATGGAGCATTATAACACAGTTAAAAGCTGAGAATTGATGCCACACAAATAACAAAACACAAATGTCTTGCAAAAGGGGCCCTTAAATGGCCAGAGGGCAAAAAAACAAGTGCTTGATCACCACCTGGGCTCTATCTGTGCATGTCCACGATACTCACTGCAAAATTTAACTGACAGTGAACAAAAACACTGTCCACTATGACAACATACGGAGATGCTGCTGTGTACTTGTGGGACATATACTGTATGTATCATATTACATGACACAAGGTGACACCAGCACCTGCAATGACAACAGTGCAGGGTCATTACGCTGCTGCTGCGGAGAGCCTGGTTCTGCCGAGATGGTGAAACATACAGGTGCGTGCGTGTTAGGACTGTTTCTGGCATAAACGATGAATGACCTTGTCAGAAACATGATGACAAAGGAAAAGTCTAGTGCTTAATGAGGCAGAACATCATCTCTGATGCGCTAGTTTAAGTTGAGGAGTTAAAGGTCAAATGTTAATTGTGGTTTGGTTAAGGTTAGAGTTAGGGCAGGGTTCGGGTCCTCACACGGATTGCTGCGCAAATCTGTTTGTTTGTATTTATATGTGCAGTATGACTTTGTTAGGACCAAAAAACTTATAGGTAGCGAGGACATTTGGCAAAGTGATGACATTTTTGTTGGTCCTCACGTTCTGTCACACCTTAAATTGCTGTTAGGTAAAGGCATAATTTTAAGGTAAGGGTTGGGGTTAGGCTTATGTCAAGATTAGGTTAAAGATAATGCATTTAGTTGAGTTAAGTTAGGGTAAGGGGCTTGGGATTGCATTATGGTCTCTATGGTGAGTGTCCTCACTAGGAGAGCTGTACAAGAATGTGTGTGTTTGTGTGTGAGTGAAATACCTGATTATGTCATCGTTATGTCCCAGGTAAAATTTCTGCTTGTGCTCGCGGGTATTGTACACAACTCCCACACCGGCCACAAAATAGACTATTTCCTTGGCGGCCGTGTAGTACAGGTTGTTGCGGCACTGATGTCCCCGGTATCCGTATACCCACTCCAGTCTCAGGTGGCAGTTAGGAGCAGTTCTGTCAGCCATGTCTCTCTGTCGTTATCACGTAGGAAGGCTCTCTGATACACTGTCATTCACCAAAAAAAGGAGTATTTATTAAAAGCCACTGTGTCCCATTACTTCCGCTGGATTTCCACCGAAAACAGTCATTTCTTACGAGGTCGTGCGAATGAATTGTGAAATAATATAAACCGCCGCTGTCTCAGTTTCAGACGCAGTTTTCTAAGACGTTGAGTTCATTGTGGAAAGCTTCTTGCACTTGTTTAGTCCCTGGTTCGCGGTCCGTCTCCTCTTCCACCAGGTCAAGGCTGCTGTCAAATCCTACAAAGATGGAGCTGCACTGTTACTCCCCCCACCGCAGCTCCGCCCACAATTGTGACGTTTAAGCATTTCGCCCAATAAGAACCTTCGATGGGGGCGAGGAGGAAAAAAAAGAGAAGGAGAGGACAAGCCCGTCAGGCCTCGACCAACACAGTTATACAAGGATAATTCAAAATAAAGTAAATTTTAAGTTGTTTTTTTTACATTTAATTTCTCCACTTGCCTTGGAAAAGACGGAAATGACACATTTGTGAATCTGCATTCTGTGATACGGGCACAGATTCATTTTATTTTATTCATTTTAAAAGGTCCAGTCTGTAACATTTAGGTAGTTTTATTGGCAGAAATTAAATCATCTATCCATTAGTGTGTAAAATGTTTTGGGTTTTGAAGTCTTTTATATCTATCCGTGCCATGTGCCCAGAATGGACAAAACCAGCCAGTTGAAGAACAACATACTTTATGGTATGTGATGGCCTCCGTAGTTCCCTGAAGCACATGGGAAAAGGAGGTATTCAAGATGAAATTTTACAGATATCAAATAAAGGTGTTTTGTATGTAATGTTTACCTCACAATAGACAAAATAAATCTATTAATATCAAAAACAAGTAAATAATGTGGACAATAAGTTATATATTAATGTTGAGTGTAATAATTTAATAATGCGATAATTACTGATTAAGCATTAAAAAAAACCCACATTTTTTATAAGTGGCCCTGCGATGGACTGGCGACCTGTCCAGGGTTTGCCTCGCCTTTCGCCCTATGTCAGCTGGGATTAGCCACCAGCGCCTCCCCGCGACCCTTATGTGGAGGATCAAGCGGTAGAAGATGAGGCGCGGATATTACGTCACCGAAGGACCGCCCCCCTCCCTACTGTTGCCAAGCGACAGAGGAAGCGTCACCGTTCTCATCCCCCTAGCTTTACCGGACTGTTCGCGAAAGCTTTCTCTTCTGTTTCTTACAGAGACAAATCGATGGAGGTGACGATGGACCCTTTGTTTTTGGCGTGGAGCTACTTCAGGAGACGGAAACTCCAACAGTGCTCAGATATTTGCTCAAAAATTTTACAGGACAACCCATACGACCAGGTTGTGTATACTTCTGCTCGGTAGCCTAGCATACCAGCGATTAGGGAAAGCCTTCAAACCTGTTTACACACAATCCTAACTAATCATTGTTGTTCATCGTCGTTTAATTTAACAAATCTTTATTTATTTATTTAAATGTAGCCAAAGTCATTTGTTTTGGTCACTGCTGAAACATTACACTGCACGATGTATCTTTGATTTTCGCCTTTTCTCCTGTTATATTCATTCACATCTGTCCTCAACTCTCTTCTTTTTCCCCTCTAATTCATTGATCCTATGCTTTCTTCAGGATTCCTCCTTATGTGTCTCAGAGGTAACTTAACTGCAGACTGTTTCTCATTGTCATCTGTTTACCTTCCTTATTCAGGCCGGGTTATTAAGGGGGGTGGGGTATTTAAATAAAAAGAACAGGATAATTTCTTATGTATTAGCTCCAACAAGGCTAGATATTTAAAGCAAGAGTCCACAATTTCTGAATTCAACACGTTAATCAAACATAGCACCCAAACCTAGAACAACAGGCAGAGTGCTAAATATTGTTTACATTTTTGAACATGTACAAATCAGGAGTGACAGGCACATTCAAACAGCATGAGGTTACAGCGGTATTCTCTGTCTCACTTTCTCCCTCTGTCGACTGTTCCCACACCTAAGTTTCCCTGTCATCCCAGGATAATACAATAGGGAAGATTGGAATCAGGACTGAACATTTTATTCATGGCAACAAGAAGTACACAGGTTAAGTAAACCTACCTGTCTGTCAGTTTCTGCTCAGTTTCAAAGTCTGTTCAAGGTCCATGATAACAACAACTAATCATTGTCAGTGGTATCAGGGCAAAATATTGTATTGTTTTATTAGTATAGAAAAATAGCATGCAGTGTCCAGCGTATGTGCAGTCCAGTATTATACAGCAGCCCTTCCTGTGGAGCCTGTCAGCCTAGGTGAGAGTCCCAGTCACCAACTCTGATGCCTTCACCACCTATTGCAGATCCTTCCTGTCCTCTGCTATACAGCTGTTAAAGCACACTATGCAGCAGTAATTGTTTATTTTTTGTTTCTTTTTTTTTTTTCTATGGAAGATAAAACAAAAAATACAACGAAGGGTGTCCAAGTCCCCATAAGCCACTTTGTGGTACTGAGTTCATGTCTACTATGTGGATAGTTATGTAGGTCCCAGCTGTAATATGCAAACACGATAGCTGGAAAATGTGATGTCCTATATACTGTACATGATGAATCAACATGTTGAGTGTGTATACTGTATTTGTGTTTTACAGGCTGCATGGAGCTTGAAAACCCGCGCTCTGACAGAGATGGTCTACGTTGATGAAGTTGAGGTCGACCAGGAGGGCATTGCTGAGATGATGCTGGATGAGAGCTCCATTGCTCAAGTAGCACGTATGTTGAATCTCATTTTCTTGAGGATTTAAGTGGGAAAAAAAACCTTAACACCTAATGTTTGTACTGATGAGACCTGACTTTCTTCAAGGCCCTGGAACATCACTGAGGCTCCCTGGAACAAGTCAGGGTGGGGGACCCACACCAGCTGTCAGGTACTGACTTCTAGATAATTTGTGAAAATTTGCCATTTTCAATTTCTACAGCAAATGAGCATACTTAAGGTTCTTATAAGTACAAAACTTAAAAAGAAAATGGAACACTCAAAAAACTGCACAGAAATAGATAAATTAGAATAGAGTTCTATGGCTCAACAGAAATGTATTGTATTGAATAACATTATATATATATATATATTAATATAATTGTCTTCAGTATCATTATAACATAGTTTAGATATACTGTTAAGAACTTTGCTCAAGTAAAATATGCATAATATGTGTGTTTTTAATGATTCAGGCCTATGACACAGTCAGGGCGCCCCATCACAGGATTTGTGAGACCCAGCACACAGTCAGGGCGTCCTGGAACGATGGAGCAGGCCATCAAAACTCCACGCACCTCAAGCACTGCTCGGCCTGTCACTAGTGCTTCTGGTCGATTCATCCGTCTGGGAACAGTGAGTCAACCTGCATGTAGTTTCCCACTGAATAAAATAAAACACAACTGGATGAGCAATGTATTATCATTGTGAGATGATAAAACTTTTATTTCATTTTTACATAAATTTTCACATCTTGAATTTCCTTTGGGATCAATAAAGTATCTATCTATCTATCTATTTATCTATCTATCTATCTATCTATCTATCTATCTATCTATCTATCTATCTATCTATCTATCTATCTATCTATCTATCTATCTATCTATCTAAATAATTAATTAATTGTGTTATATAATGTCAATCAATTAATATGATGTTTCATCATTCTTTCTTCAGGCTTCAATGCTAACAAATCCAGAAGGACCATTTATTAATTTGTCAAGAATTAATCTTGCCAAATATTCCCAAAAGCCAAACTTGTCCAGGGTAAGACTCAGACTGTGGCCTGCAAAAATGACAACTTTTTGCCTACATGTCAAGTAACTATCATTTCCCTCCACAGACACTGTTTGAGTACATCTTCCATCATGAGAACGATATAAAAAATGTAAGTTGTGCATAAATTCATCTAATAAAGTTATCATGTCATTGTCACAACAAGGACTTAATATTTCTTCACTAGGCTCTAGATTTAGCTGCTCAAGCTACTGAACATGCCCAGTTCAAAGACTGGTGGTGGAAAGTTCAGCTGGGGAAATGTTACTACAGGCAAGTAAACATCATTCCTTTCGCTTGTTAAAAAAATCATTTTGATAATCTGTGTATTATTTGATATCTGTGCTCTTAACAGGCTTTGTTTATATCGAGAAGCAGAAAAACAGTTTCGATCAGCTCTCAACCACCAAGAGGTGGTTGATACATACCTCTACCTGGCAAAGGTATTGATGGAGATAACAGCATTTTGTTGCATCACCAAATTGGCAAAAGTCTGCTAATAAATGAAAAGGAAATCAATGACTTTGTGTTTTCCTTCAGGTTTACCAGCGTCTTGATCAACCAATAACAGCACTGAACCTTTTCAAGCAAGGCCTAGACCATTTTCCTGGTGAAGTCACACTTCTAACAGGAATCGCAAGGATTCATGAGGTACACTTTGTCACCACTCCACTCTGAAGATACAGTAATTATTAAAAGACAAAGGAAACCACATTCACTGTCAATATTCTCACAGGAAATGAACAACATTTCATCAGCCACCGAGTACTACAAAGATGTCCTGAAGCAGGACAATACTCATGTGGAGGCTATAGCTTGCATTGGCAGCAATCACTTCTATACTGATCAGCCAGAGATTGCACTGCGGTTCTACAGGTATGACTAACTTGTTTTTGTACAGTATCTCATCCATAGGCTGCATAAAAATTGAACATAGTTTTCTGATTTTTAAAACAAACTCCTGTTTTGAAATGTCAGTATTTGAGTTTTAATGAGAGTCATGACAGCCTTTGCAACCAGAAATTCACAGGTGTCACCTGTGTTAGGCAACTATGCTTCTTTCTTTGCTAGACGGCTGCTCCAGATGGGCGTATATAACTGCCAGCTGTACAACAACCTGGGCCTGTGCTGCTTCTATGCACAGCAGTATGACATGACTCTGTCCTCGTTTGAGAGGGCTCTTGCCCTGGTGGACAGTGATGAAGAGCAGGCTGATGTTTGGTACAACATTGGACATGTGGCTGTGGTGAGTTAGCAAGACCTGAAAATATCCCAGGATATTTGATGATTCTTTGGACAACTTCTTTATGTGTATTACAGTTAAAGTAAGCTTACAATATTAAAATCGAAGTTGGTACTGAGTGTATGTGCTCTGTGTTTTCAGGGTGTCGGTGACTTGACACTTGCTTATCAGTGTTTTAAACTGGCTTTGGCCTTTAATAATGATCACGCTGAGGCCTACAACAACTTGGCTGTGCTGGAGCTGCGTAAAGGCCGCATTGAACTGGTGAAGTCTTTTATGCACACAGCTTTTATTTCTTTATTAAAATATGAGTTATGGCATCATAATGCATTCCTTATAGGCTGTTTAATGGTGTTATGTTGCCCATTAGATGCTCAATAAATTGAGAATGCCATTCATTTTATACCTGTAGACTGTAGAAGCATTTCTCAAATATACCCAGCAGAGTATTTATTATTTATAAACATTCTTACAAGTTAGTTAATAATCTTAAAGCAGTGCAGACATTGTGCCTGCTACCTTGGCTAAGTGTTGATATATATACAGTATACTGTATATACTGTATGTATATATATGTTTATATATGTCTATATACACATATATATACATACATACACACCTGTGTGTGTGTATAGATAGATAGATAGATAGATAGATAGATAGATAGATAGATAGATAGATAGATAGATAGCAAGTAATATTGTGTATTGTCTTTTCTAATTTTAAAGATGGTTTTAATATATGTACATTCTCCAGTTGATCCAAGCAAAAAACAGCTATCATCTTTAAGATGTATGTAAACTACCTCCAAACTACCATAAAAGCAAATCAATGTACTGGTTGTAAATCAAGCCAGATCTCTGAAATCTGTCAAATTATATAAAATGTGTCATCTGACTTGGAGCTGGTGGAGTCAAGCTCATCAGACATATACTGCAGTGAGATATTTTACCAGGTTTTCACGTCTTGCCTATAAAATTAGGGTTAAAATTATAGTGAGGTTAAGGTTAGTTAGTTAGTTAGTTAGTTAGTTAGTTAGTTAGTTAGTTAGTTAGTTAGTTAGTTAGTTAGTTAGTTAGTTAGTTAGTTAGTTAGGAAAAAGACATTTCAGTTGGTGATGTAAATTATGTTCCTCTCTTGGATCTAGTCGAAAGCCTTTCTTCAGACTGCCGCATCTCTGGCCCCTCACATGTATGAACCACACTTCAATCTTTCCATTCTTTCTGAAAAGGTAATTATTACTATTTATTTGTAAGGTTTCCACTGTACAGCAGTGGAAGAGGCAATGAACGATATGATTACATATGCTAAAAGTGATGTTTTTGTCGGTGTCCAGATTGGAGACCTTCAGAGCAGCTACACTGCAGCTCAGAAGTCTGAAGACGCATTTCCTGAGCACGTCGACACTCAGCAGCTTCTGAAGCAACTTCGGCAGCACTTTGCAGCACTGTGAGGAGGGGGGTTGAAGAAAGGCGTGATTTAAAGGTTTTGCTTAAGTGACCACTTAGACAAGGAATCAACAAATTGGCATAGTTTGTGTTTATTTATGAAATTGTACATATAAACAAAATTGCCAGTTTTAGTGTACACCAATGGTGGATACATGTATTTCCAGATCCAGCAAACTGCCCAGCTTCTGTTATTCAATTATGGCTAAACGTTCTTAACAGTGTCTGTGACATTGAAGCTTAAGATGATAGTTCAGGTTTCTTGAAGTGTGGTTGTGATGCATTTTCCCATAGTCAGCACTGCCTGAGCTGTGTCCGCCCCCTGTGCTGAGAACAAGGGGAAGACAGGCATACTTTACATGTTCTCAGTGCAACATGGCTGCAGATGGGACAAAAGGAAAACTGATTTCAGCCCCCAAAATAAAAAAAATACCCAATGGAAGCTATACCTTCCAGAGATCCATTAGACAGCCTTCTCTGAGTGGAAATTGATATTTTTGATACTTTAAGATCTGCTCAGTCCAAAGTCCATACAGAAACCAATTGGCAACCAATTGACACAAACTTACCAAAGAATGTAGCAGTAGACTAGCAGCTTCCATGTCACAATGAGATAAAAACACAGATTTTTCAGTTGGAAAAGGCATAGTAAATCATCAAACATATTCTTAAGATAATGTAGACTCAAGCAGACATAGATTTTATTTGTGACTCTTTTGTTATTATTATTTTATTTTTTATTTTTTTGGTGTGCCCTTATTAACTGCCATATTTTCAGTGAGAGCAACCATGACTGTCTTATACTGGTTCTCACTGTAGGGGGTATGCACAGCTGAGGCACCACTGACTATATGACAGTACCTCATGTAGCCACACTTTTACTGAGCCTTTTACTGAAAATGTATATTTAGAGACACATTTTGTAGACTCAACTAATATTGACGTGACAATAAAAACAATTTAGGAAATGTACAGAAGTTTGTGAAGCTTGTATTCATTGTTTTTTTCAAACAACTAAACCTGGGGGGAAAAAACTAACTTGTAGATCTTGGTTCCATTTCACAAATCCATCCCAGGTGATAACTGCACGGAGCATCGTTCCAGGATATAAAAGGGTTGTCTTTAGGATATATCGCTCCACAGTCCTCATTATTCAGATCATTGGGCTCCCCATAATTCCAGAACCTGAAACAAATGACATGTTACTTTGTTAAGTCATAATAATAGCTCTAACACTTTAACCATTTATTCAGTGTTGTAGTTTTTCCAGACAGATGATAAGAATGAAGTGAAGATGTAAATGTGCTATTGCAACCATTTACAACACTGATGCAGTTTATGACTGTGCCGCTGTTACCCCTCAGTCAGTCTTCTTCCATTCACCCATTTCCAATCCCCTTCCACATCTACATCTCTCAGACCAATCCAGAAGCCACTGATGTGTATGGGTCTCGTGGTGTCATGGTAGGGCTTTATCAAGTCAATCAATAACCGCTGACAACACAGAAATACAAAACACATACTAACATTGCCATTGTGTGTTCTACTGGTCAAACACAGAAATAGAGCTTTCATCCAAAAATATGAGTACAGTATGCTGGTAAAATGGACGGAGTCTCACATTTATCTCTGTGTTGTCTATCACGGCCAAGTCGGCTCCGTGCCTCTTGCAGAACTGTCTTGCATCATTCCATGTTCTAGTTGACAAAGCATCAGATGCAGAGACGTAGTAACACAATGAGTGTATGTAAGACCATCCGGCGAAACAGTGTCTGCAACCTTCCTCTGAAAATAGCAACATGATGTGTTATTTGGTTATGACAAAGGTGTATTAAATTCTCTGTTAACACAAACAAATATCACCTCACCTGCCATCGGTAAGTGGGACTTCAACATGGCAACTTCTGTTTGAATCTGGTCGTACTGCTTCTCATAGTTTTTGGATCTTCTTGTCTGATGCAAAAGCTCCCACTTGGTATGCTGCTGCTCACTGATTTCTCTCTCCAGTTGCTTCCTGACTTCATCCCTGCTGTGGATCGCAGTGTTGTATTGTGCCTGTAGTATGGCCAGCTCACTCCTGATGTCTGTTATTGTTCTTTGCCCAGTAAGTCTGCTATCTGTAAGTTGTGAAGACATGGTGCTACTAGATTTAACTAGTCAGCTGATAAAAAAAAATAATAATTTACAATCAACACTGCTGCTCATGAAGGTCAAAAGTGATCCACATCACATCAAACTAGGTCCACTTCTACACTGCTTTGACTGGAGGAGGCACCAACACTAATAAGTCAACTTCAAGAGAACTGTCATCTACAATATAACATAGTCTTGTCTATCCAATAGTGAATTTATAGACCTTGATATTATATAAAATATTGCGGCATAGACAACTGTAATTTGATGGTATTGATAATTGCAATTTTCCTCATTAAACAAAAATTGAATGATACTTTTCCTTAGACATGTAAGTCAGTCACACTGACATTTATCCAGACTGAATAGGAGAGTGGTTCATAACAACTGATAAAATAAATTCAAACAGGCCACGCAAAATAAAGTGTTTTTTAGTTTTGCCTGCTCGTTTAAATGAGCTAGTGCTGTAAGAGAATAAAATTAAATGCCGTGCTAAAATTAACAGATACTGTCAAAAAAGGACACAGTACAAATGTGAGACTTCAAATTAAAATGTTTCAGTTTTTTTTATTTCCGGGCTTCTCCCTCATCGCAGAGGATGACATGCATGTTTGAGTTGGCGGAGATATTAATGCTGTATATCCTTCCTGACACAAACTTCCCATTTATCTGGGTTAGAACTGTCCTCAATTACAACAATGGAACAAACAAACAATATTGAAAAGCATAAAAAAAGCATAAAAAAGGCATAAAAATAACATTATTGGTGCAGAGGCATTAATAACATATTTGTAAGAACATTTAGCAGTTAC
This sequence comes from Brachirus orientalis, assembly GCA_016785285.1. Taxonomy (NCBI): domain Eukaryota; kingdom Metazoa; phylum Chordata; class Actinopteri; order Pleuronectiformes; family Soleidae; genus Brachirus; species Brachirus orientalis. The sequence goes on along the minus strand of JAFBJR010000073.1, from coordinate 1,088,181 downwards.
CAACCTTCATATTCACTTCTTTTATTGTTGATTTCAGTTAAGGATTTATTTTTATTTATGTTGTTTGAGCTGCAAATATGGTTTTCACAGCTTCTAAACATTTAAATAACCCCTTCTCAACTAAACTCAACAAAAGATCTCTTTGTAAATTACCAAACAGTGACTTACAATAGACTCCCAGGCCAATATCAGTGGCTAGAAGAATGACAGCGAGCACTGCCAGGCTCACTGCAAGCACTTTGTGATGATTTAAGCTGGATCCAGGCCTCACCATAGACATGGACACTGCACAAAGAAAAAGGGTGGATTAATATTGGAGCAATATAAAGACAATTGACAAACTAATGTGAAATGTAACACAGATACAAGTTTATATCTATACCTTGTTGCTTCTCTTGGTTTAAATAAAGAGAGTGCTCATCTGTGTCCTCTTCACTCATCAGTTTGTTAAATGAGCCACCGAAAGAACTTGACTTTTCTTTGTCTGCCATTATGACTGTAGGGAGGAAAGCAGTCTGACGTGATTCTCCCCCCAAGAGGTTATTTGTCAGGACATTGCCCTGTGTGTGTGTGTGTGTGTGCGTGTGTATGTGTGTCACATTACAAATAGAAAAACAAGTTCATTTGTTAAATATTTACAGGGAGTGCTAGTAATTTGAAATGATGTGCTTTCACCTGAAGAAAAAAAGATTCCACTTTTGTTCCCATCAGTCATTTATCATTTGTTTCAGTCTATCAGTCAGTTGAACTCCTTTATTATTTTAGTTTTACTTGATTTTATTTTAAAGAGACATGTTCATTAAAATGACAACATGATAAGGTCTATTCATGTCTTCTTATGTTTGTCACATATGTTCGTTCAAAACCATCATTGAAAGTCTTGTGTTGCAATAGTTTTTTGTGTTTGAGGGTCAGAATGTTTTTTTGGCTTTGATTTCTGCTCAGCCCTTATTTTTTGCCTTTATTATTGGACTGTGTTTCCAGTATCCTGACCTCTGCTAACAGAGTTTTGCCTGCTTCTGTGTCAGGCTTTTGGGTTCAAATCTCCCGAGTTGTTTCACAAACAGTATGTGCTGTTTGGGTCATTATATAATGCTCAGCCAAAGTTAATTACATGTGCTCTCTCTGTCTTTAGACATTATCTGAGCATCTTGTACAAGGGTTTTTTGTGGAGTTTTTCCCTCCCTCGATGTGAGGGTCTAAGGATAGAGGGTGTCACTTGCTATACAGACTGTAAAGCCCTGTGAGGGAAATTGTGTTTGTGATGTTGGGCTATATAAATAAAATTGACTTGACTTCTTTTTTTTTTGTCTTGTCCTGTCCTTGCACATTGAATATGTCCCTGGTTATTTGCTCGGTTGCTGTAATCCAGATTTGGAAATGTCCTCAAGCCAGCCTACATCTAAAATGTAAAATGATCTGCTGCTGTATAATGCATGCATCACATACAACATGAATGTGTGAAGATACACGTTTATTTTAATGGTTATACACACAAGTACTGTGATTTTTCTTTTCCTTCAACGACATCACATCTACTTTGGCTCCATCTCACAAATCCAGTTTAGCTGATGGTCATGGCAGTTTCCATTATACCACGTCCTCCTTGTGTCTGCATAATAATATGCAGCACAGTTTCCACTCTGGGGTCCACTTTGTTTAGGCTGTCCAACTCTCCAGTTCCTTGGACAAATCAAGAATTGTTTAGAGGAAGAATTCTGTGCCACTGTATTTGTTGGCCATGGTTTAAATTCAGATTTCAGTATGTGACATGCTTACATATTTTCCACCTCAGTTGCATTGTTAACCCACACCCAAGTTCCTTGCGTCACCACATCAGTGAGGCCAATCCAGAAGCCATTTTGCCACCATATTCCCCCGCTGATGTCGCTGCTTATTAGCTTTGGAAAGTTGCTGTTCAGTAGCACCTTTTATGAAGATAGACACATGAGTTAGAACCTTAATGGGCCTTTTTGACAGCAGCCCTTTTGACGTGTTTTAGCAGGAGAAGCACAGGTTTTGCTGATCTCCACACAGTTCAATTACATTAGGACAGTGTGACAGTGAACCAGCACGCATCCTTAAACTGGAGGTTTTTTTCCCGTTTGTCTCAAGGTCAAGCAGTCACCTGAACTGTGCACATTCATCATCTCTGCCTGTTTTCTCAGTGGACCTTAAGCCTGTCATGTGACATACAGTATTTTAGCTTATTTGCTGTATGTGATATTCTCTTTGGCATGGTGGTCTCAGATGAAAAACTAGAATTACTGCCCTGCAGTTTCATGTCCTTTTAATGTCCATCATCTCCACGTAATGGCTGAAATGGCTACTTTTATTTGTGAGACTGAAACCCCCTTTTTTCCTCTCTTTGACCCACCTGCTCCTCCATGTTACTGATCACGAGCAGGTCACCCCCTTGACTAATGCAATGTGCTCTGCTATCATGCCAGTTCTTCATGGTATCAGACAGACCGAGAGAAAAATAATAACAGGATGATTTCAGAAGAATCCATCCTTTTAGGCATCTACCACAGTTATCCTCTGTTTCAACAAGAGAGAAAGAGAGATAGTTAATGAAAATGGCTTTGTATAGGTTATTTTTTAAACGTTCTCTAAAATACCAATGTTTACATACAAATGCATTCAATTTTCTTCTCAGTTGGAGGTCTGACTTACCCAAGATAGCTTTTTTACTTTTCAGTTTTGTCAGCTCTGGCCGTAGAGTCTCAATCTGCCTCTGAAGCCCATCGATGATGGTCTTCTGCTGCTTCAGTTGCAGCTTTACTTGCAGGTAGTTGGCACGTTCTTTCACTAATGCTCCCTGGGCCTCCAGTTTAGCTTTTAAGATAGCACTATGGTTTTTGAGATAGTTCAGCTCCACCATGAGGGGTGTTAAACCTGAATCTGACATCTGAAGGTCTTTGGCTTTGGCACCTGTGGCATAAAAATGTGTGAAAGAACATTTAAACATTTAAATGATATTCAGCTGCAGATCAGTGATCTTAGGTCTAAGGTTTATTATGCATTTTCAACAACCTTACATGACTGTAAACTTTTTGATAGAGAGTAAAACCTTTACTTGGTCAGGTAATTGTGGTAATTTTAGTCTCAGCCCCACAGTTTGATACCACATCAAACTGCATTAAAATGCTGAAATTAATCAATTCATTTCCATTGGCTAAAGTTTCTAAAGTCTGTCTAAAGCTTGTTTGATTCTATCAAATCCTTGACTCCATACACATTGAACTTCCCCACCTCATGGCCATTGTATTTTGCACATACTTCTACAGTACATTATTCTATAGAGATATGCACTCAAAGAAGAAAAAAATATTTGCAACCAGTGTCTACAATACAATCTTGTACATTTTAATTTTAAAATTAAAATTTATTTAACGACTGCTCAGCTAAAGTATTATAAAACATTTTTAAAAAGGGGGCCATTCAGTGTACATATAGACAATAAGCAGTTTTTGTAAACTCTCATACTTACAATAAATCCCAACAACAACACCAACTATCAGCAGGACAGCATTAATCAGGCCCAGTCCCACTATAACCAGTCGGTGTGGTGAAAATGCAGAGCCACGTCCCTTTGTAAACAGACCTTTGAAAATGTTCCTCTGAATTAAAATCACATACAAGTAGCCCTCAAGAGTAGTATCACAGTGACACTTTAGTGTAAAATGGATTTCAGGAAATGCATTAATGTTATTATCATTTGAACCATCACAATTTTAGTATCAATCTCTATGACCAACAATTGACAGTGAAGAAAGCAAAGAATTGTGTAAAAGAAGTTGGACATAGAGTGGGTCAAAAGAATTGATATCTGTGTTTTACCTTGTCCAAATACTTGATGCCGATAGTCTGTGCTGAGATGCTGAGAAATATTTTGTTCAAGTGACATTTTGTCCTCATGCTCTGAGTGTGCTGTCACAGTCACTCTCCATTATGCTGGGGAAAGTAGTTTGTATTGACTTGTTTGTCTCAATGATGACGTGTGCAATTGGACTCTGGTCTAGATGCTTTGAGTGTCTGGATTACAATCGTTTTGGTCAGAGGCACTAGATGCTGGACAGGTCACCAGCCTATCACAGGGCCAACATACTGAACCAACAAATATTCCCACCTATAGTGAATGGCGAGTCTTCATTTAATTAACCAAACTCCAATGTGCATGTATGTTCAAGTTGAGACATTGTGTAAAATGTGAATAAACGGAATACAATGATTTGCAAATCCTTTTCGACCTATATTTGATTAAATACACTCAAAAGTCAAAATATCTAATGTTCAAACTGATAAACTATATTGGCTTTTTGCAAGTATGCACTCATTTTGAATTTTTGGCTTGAAACACATTACAAAAAGTTTGAACACGGGTAATAAAAGACTGGGAAAGATGAGGAATGCTCAAAGAACACCTCTTTGGAACATTCCACAGGTGAACAGGTTAATTGGAAACAGGTGAGTGTCATAATAGGGTATAAAGGAGCATCCCCAAAAGGCTCAGTCATTCACAAGTAAAGTTGGGTTTAGGTTCACCACTTTGTGAACAACTGCATGAGAAAAGAGTTTAAGAACAACCTGCCTCTTCTGTCTGGAAAACCAATGTTTCCACTGCAGTCCCCCCTCCTCCAAGAAGGCACTGACATGTGCTGGTGTGTTATTGTAGACCACCAACCAATAATATGAAGTGTGGTTGGGTCAATATAGCAATGAGAACAGCTGACCAGCTGCAGGAGCAGTATTTGGCAAATGAAGTCAGTTCTTTTTTCTTTTTGGTGTTATGTAGTGTTGCATTCTCCATGACTATGTTCTAATCAGTCTTCCTCCACCTTATAAAAATGTTTTGTTGGTCAGCTTCTTCTTAAAATCTATAATAATTTAATTATTCTATCATCAATTTAATCTCCCTAGTCTCACTCTCATCCTTCATTGCAGTCTAAAGTTTTCAAATGCATTTCAAAGTTCTCATTCACAACTAAAAGTTCTCCTAAATTCTCATCCCTACTCCTCAGTTGACATTTTTGCCCATCTCAAAACACACCTGTTATGTCATCATGGAGGCCTTTGATCCATGTCTTAGCGCCTTTGAGGTATTACATGCAGCTTGCCTTTGCATTTCATCATGTAACTATTTTATATGTAAAAATATGACGCAACAAAAGCCTTTTTTGGAAAAAGAAGGACTTTGTTTGGTGATGGAAAGCTTTGAACTGCTATGGTGGAGAATTTATTGGAAGAAGAGGGGTGGAAATCAGCATTACAAGAATAGGAACTTCATATATTAATGCAGGAACCATAACAGGCTGGGTCATAGCTAAGGACCAAAGAAGAATGACAAGCCATCAGTAACTATTTTAAACCCCAAATTGTGTACCAATGACTTTGCTGACAAATTCACATTTCAAAAAAAATCTGCTTCCTTGGACAACAAAGCTAACATGTGGTCTGAAAGTTATATTGCTGCTGAGCCAGAGCAGCAACTCCAGATGTTTGTTGAAGCCACATTCTTCAAGGGCCTTATAATATGCAAAGCACTTACAAAGTGCCGTAATGATGAGTGGCTCAGGCATGTACACCATCTAATAGAAAAGACACTGAACAGACTCACCATGCCAGAGGGATTTGATGTGGACTTGAGCAAGTTCAACCAAGTGGCTAAGGTTGTGGTCAACGAGCTCCGGAAGAAATTTGGTAGTTTGGTCAAATACCAGCTTCTAATGCAAGATCCAGGGATAGAGGAAATCATCATTCAGTGCTTTCATGCACATATCAAAAAGGAGATTGTTCATCAAAAAAAGTATTTTGATACAAAAGAGCGCATCTTCAGTATCGTCTTTCACAATTTGGGCACCGTCATCTCAGCAATAACTGCAGCAACACTGACTATGTGCGCAACCGTAATCTCAACATGGCTTATTACACTACTTTGGTGAATGTTCAGTGGTTGACCAGTGGACATGAAATCCCACAAGTAAAAATAAGTCAGAGTTTATACAAAGGCATATAAATGAGGAAACAAATGCAGCACCAAGGAAGAACACAAACAAGCTTAATATTTAAAAAGAAGAAAAGTCAAGAATTACCCATTGTTGAATGCACACATTAAAGTAATGTACTCAGACTGGAATTGGCCACCAAATTGAATAAACCTTTCAAAACCTAATTTAGTTAATGCCTCTGTCTACTAAAACACAAGAATGTTTTTTATAATCAAATCATTTATTCATGAGTAAATGAACACAGAGAACAATAACTACATTTTGCTCTTTGAAGGATAACTGGGGATCCATCTTCTCTCATAAGATGATTGTCTGACCCAAACCCATGCTGAACTTGCATATCACAGCCACAGAAGCTGGATCACATTTCACATATCCATGCCTTTTTCTCTTGGCAGGATCCATCAAACCATGACCTTCTTGGATTGTCCTCGACTGTCCTCATGAATGCCCCACAGTCCTCACCCTGTCCATAGTTGTTGGGCTCTTTTTCCATCCAGTACCTAAAGCAACACTAAAATTATTTCTTGCTATGGACATTTTTTGTTGCAACTGTCAGTCACCTGATGAATTTAAACTGTTGCTAATAGCAGTCATTAGCAGGTAACCACCAAAAATGTCCACTTTGATTTGCCGAAATTGATTTAATCCTCTATGTTAAAGCTCTTACCCTCCATCCAGCACTGTCACATTATTAACCCACACCCATGTGCCTTCTTCGTGATGATCAGTGAGGCCAATCCAAACGCCCTGAGTCCACGATCTTAAACCTAGTTTTGGTTGGTACTCAAAGAGAATTACCTGTGTGAAAAGAAGTGAAGAGTGAATTTTAATCACCCCCCCCCACTGACTTATAAAATTATAAATATAATTTAATTTATTTCATACAATATTGTTGCACAGTGATCAAATCCCTCCATTATTTAATTACTGCAGCACATGAATATTGTTACAAGCTCTGGTGGATTTTGAAGTTAGACAACTGTTGTCTTCACTGTTTCACAAAAACTCACCTGAATTTTACAGGATTGTGAATGGGCCACTCTTTTTGACAACCTGTGCAATGCTGATAACAATCCTTAATTATACATACAATGTGAACTGTAGACAACACACTGGACTCACCTGCTCTTCCCAGCTATCAATCACAAGAAGATCGGCACCACGACTGATACAGTCCCTTCTACTGTCTGCCCAATTCCTTGAGGGAAGGGATGCTGATGTAGAATAGAAGTAGCATGAGGTGTTGTGTAAATTCCATCCAGAGAGGCATCGCCCGCAGCTTTTCCCTTAAGAAAAAATGAACACTTGCTAAACTCACAAAATGAAGAAAGGGTTTATATTCAAAACGCACTTAAAGTATATATAAAAGTCTCTCACTGGAATCCGAGGTGTTGGACAGAAGTGTTGCCTTCTCCACATGCAGCACCTCCAGCTGCCTCTGAAGGCTGTCACTGAGGGTTTTGTTGAGCTTTAACATCAGCTTAAGTTGCTCAGTGTTCCTGTGTTCTTTTTCTAATGCTTGTTCATACTCTTCTTTAGCTGCGATAGCTTCACCTTGGACAATCTTAATTTCCTTCACCTCTATAAGTAATGCTTGTGCTGTTATGTGGTGGGGGGCATCCAATTCCTGATTGACTTTGCCACCTGTGTTTGATGATATTTTTTTTAAAAAAAGTGACATTCAGAAAAAAAAGTTATTGCATATTGGACTTGGTATAGAAAGGCTAAAATAAAAGCTTTAAAAACAGTGTCCACCTTCATTGGACTAGCACTCACAATAAATCCCAATACCGATGGCAGTTAACAGCAGAATCACATTCAGCAATCCTAAACACAGGATAACTGATGGATATAGTGGAAGACTCCTGGACCCGACTCTGAATGTGTACACAGATCCTGATCAAACAGACAGATTCAAAGTGAACAAAAGATTAAAATTCTGTAGGATTAGTAAAAGGGATATTTAAATAAGTTAAACTGACCTCTGCTTGTGATGTTATAGTGAAACGAGTTTCCATCGGAACTGTAGCCTTCATTTGAAATAATTTCTGAATCATTATCCATGTTTTTTTCTCAGCAACCCCCCAGCACTCAACTTTTACCCCCGTGAGGCAGCTGCTCTGTCAATATTACACAACTGTGTGAGTGTGTCATTCGAAAACACTGCGGGTGCCCCGCTGGTCAAAAATCTAAGTACTGTTTTAAAATACCTTTAATTCAAAGCACTGTTGAGGCTCTAGGCTGAATTCAGAATGCCGGCCCACTTTTTGGCTTGTATCATTCGTCCGTTTTGTTTCTCTAATGGAATCTGATCTTTTTTTTAAATGTGCATAAGTGATCCAAATCAGAATTGTAAAAGGTCATACAATCCAACTGCTCTGAGGAGCCACCACTGTTATAGTCCAGACATTCATTCATACTATGCAAAGCCATTTTTGTCATCTTAGCCACTTTTTATTATCTTTATTTTACTTTGCAGGAACAGTAAATCTAACATAAATAAGGTATACATATGCGGCAAGGTCTAGATCACACTGATTTGGTCCGGGCAGCAAATTAGAGGCCAGAGGTGCCAAAGATCGAATGGATGGAAGTGATGCATCAGATTTGGGCCTCTTGACCCTGCATACTGAATGTAACCATCAAATGAGACCTGCCTATGCTGTGTATGCACCTTCAAAATATAACACGTCCCTTTAAAAGATATTGTCAGCTATTTCATCAAGTTGAGTAATACCCACAGTACACAATAACATGATAAAAGACGATTTAGTTTATGTCATGGTTTCGTTTGCATGTCCGCTGTTTTAATTCAGGATACAACAAACATATCAGATGCAATGAAACATTAGCGCTCAGTTTCCGGGTTTGTTCGCGAGGAAAACTTGGATTTTTTTCGTACTTTCGGTGCCTCGTATTCAAGCCCAAACTGATTTTAACAGTCGTGTAGTGTGGTTGTGTACTGTTATGCATATGTTAAGTAGGTTAACATTTCCAGTACGTGGTGAGTGAATTTAAGTCTTTGCTTTACTTCTTCTTCTTCTTCTGTGAAGGTAAACACTTAAACTTTAGCGGAAACTCGGTGTGTTGGATTTCAATGTAAAACACACTTCAACTTACCCACTCTGTCCGGCATCTTATTTTGAAAAACTCAAAAAGGTGACTAAGCGTCCTAACTCTTGTGTTATGCTCCAGCGCGATATTATTGCAACTCCTGTAGTTGCGCGTATTTCGCTACGTTGTATTTGCCTCACACTTTGTAATTTAAGTAGCTTTTACGATTCTGACTGTGTTCGTTTAACATCGGGCCTTATTTGAAGCCGCTCAAGGTGACATGTTAGACGCGTGTACGGTGTTGTAGGAGTCTTTTACAGAGTGGTGTCGTTAGGCCTGTTCGGGTTATTTCCATCACTGCCATTGGCTAACAAGTCCCAAAACAGAAATGTCATTAGAGGACTATGAAAGACATTTCGACTCGCTGAATTCAGATTTGGGTGGCGGGTCTGTGCTCAGTGAACGGTCAGCGTCGAGCACTTTTAATGGTGAGGAGGAGAAGTTGCATTACATTCCTATCCGGATCCTCGGGAGAGGGGCGTTTGGTGAAGCGACTCTGTACAGGCGGATAGAGGTGAGTTGTGTTTTCAAGTCCAGCACAGTTTTCTATCTGTAATAGACACGACACACGTTAATAATGTGCCATGAAAACAATACGTGTCTTACATTTAAACGCCTGTTTACCTTGAAAGCATATGCCTACTTAAGACCTACAATCAAACTATTATCGACGTTCTAACTTCCTCCTACCTTTCCACTTTCTACCTATCAACACATACCCAACTACTGTCTAGTTGCATACTATATTTACCTATAACCTACTTACTTACACTATATGGACTTGGCCACACCTCTTCTATATTGAATTCAGGTGTTTCAATCATGCTTTGGTCTAGGCCCCTTATTTCCAATGATGGACAGTCAACACTTGAGCATAGGAAGACATTGTGGACACTGCTACACTTCCAACTTCATAGCAACACTTTGATACCTTTCTATTCCAATATAACTGTGCCCCAAAGACTATAAAGACATCATTTGACAAGTTTGGTGTGGAAGATCTCGACTGGCTCGCGCAGAGCCACGATCTCAGCCCCATCTAGCACCTTTGGGACGAACTGGAACAGAGATTGTGAGCCAGGTCTTCTCGTCCAGCATCAGTGCCTGAACTCATAAATGCTCTACAGAGTGAACAAATTCCCTTTAAAGCACTTAAAAGTCACTTAAAAGTTGTCCATGAAGTGTGGAGGCTGTTATAGCTGCAAGAGGGGGAGCAACTCCATATTATAGTAGTGTTAATGTGTATACCTGCCTACATCTGGGTTATTAACATGTAGCATATTTTGCATGCATACATTCATTGTTTTAAATGGAAATATAACATAGTAGTGCTGATGCATTTACTACCCATAACAAGAAACTTGAAAAACATGATGCACTAACTGTAATAGCAATTATGATTCTTTAAGGGAACAAATAAATAGCCCACATACTGCTGTTTAATTCATTTTTTTTCACATTTTATCATAAACAAGGCCTTTGCATTTCTTTGTTTTCAATCTTAAAATAATAAAATCCACACAGCTGATATGAATAATGCAGCAGGGTTGTCATGGGCAGCCACTCATGCTTTGGTCACAAAAAGCTGCTGGCAAACATCTCTCTATTTTTTAGCCTGCTTGTAGTAATGCTTTTATCTGAAATTAGGCTTTACAGATCACAGATGTTTATTTTTTTATGATATATAATTCGGTGAATTTGAACAAAACTTCATATCAGCTTATCCCTACTGTCTGACTGTGCACACATGCTTTTCCTAGTGCATTATTATCCTTGTGTGTCTGTCTGGGACACTTGATTTGCTCAGTGCTCCTGTGTTTCCATACCCCTCTGAGAAATTCTTTGGTGTGAACAAGACAAATGACTTTGCCATGTCTTCCTGCTTCATTTGGCAGTGCTTACTCCACACTGGGGCTTTGCAGACTTTCTTTTGCTCCTACTTTCCTCCACAGAATGCATTTTTGAACAAATTATATGCCATAAAATAACATTTTCCTTCTTTGTCTGTCTCGTTAGCAGGTAGATTGATAGGAAATCAATCAGTATTAATAACTATTGCTATAAATGTCTGATAATAAGAGATTGTAAGAGATTATGTTGAAGAAGCTACTTAGGTTGTGATTTTTATCATATGTATGAAAATAGCAAATATTAGTTAAACAGAAACTTCACACATCTGAGGTCAAACATTCAACCAGTGATGTGTTTTATCTCCAAGTGAAGCTGAAGAAAATTATATAGTGGCAATTATTGTTATATATAGATATAACAATGGAGAGAGACTTATAATTGTGCTTTCTGTTATCTTTCTGTTGTCTGGGAATACCTTATTTTCGGACTCCTACTAGTATCAATCAATTAAATGAGATGACAACTCTGGTTTCCCCAGGACAACTCTCTAGTGGTATGGAAGGAAGTGGACCTGAACTCGCTCTCAGAAAAGGAGCGCCGAGATGTCATGAATGAAATCAGCATCCTCTCCATCCTGGAGCACAACAACATCATAGCGTACTTTAATCACTTCATGGATAAAAACTCCCTGCTCATTGAGTTGGAGTACTGCAATGGTAAAAAAGGAAAACACAACTAAATAATTAGTGTGAATGCTTTTCCACTGTATGGTACATGGCTTTTTTTTTCCATCACAGGAGGAAATCTGTATGATAAAATCAACCAGCAGAAGGGGAAACTTTTCACTGAAGAGGTAGGATTGCAACATTTCAGTAGTTTGTTGTTGTTTTTTTTTGTTTTTTTTTTCTCATACAAATCAGACGCTTTTATCCTTACTGTTAACATGTGTCTTTAGGTGGTTATATGGTACCTGTACCAAATTGCCTCAGCTGTGGCTCACATTCACAAGGCTGGGATATTACACAGGTTAGATTTTCATTCCCTCATTAAAGCCTCCTGGGAGGTCGTTTTGTTTCAAACAAGAATTTTTTTTGTCAGTTAATGGATTTCTCTGTTTTTCTCGCAGAGATATTAAAACTCTGAATATTTTCCTGACAAAGACCGACCTCATTAAGCTGGGCGACTATGGCCTCGCAAAGAAGCTAGACTCAGAGTTTTCAATGGCAGAAACTGTAAGTTTTCATTTTCCTGCCAATATCTTAATCTAGTAAGTTGTAATTTAATGAATATTAAGTGAATGTTGCACAGTGATTTCATACTGTGCTCACTTCTTTTGCTCTGTTGGTGTTATGATTTGTACCTTTTTTAGGTGTTGCCAATTTAAGCAAACTTAAATCTGCTGTGGATATTTGTTGGTTGCAGTTTTACTTTACAAGTTCTCATCTAATGAGATATAGCACAACACAGTTTCATGGCAGCATCAGCTCTTTCTAATCTTCTCTCTGTACCTTTTCTTCCCCTGCAAATCCAGTGTGTTGGAACTCCATATTATATGTCACCTGAATTGTGCCAGGGAGCAAAGTACAACTTCAAATCTGACATTTGGGCCATGGGGTGTGTACTATTTGAAGTCTTAACCCTCACAAGAACATTTGATGCAACGGTAGGTTTGCTGGAAATAGTTTGAATATTGTCATTATTCCCAAAATTTTACTTATATCTTCACAGTGATTGTATTCTTCATCCATACAGAACCCTCTGAACCTCTGTGTGAAAATAGTCCAGGGTAACTGGACAATGGAAGTAAACTCGGATGTTTATTCATCTGCACTGATAAAGCTGGTGTATGAGTGCCTTGATCAAGTGAGTAAGGGGAATAATCAGACACCAATGTTTTTGTTTAGTGAAGAATAAAAAGGATTGATGTAAGAATTAAGATTGTGTGAGGGATATAGTTGTATCACTGTTCATTCTGTCTCACAGGATCCTCGAAAGAGGCCCACAGCTGAGCAAGTTCTAGATCAGCCGTTCATCTCCTGTTGCAGACAGTAAGTTAAAATATATTTATTTTAGAAGGGCATATTGTAAATTATGTTGGCTGCAACAAATAAACAGACAAAACACTCTTGTCCTTATCATTCTCTGTTAGGGAGCTTGAAGAGCGGGTTGTCCTGTTGAATTCTGCAATGAAGAAACCAAAGTAAGTTGTAAACTCAAGTTGTTGTTTTTTTTTTTAAAGTTCTCCAGTGTGAAAGCTCATCTCTGTCTCAGAGTTTGGTTGTATGCATCTGATTTGTTTTCCTGGCCGTACCGTAGGCTGAGTACAGTGACCGAGACCCCTGTTGCTGTGGTAACCACACGCTCAAGGGAGGTGTACTTCTGGGGAGGTGGGAAGTTTACCCCCCAAAAACTGGACACATTTAAGGGAGGTACCAGTGCCCAACAAGTGTGTGCAGGAGAGAGTCACTTTGCAGTGGTGACAGTGGAAAAGGAGCTGTACAGTTGGGCTGTGAGTATTGAAATATCACTCTGTGACAGAGCAAACAGCTCAAGTTTTTCTTGTGCATCACTGCATGAAACCTGCTTAACTTTCTCTTCAGGACGTCCAAGGTGGAGCAAAGATGGTGGGTCAGCTTGGGCATGGAGACCAGGCTTCATACAGGCAGCCAAAAAGGGTGGAGATGCTTCAGGGGAAGGCAATACGACAGGTGGCATGTGGGGCTGACTTCACTGCCTGCATCACTGGTAAGTGTTCCTGTGAAAACAGGAAGTTATGGGATTAAAAGAAAACTCTATTAACTCCCTTTTTTTCCTTATGAACCCCTTTACAGATGAGGACCAGATGTACATGTTTGGGTCAGACTATTATGGCTGCATTGGAGTGGAGGGCACACTTGGAAGTGAGATTTTAGAGCCAGTGCTTTTGGAATTTTTTGAAGAACGACCTGTTCATCAGGTTTCGTGTGGAGACAACCATGTGGTGGTCCTGACTCAGAGCGGAGAAATCTACTCGTGGGGCTGTGGAGAGTATGGTACATAGCGTTGCTGTATGTACTGCTGTTTTGAGCTGATGTCATTTAGCTTCTGCAAGGTTATTCTTGCTGTTATAATTGTAACCACCAGGTGGAGACAGTGGCTCTTAATAAATGTTATTCAAATTTGTTCTATTTTCCTGCCAAAGGGCGTCTTGGCCTGGAATGTGAAGATGACTTCTCTTCTCCGATGCAAGTGAGTAAGAAATTTTTTTACTTTCCTAAAGTTGACAGTTAGGTACAGAATATGATAAAATAATTGTATTTGTATATTTCAAAAGTGATGTATTTCCCAGGTGGAGGTTCCTAAAGGTGCCACCATCTCGTCAGTGTATTGTGGCAGCGATGGAACCTTCTTTTTGACAGAAACTGGAAAAGTCCTAGCATGTGGAAACAATGAATTCAACAAACTGGGTCTTAACCAGGGAATCTCTGGAATCAAAAACCACCCCGGAGAGGTACTATGATAAGAAGAACTGCATTAGTTTAGTGAGTTTGGGTTGTGCAAGTGTGTTTGTATGTTAATATTTCCTACACCTCCCTAGGGTTACCAGGGGATCCCGTACATCACCACACTGACTTTGGCAAAGCAACTGTCGCGATTCACGATTCAAGTCATAGCTCCAGGGAAGACCCACACAGCTGCAATAGATGGTACTGTAATAAATGGCTTTTCCTGCTAATGTATTTCATCACTATTTTAACAAAATTATTAGTTTTATTTCTGGTTTCATAGGACGCGGTCGTCTCCTCACCTTTGGTTGTAACAAATATGGACAGCTGGGTGTAAAAGATTTTAAGAAGCACCCAGGTGTCCAAGTCCTTGTTGGACCCTTTGGAGGGAAGACAGTGACAAAGGTGTCCTGTGGAGATGGCTTTACCATTGCAGCTACTGAGGGTAAGAACAAATACAGTGTTGTAGCTCACATATGGTATTGATGTACATGGGGAAATAGTCTAATTCTTGACACCAGTTTTATTTGTAACAGACATTTGGGACTATGACTATCTTTATTTATTTATTTTTTTTAGACAATCAGATCTTTGCATGGGGAAATGCAGGAAATGGACGACTTGGGATGCCTCCTGATAAGGGATTTGGTTCAGAGGTTTGCCCTGCCATGCCAAGGCCCATATTTGGTTCCCTCCATCATGTACCAGACCTTTCTTGCAGAGGCTGGCACACAATTATCATAATGGGTTAGTAATCAGAAACCATCAGCAGAACAGAACACTGGGGCAAACAGCCAGCTGACTAATGAATACATTGTTTGTTTGTTTTGCAGAGAAAGTGCTTAACTCAAAGACTATTCGCTCCAACAGCAGTGGATTATCAGTTGGTAGATGCATTATTTTCAGTGACTGATTTGTGTATTGATGTATTTTCTTTGCCACTTTTGAGTCCCTAATGTGTGTGTCTGAGTCTTATGACTGTCTGTGTGAATTAAGGCCTGGGTCAGGAGGCATCTTCGTCCACAGTGGATCTGGACTTAGAGCCTGGTTCAGAGACAGAGTGTCGTGACAGGGGTCTTGGGGGGACATTGGAGGTTAATACAGAGGACTGTCTAATGGAGACCCCTGTGATGTCAATGGCAAATCAGACTGGAGACAGCTCCTGTCCCCTCTGGCTTAGAAAGGTTTGTTATCAGAAGAGAACTAATTATTAAATAATCAACTGTTTAAGTCATTGTTAACATCAGAATGGAGACTTGCAGTTTTGCTAAGGCAGAGTTCAAACTGGTTGCGCGTGTATAGTATGTCGTGCGTCGTGGGACTTAACGAAATGAGAGTATCCACACTTCCCACATTAGACGCATGGAAGATGCATGTCTCTTTGTGTAAATAAATCTTATGGCAATTTTTCATGTATTTTATGTACTAATATAATACAGAGAGCTGTAATGCTGCCTTCCACAATTCTCTCTTTCAATATCAGCACAGTCCTTCTGCACCACATCCTCAATGCAGTTTAAAATTCACCATTGTAGATCAAAATCCCTCTCTTAAAAAAACAGAAAACGGCCTCAACAGCAAGGTGACAATTCCTCTCAAGACTGAAAATTCATTTAAACAGAAACCAGATCAGCCAGTTAAAAAAATGTTGTGGTCTCTTTTGTAATGACCACATGAAAATAAGGCATATTCAATTGTCTCTAGATGAGTATAGTTGATTACGGAGGAGATGTTACAGTATATAAGTATGTTTTATGATTTTCAGAAAAAAACTTTATGTCAAACCTAGCAGGGGCTGTACAGCAGCTCTGTAGCAGAAACACTCCCTCTGCAAAATGCATAAGGTCAGCACCCAAGCTGTCAGCCACTGTACATGCATCCAGTTTGGTGATGATTGGTTATAATTCAGCATGGTTCTCATCTAACAGGAGCTTGAGGATGCAGAGTTCATCCCAATGCCAGAAGAGTCTGAGCCATCCACTCCTGACCAGCTCTCCTCCTTCTCAGAGAGTGTCACTTTACCTTATGAGGAGCTGAAAGAGCTGAAGGCTGCAGCAGCTGCTGTTAGCACAAAGAAAGACCTCTCGGTAACACAGATACAGCATTCACTATGTACTCCAAGTTCAAATTCAGTGCGGCTGTTCATGCCCATTCTCAACTTCCTCCTCTCTGGTTGTCTTCACAGACTAAGCGAATGAGCCATGATAACGTCAATGGAATGGAGGGGGCTCATGTCTGCATGAAAGGTGAATCTGGAGGATGCTGTAGTGCTAGTAGCGAGATCATACAGGTATGAGATACAAACAGTACAAATAACAAACTGACAAGAACAGCCAAAATGCCACAGTATTTTTACCCAGTTGTTTATTTTGTAGCTACGAGAGACAGTTGCCCATCAGGAGATGAGGATCCAGATTTTGGAGAAGCAGGTGAGACTTAAAGCAGCACTTCAAAGACCAACTTTGATCCGTGTGCGTAAATAACAGTATGACCCGTGTTCTTGCCATCTTAAGGTCAGTGATCAGCAGAAGGAGAACGAGAGGCTTTGGGCAGCAATTAATTGTTCACTTCTACGGGAAGCAGGATGTGACAATGCAAACCAACACTCTGGTCATATGCCTGGGGAGGTTGGGGGAAGAGGAGGTGGATTTTCAAACCATGGGAGCAGATCTGCTGGGGCCAGTGTGTGAGCCTCACCTGCAGATTTTCAGATGATGGGAAAAGTGTCACAACTCATAGCACCTACCGTATAAAGCAGCTGGTTAGGTGGGAAGTGTAAGCTTGGTCAGAGGAACAATAGACACTGCATCCTCATGGTTACATTACTGTACATGTTAAGCAGAGCACTTACTGTGCATAATTACATTTTATGTTTAATACTATATAAAGCCTTGCACACTCTGTGTATGCACACTTTTGTTCACCTGGGTGCAGCAAACTAGCTAGTTTCTCCACAGACCTAAATGTTGGCTGGATTCAACATGAAGCATTGGACCTTTTAAGAGACAATCTGATGGAAGTGTTACACTGCAATATGAGTGCTAAATCCATGTGTTAGATACCATAGGTTTTTAGCACTGAGGCTTCGGTCCAGCAAGACTATTCATGCAAACAGGAAACCATTTGGTAATGGATCTAAAATTGAGATGTCTCTGTTCATTATGTTGTCCATATTCATGTTGGCAAAATCATCAATGTGAAGACACAGGTGAAATATCACTTAATTTGTAAGTATTTAACTTCATCTGAGGGGGGTCACACAGTTGGTGCAGTGGTTAGCTCTCTTGCCCTTGTAGCAAGAAGACAACGGTGTGTCTGCATAGAGTTTGCATGTTCTCCCCTTGTGTGCGTGAGTTATCTCCTGGTTCTCCGACTTCCTCCCACAGTCCAAAAACATGCAGATTTGGGAATTGGGCCAACTGCACGCTCTAAATTGCCCGTAGGTGTGAATGTGAGAGTGAATGGCCCTTTGTCTCTATGTGTGGACTGGCAACCTTTCCAGGGTGTACCGCACCTCTCACCCTGTCATGTCAACAGCCCTCACGTGGAGGATGAAGCAGTAGAAGATGAGTGACCTTCATCTGAAAGAACCTAGAACAGCATAATCTCTAAAACGGTTGTATATTCATCAGAAACATGAACATATATGAACTAATTATATTGCAAATATTAGCCCTTTCAATTATGCATGTTTTTATTGTGTTAGAGAGAATATGTGAAACACAAAACTACTGATTTCATTTTTTTTTTAAGTTGGTTACTTTTTGTCACTGATACATAAATTCATGTTGGCGCAACACATGTAGTAGTAGGTCTGTTTTCTGTCTTTATGATATGTATGAACACTTGAACAGTTTTCATAGAATGTGGAAAAGCATGGTCTCTAAAGCCTTAGTTTTACAGCTGACTTTGCAGCTAATGTTTATTTTTCT
This sequence comes from Brachirus orientalis, assembly GCA_016785285.1. Taxonomy (NCBI): domain Eukaryota; kingdom Metazoa; phylum Chordata; class Actinopteri; order Pleuronectiformes; family Soleidae; genus Brachirus; species Brachirus orientalis. The sequence goes on along the minus strand of JAFBJR010000073.1, from coordinate 1,069,785 downwards.
TATTTTTTGCATTTTGAAACTGTTTCATTTAGTTTCCAAAACATGGAGAAAAATGCCTTGTTTGGAGAAGCAAATACAGTATCTTTTGCTTTTGTTGCGTGAGAACTGTCAGTTCTGGTTATTGTTTATATGTTACAACAAAGATGTGTAATAATTACCTTACAAGCTGTTAACTTGTGGACTTCAAGTTGATATCAAAAGTGCAACGTTTGCCATTTTTATTCATGCACTAAAATGTATTTCAAAATACAGTCAAGAGTGCCTTACAAGCTATTGAAACCAAAGTTGATATGAAATATGACAATGCTGTGCCTCAGGTGATTCTTTTTTATATACAGTTTGATGAAAGCATTTAAAATGTGGATTTGCTTGTTCCAGCAGTTTTATCCAATAATGAGAAGACATTTTTTTTAAACAAATTTATTCTTTCACAGTTCCACTGTTGCTTTATGCTTTGTGTAAACACCATAAATAAAACTTAATAGTAGTCGTCTGTTATGTGTACAAAGTCAATTTTGCCTAATATTTGCTGATACTTGGTGATATTAACAACCAGGGAGGTACAAGTACAACTTTGTTTAGTCAAGGAATATATTTTCAGCAGTGGCTAGAAGAATCTGTAAAATTAAAAGTCAAAATCAAACACCTAAGATATTCTATTAACAATAACATGGCTTATTTAACTGGTCCCAGGCCAAATCATCAGTGTCCTCCTCAGTCAGCTCACTTGGACCATTTTGACTGTGAAGTTCCAGCCGGGAGTCGACCGCGCTGCACGGTCTTTGTATTGGCCTTGTCATTTTGTCTGCTGTTCTTTTTCTGTAAAACCTGAATGAAAGAAATCAAATACCCACTGTATGAAAGACAGTATAGAACAGTAACAGCCTACTGAGGGTTAGAAAAATAATGACTCCTATACTGTCTATAATGTAACCAGTGGACATTTGTCCTCAGTGTCTCTCTGTGTATCTTTCAAACCCCACAAACACACATGGTACAGGTCCTTATAATGTATTGTCTCAAACTAAAGACAATATTGATATCACTATCCATCACTATGATTTCATAACAAATTGGAATTCCTACCTCTGGAGTCTTGCTCCTGGTGTGGGTTTTCAGAAACTCCTCCAAGGCGGATCCTTTGGTTCTGTTAGCGTAGGAGTTGAAGACCTGACGATGCGACTGTTTCACCTTTTTACAGATTTGCACGTGTTTTTCCAGCCTTTCACTAGCAAACATTCTACTGCAGATACTGCAGGGGAGAAGCTGGAAGTTGGCACCTTTGTTATCCCTGAGTAACAGCTCCTCCTCATCCTCCTCATCCTCCCGTCGTCTGCTGGAATGAGAAGGACTACAGTCTGGTGGGAGAGATGATTCCCTCAATGTCTTATGTTCTGCGTCTCTGTGGTTTTCTGTTTCCAGTGTACAAGCACTTTTCTGTTCACTAATCTGAGGTATGTCTTCTTCATCACATGTTCTTTCCCAGTAATTCTCCTCTCTTGTCCAACCCATATCTCCTTTATTTTGTTCATTTTGTGCTTTTGTTTTCTCTGTCCCATGCTGTGAGCTCTCACCTCCATAAATGTCATCATCTTTTTCCTCCCATTTTCGTCTAGAATGCTCTTTCACGTTTTCCCATTTTGATTTGTTTCGCGCTCCACTCACTTTTTTCTGAGGAATTCCTTTAGTTAAATTTCCTTTTGACTGGGGACACACTGCAATTTTTGTTTCTCCTCTTCTTCCTCCAGCCCCATCTTCTCCATATGTATTCTTCATTTTCTCCTCGTTCTGCTGATTTTGCTTCCCCCTACGTTGTTTAGCATCCACCTGTTTTCTTTCCTGAATCAGCATTTCCCTGCCATGTAACTCAGCCAGCCTGGTTTTGGTCTGAGTTTGTCCTGGCTCTGGTTGTCCCCAGCCTCTCCTCTTCATCTCATCATTACCCGCAGCAGCTTCAGCAATATTGCTCTGGATCTTGTGTCTTATTTTCTCCTCAACCCTCCACAGCTTCTCTTGTAGCTTTAGCTGTTTTTCATGAATTGCTTTGGCCATCTTCAGTTCTTCACTGAGCAGTCTATGTAAGTCTTTTATTTGATACTGGGATTCTGTGGTTTCTTTAATGCCATCTACATGATGTTCCTGGGACAAGACGGGGCTTCTTTCTTGTTTTGGACCAGGATTTCTTACCAATTCAAGATCAGGTGAGTTTTGTGTCTTGGAGCTGAAGGAACTTTTGTGGCTAACAGGCTTTTTTGGAAATGGACAATCTTGGACATTGTCTTGTCTTTGTCCTTTAGTGTTTCTCTCTCTCTGGGGACTGACTCTTCTTCCCGTGTATGTACTCATGCCTTTAGTTGTTGTAGAACATCGTGTGTTTGAGGTCTTGTTTATAAATCTTTGCATAGGACCACTGGGTCCCCACTATCAGCCACTGAAGGAGGAGGGTTTCCTGTATAATTACCATAGAAACAAAAAGTGCGAGGTTAAAAGAGAAAATATGTAGAGGCCAGAGTGCAAGGTCGTATTTCATGTTAGTCAACAAATAACAAATAAGACTGGTAAGATAATAATATCTGTGTGTGCAGGTGGTCAGTTCACTAGGGCAGTGGTTCTCAAACAGGGGACCACTGGGGGTCCATGGCACATTATCAAAGGGTCCATAAAAAAGCTTCCAGATTCAAGATCGAAGCCATAGTAAAGACAGCACTGAAAGTGACGGGCAAGAAAAATGATCCTTCCCGTAAATCCATCTATGAAGGCTCTGTAATCAGACTTGCTCATAGGATCTTAAATGACACATCACGCATTCTGTACAACGAATATGAGCTGTTACCTTCAGGTAGATGTTATTAAGCAAGTGCAACCAACCTGCTTAAGCTCTCATTCATTCCAACATCTATCAATCTACACAACAAAGAAACAGGTTCTCGTTTAGCTGAAGCACTCTACCTCAGCTTCTGGTCCTGCACTTTGCACTTACAGATTAATTAAAGAACTTAGGCCAGTTATGGTATTTATTTACTTATTTTATAGTTTCATTATGTAGTCTTTTTGTGTTTAGGGCAGGTGCAATATACTGCATATTTCCATTGTTATTTTTTGTACTGTATGTCCTTATGTTCTGTTCTTTTGATGTCTTGTGTAGCTATTGTCACACTTTTGCCCAAGAAAATGTTCCCGCAGGGACAATAAAGTATATTTGATTTGATTATTTGCATATTTGACTTTTACATAAGGCTGCAGAGTATGACAAATAGTACATATGTATTATATTGTAGGGGGTCCTTGAGGGAGGAACTTTGATAACCGATATGTAATTTCTTCTTTAGTTCAACATAACCAGGATAATCAAATACAGTAATTCAGGATTTGAAAAAGTACCGTGTTGCTTCCTCGCACTGTCGTACCACATTTTAATGAAATCCTTTTCCATATAAAAAAAACACTTACCGACCTTTTATTCGTCGTCCGATCAAAGCTGCTGTAGAACCATTTTATTTTTAGGTTTACACTCGTTGCCTAGGAACCATGGGACTCGGATGTTCTCTGATTGGTCCGTTATAATTCACTTCCGGAGTCAGCGTCCCTATGTTTACAAGCGGAGGTGTGTTAAAGTCGGAGTTGGATTTTGTCTTCTCACAGCTTCATAACATCATTCAGGTGTTTTTTGTTACTAATAATATCATTTTACTGATATGAAACGAAACTGCTCATTTTTTGGCTTTGAATCGTGTGAATACAAATGAATAGTGTTAGCATAGCTTGTAGCTGTAATGAAGCATGTTGTCAAATACTGTCTTGTTTGTCCTTTTTCTAGGCCCACTATGTCCGATGAAGACCTGGTTTCAGTGGACTATGAAATCTTTGGCAGAGTTCAGGGTGTATTTTTCCGGAAATACACTCAAGTAAGTCTGAGTTAACTTCTCATCAGCTCAGTCTGTCCTGGAGGGGTTGTCTAAAATAAGTAGCGGTGCACTATATTGGACTTTTTGCCGATATCTGATATGCAGACATATGCCAGTTAGTTACTTCTGTAGTGAAATTAACATGATATTTTGTCAGTAGATGTAGATATACATTTTATTAATTGAGCAAAAATAAATAAATGAAAACTAAAAAATAATAATAGTTAAAAGGGAACTAACATAGAAGTCAAGCAGGTAGCAGCCTATTTAGCCTAATGTTGTAGTATTTTGTCATATGGGCAGATCTTTTTGTGTTTGTCAATACCTGATAATAGATTTTAAACCCAACATCTGCTGACACCCATATAGTGTCGATAAAGTTATTGATTTTATTCTCCCTTAAATCATAGGCAATGTCCAATTATTAATTATTTATGCAGGTTTATACATTTTGTTACAAGAAACATGATAAATACTGCTTATTATTTTGTTAAGTAAACTTGGATTAAAAACTAAAGTTTAGTGTCTTTGGAAGAATTTATTGACAAAAAAAAAAAAGCCTGATTAATCTAGTCTTAAACAGACACTATGTAGTTATTTCAGCCTTCAAATAATGTCTTCAAGAATATTTTTGAACTTTTTGCAACTTGCATTGTGTAATGACAATGTGAAGCGACTAAGTTATACAAGAGTTGTTCTTTCAGTGGAAATGGCAGAGGCAACACAAAATCTGAACAGGGTGAAGATTTCGTTACTTACAGAAGCACTATCATTCTGTTAATTTTCTGGCCATTTTGGTGCTGGTAGTATTGATGATTTTGTGACTGATCATACAACCTCTGTTGTGCAACAAATGTCAAATACTCCCAAGATCTGACTGTGAGTGATCTTTATTTAACAGTCAATAAGTCATGTACTCTTTGTTTACTCTGATGGCATTCATTATGAATCATCAATACCTGTTTGATTTTCCAGGCAGAGGGGAGGAAGCTTGGCCTGGTTGGATGGGTCCAGAACACACGCTCAGGAAGTGTTCAGGGGCAGCTGCAGGGCCCACGCAGTAAGGTGAAAGAAATGCAGGAATGGTTGAAATCCACTGGGAGTCCCAAGTCACACATAACCAAGGCGGAGTTCAAGAACGAGAAGACAGTTGACAGCCTAGAACACTCCTCTTTTAATATAGTGAAATAAAAATAATGCACAGATGATGTTTATGCTATTAATGTTTAAGCAAATGTGTTATTTATTTAGTATTTATATTGGTTGGAATGTGACTTATTAGTTAGTCAGAATTAGTGAAATATGTCTGTTAAGTCTTCTTAACCTCGATAGTATAATAAATGTAAAATTCCTTTCATGCATCGCACTGTTTGACACTTTACTTTAGTAATTATAATGTTGGGACATTTGGTGACTAATGGCTCACAAAAGAGAAACACAATTGAGTGATAATCACACGTGGTCATATAAATTATCATTGCATTAACTGAATAAACAACAGTAAACTCTATCAGCTTTTGTAAAAACTGTCAAGTCAATTTTATTTGCCTTGAAGGGCTTTACAGGAGTCTGAGTTCAGCCTGATTAATGAGTAAATACTCAGAAGAATCATGCTGATGCCCTCCCTTGACAACAACTGAGCACTTCTAATGATTTTGGAGAAATACTGACAAATATGTGGAATAAAAAGGCAAATGTTGATGTATGATGGTTAGTGTAGGTATCACAAAGAGTTGTCATGGAGTAACAGCTTTGGTTTACTCCATACAGCTGGGAGTTGTTGGGAACAGCTGATAAATATGATAAGTGCAAACTGATTTGTTGGTTGCATGGGTTAAGACATGTAAAATGTCTGAACCTAAAAGTGCTGTATAAATTATAATTTTTATTTGTAGTTGTAGCAGTGGTAGGAGGAGGAGATTGGCGATTTCCCCACAAGACATTTTCACAGAAAACGGGAGAAGATGGCTTCATGTGCCTGGATTACACTGTATATGCTGACTCACTGTCATACAACAGAGCCATTATTAATGATACTGTATTATTAACACCTGTGCTTTTCCTAATAAAGTCTAACTGCCTACTGTGTAAAACCATTCTGACTCAATTACGTTAGAAACCTAACAAACTATACCTGGTTGGCAAATTTAGTAGACAATATGCTGGATAATGTTTTACAGACATTTTATCTTTCACTTTAATATTAATTTATATATTATTTTACCTTACACATCATATATTGAGTGTGGAAACATTGAAGAAGGAAAAGTGAAAGGCTCTGGAAACTAGGTGAGATTTTACTTGTTTTGTGTAACTACAAGGATTTAACTGGTTGGTAATAACTTACGAACACTCGAGACCAAACACTTTATACAATAGTGAGCGTCATGCAAATAAAGGCGTTTGTTTTTCTGTATGAGAAATAAAAGCTGTTGGTACTCCACAACCAGTAGGCGGCACTGTTCGCTTTTAATGAGTGCTGTGAATGTTGTCTTTTGTTTCTCGTTGACTGTAAACAGAAGCTATGGTGTGGGCTTAGCTACGATTTTAACTGGGTTTGTTTATATTTTAAGTTGTGTTTTTTAATATATAATAACAACTAGTGAAACGTTTTTCCTAAAACGACATGGTCTAAACATCATCGTCGGAACCAAAATACCAAGCTAACGTGTTAATAAGGTAACGTTACCAGACGTTAAGTAGCAGCAGCTAAATGAAGAGTTATGGTGGTGTTACTTTGTGCTCAGTCCTGACAGGTAAGAGACTCAACATAACCGAGAGTGTTGGATTTAAAGGACATCATGATTAAGTGTTTGCCGAAAGAAGTTCAGGGGAAACTTCGCTCCGGTGTCGCCGTCCCCTCCCTGCAACAGTGTGTGGAGGAGCTCACCCTCAACAGCATCGATGCCGGGGCGACCTGTGTGGGAGTCAGGGTGGACATGGAGTCGCTCAAAGTTCAGGTCATCGACAACGGCGGCGGAATGAGTGCTGACGACATGGAGTGTGTGGGCCAACGGTACTACACTAGCAAGTGCAGCTCTCTTGAAGACCTGGACAACCTGAAGTGGTACGGTTATAGAGGAGAAGCCTTGGCCAGTATACTGTCTTTTGCATCACTTGTTGAAATTTCATCCCGGACCAGGTCATCGGTGAAAACACACGTAAAGATGTTTAAGAATGGCAAAGGCATGGCTGTCTTTGAGGCAGAGGCTGTCCGACCTTCTGCAGGGACAACTGTTGTCGTTTGTAATTTCTTCCACAACATGCCAGTAAGGAGGGGGAGGCTCGATGCTGTCCTGGAAGGAGAGAGGATCAGACACAGAGTGGAGGCTATTTCTCTAATGCATCCATCTGTGTCATTCACCCTGAGGAATGACTGCACGGGAGCCATGATGGTACAGCTTAGTAAAGCCAACAACACATACCACAGGTTTGTTCAAATACACAGTAACGAGCGAGCAAAGAAACTGGGGGAAATTGCCTTTGCACATAGGCATTTTGAAGTGACTGGTTACATCTGCAGAGAAGGCCACTACAACAGCAGCTTACAGTTCCTCTATGTAAATGGCCGACTGCTGCTGAAGACTCGGATTCACAAGTTGTTGAACTTTCTTTTGCGCAGACTGAGCAGTTCAATTCAGAAAAGTGACAGTCCAGATGGGGAGTCTGGACTTAGGAGTCCAAAGCACAAGCGAAGCCAAGAGCTGCATGGTGTATACATCATCAATATCAAATGCCCCTACTCTGAGTATGACATTTGTCTTGATCCTGCTAAAACTCTAATAGAGTTTAAAGATTGGGATGGTATTTTGTTCTGCATAGAAGAGGCAGTAAAAGATTTCCTCCGCAGGGAGAATTTGTTAGCTGTGCTTTCTCAAGATGATTTGGACTCTTCATCCCAAGAGGAGGACAAAAGTGGTAACAGTGAACAAGCAAGAAGTTCCGTGCTGGACTGCAGTGCTGGGATAACACTGGCATCAGAATCTGTTCATCGTGTAATCAAAGATGTCTGTGTTTCAGAGGACGGTGTTTGCCATGAGTCTGGCCCAATGCTATGTAAAGGAGATGAGGCTGAAAAAATACAAAATGAAGGATATGTACACAAAGACTGCAAAAATGATCAGTGTGATTTGGTTCAGCTGGAATCAGCTTCTGAGGAAGACACATTCTATAAAGCTGAAGGCTCTCAAATTCTATGCATGTCAAATTCAATCAGACCACAAGAGAGTGAAGTAAAAGAAACACTGATAAGATTGAAAAATACTACCTCAGCCAGCAATGTAACCTTACCAGGTGACATCACTGGAGAAAATCAGCCTGATGTATATGGTAATAAGCCAGTATTACCTAATTGTCAGAATGTAGGAGGTCACAAAAAGATCAGTCTGTCTGACCCATTCATACATCAAAGGCTGTATGAAAGTCTGACTCCAAGCATGTCCCATATTAACAAACCTTTATTTTTACAGCAAAATCTCACACAGAAAGCAGAGGAGAGATCTTCTCCATCAAAAAGCAACATTTTCCTCGATTCAGACCAAGACAGATGCAGCAACCTTGTGCCTGTCATTCCCCCAAAGATTCCCAGAATTGAATCTTGCCGAAGGTTGTCATTGTGGAAAGAGTCTGGATCTCTTGACAAGTTTAGAAGAATATTTGGCAAATCAAATGAAAAGAAATTGCCCTCTCTGGAGACCTGTTTGCAGAGCAGTACTAGACTTCCTCAGACCAACAGTCTCATTTTTCATCCAAGGAATTCATCAGTTTGCCAGAAAGCTCAGCATGATGGGGATGTTACACAGACAACGAAAAGTGAGTCCCTGGGCAGTCTCCAAAACCCGCTCAATCACTCAGTTTTCACAATGCTAGAAAAAGTGTCGGCTCAGAATAAAGACAGAAAATCTTTGGCTGCTAAAATATGCCATTTGAAACAACACAGGCCATTGGGTTCAAACGTGTTGCCAGACTTCTATGAAACTACATCACAGGACAATACCTGTCTTGGGAGTAGTGGCCATGACATCCAAGACGGTAACAACAATGAGAATCCCTGTGAAGCTGCACTCAATCACAAGCCAGTCTCAGCTTGCAATACAAGCTTTCAAATAAGTGAAAAGGGAGAGGACACAACATCAGATGACTGGCTCCATCACTTTGATACATCTGTGGGAAAGACCGTGTACGTCAACAGAGTGACTGGCCTTAGCAAATACAAAGAGCCATCTACCGAAGAAACACATGTGCGCTGCACATCTGATGTCACCAACATGGCAGTTAGTGTCATCTCTGAAACTGGTAAGTTGGTGGATGTTTTTAGAGACATTATAACAACAGGAAGTAGTAGTTAAGAAGAAAAAATTGATTTCACTTTCCCATCTGTTGTCATATGTGACATCTGTTGTCAGTGTTAGTTACAGTGCTCGTGTTTCCTTTGATCTTTGTGTAGGGATGGAATATAGATGTTACCCATTTCAGATGGATGTAGTTTTGCCCTTCCTGCCTAAATCCAGGACAGAGAGAGTGATTAGTTCAGGGCTTGATGGCCAAGGTACCTCACCCACAGATCAGACTGTAGACTATCAGGGCCAAATACACTCTTTTATGTGTAGAATACTAGCTTTTTTGTGTTCTCTTTTCTGTTCTCGCAGATGATGGTGAGGAGAGCTCCAATTCACTTTCCTCATTGTACTCAAAGTGGAATAACCCTGTGTTTGTCCGACCTCCCATGGTATACCTAAAGTTTATCTTGTGTTGTATTTTAGCTCTTATCTTTTGGTCATTTGCTCGTAAGTAATTCATAATGAACTGTGTCTCCAGGTTGGTGTGGACATCTCAAGTGGGCAAGCTGATGGACTGGCTGTAAAAATCCATAATATCCTGTTTCCATACCGTTTTTCCAAGGCCATGATTCAGTCAATGAAGGCACATGTTTCCTCTTGAAATTACAGACACCATATTTTTTAAATGTTTATTTTCATTAACAAACTTACCACTTTTTATTTACCTTACAGGTTATTTGTCAAGTGGATAAGAAGTTCCTTGCCTGTCTTATCAATACAAGAGATGAAGAACTTGCATCGCACAATGAATCGGAGGGTATAGACAGGAGTTTCAGTGTTTTTATCATATGTTGCTTTACCAGCATTTCAATTTTACTTCATTTTTTATATTTAAATACTGAAACTGTAGGAAATCTTCTGGTGCTGGTGGATCAACATGCGGCACATGAGAGAGTTCGGCTTGAAAATTTAGTTGCAGGTAAAGGAAAGAAGTATTTGATTGGTAATTGCTGATTGATCGATCCTGATGTTGGTGTATTGTTACAGTCATGACTGTCTGAACTGTTACAGACTCCTATGAAGAGGCTCCAAATTCATCAGAGGAGAGACGTTTGCGTTCGTCAAATATTTTGCCACCTCTTGAGATAAGTGTGACAGAGGAGGACCTGAGGCTGCTGAGGTTTGTTTATCTGTACTACATGTAAACAACTAAACCAAAAGTACCTGGGCTAGACCGACCTAAAGGCTGATACAACTGATTTTGAAAGGTCATTATATTTGTCAAATCAGATAAGCATATGTCTTATGATTCATCATAAGCGTATTTTATCAGTAGAGAAATACTGCCAGTTTAGATGGATGTTTTACTTTTTGGGAGGCTTTATTGAGTAGTTAGTTGGACAACAGTGCTGCACAGTATAAAGATTATGTGATGATTTGACTGTTTTGGACTTGAAGCATTTTTTTCTCTTACTAATATACAGATTTTTGGACCAGTGAATATCTGCAGCACTTCAGAATTTCACCATGATGCTATTTTTGTCACATTTTCTTTCTTGATCAAACAATTCAAGTGTTTTGATTTGGATATTGATCATTTCGCAATAAATTGTGCAGCCCTATTATAAGTATTCAGGATCCACTTCTTTATTTTTGCTCTTTTTGCTATTTTTTAATTTTGGTGTGATGATGGTTGCCTTTGCTCGTTTGATTTACTTACTCTGCAGTTGGCTTTAACAGCCTTTTTCTGCTCTACGCAATATCTGATACACTCAGCAGAAGAGGTAGGCAGCGAAGTGAAGAATAGTAGCAGTAAAGATGACAAGAAGGGTGGCAGCAATGACGTGGCCTCTTTTTACCCCTGTCTTAACTCAGGGTTGCTGCGTTGCACTGTGGCTCCTGTCATCATTCAGGAGTGTCAGTACTCCGGTGTTCTTGTACAAATGGTCTAAGCCAAATTTACAAGATACATTGTAAAGAGCCTCCGGTTAACGCCCTTGTGATTGTTTTTTCTTTTACTGTGTGCCATCAAAAATGTTGTTGTGATTAGCTCTAAAGGAACAGTCTGAATTTTAGATGAGAGTCGACAATTTGTAGGGCTGCATTGGAAAATGTTTGGCTTATTTTTAGAGGAGCGTGGTGAGGGTGAGGGTTCTGCCAAAGTCTGTATTCTATAATCTATAAATACTGTACATCAAGTTATTTATCAGTGCTTTAAACCGTTGGAATATGAGGACATTAAAACAAGTTTCTTTCACACACACAGCCAAGTACTGCACTTTTGCCTCCCACTGCTAAGGGTTCTTTACTAGACTTCTGTCGAGCATTTGCCTTACCATGATAATTATTTTTATATAGTGATGGATGTGTCATATGTTTAATGGAACCATCCTCCTACAGGTCTTGCCAGGCACATTTACAGAATTTGGGACTGGAAGTGAAGTACTCGCAAGCAGCAGATCCACAAATTTTTGTGGGGAAGGTCCCGCTGTGCTTCATGGAAAGGGAGAATAATGAGCTGAAGCGTGGGAGACCATCTGTTATCAAGCGTATGGTTGAGGTAAGACCACTGAAATCTCTCTGGAAGAGATCATATACTTAATTACTTTATAATGCAAGTGATAGTTTTACAACTGTTTACTTGTGTTTATCGTTTTTCTTTATCTCACATCAGGAGTACCTTCGAGAGCAGACCGAGGTATGAGTCTTTCTACGTCCTCAACAGATGTGTTTGAAAGAATCTAACTGTTCAATAAAGGCTAAAATATTGTTTCTTATATGTATATTTTCAGTTACTCCGCTCAGCTGGTAGAGTGAGGGGAACGTTGCCTCTCACTGTGCTCAAAGTTCTTGCCTCTCTAGCTTGTCATGGTAAACTTTCTCTCAAAGATTAAATATATTTTTCTACAGTGGTGAGCTTCAAATCCTTATGCTTGTTATACTGTATGTTTACATGTATGCATTAAACAGGTGCCATCAAATTCAACCACAGCCTGAGCAGAGATGAATGCCACAGTTTGGTTGCATCCTTATCTTCTTGCCAGCTGCCCTTCCAGTGTGCCCATGGCCGTCCATCCATTGTTCCCCTAGTAGACATTCTTCATTTGGATAAAGAGCAGCAGAAGGTATGTACACTTTGGCAACATTTAGTATTTAATGCACTCAGTCTTGTGGTGACTATACTTTCTTGTCTCTGCAGGAACAACGGAAACCAAATCTCCAAAAGCTGAAAAGAATGCATAAAGCTTGGGAACTATATGGAAATAGATGAGTGTTTGTGTGTGTTTTATTGTAAATGTATTGTTAATTGTCAGCAAAATGAATTGGAACATATATAAAAAAACAACTGTTAATACTTTGAGAGTTTATATCAATAAATAATATATTGTCATAAATTGATGTTACATTCAGTTTTGTTAGTAGACAAAAAGTCAATGAACAGACAAAAATAAAATGAACAGAAAAAAATTAAAATCAGGTAAATATTCCCAGACTTGATGATCAGACCTGTCTCTAAGTTACTGCATGAAATATTTTAAACCACATTAAATCCAAACTATCAGCATATGGATATGATACTGTAGAGCAACAGTTTTGTACGGTGGACACTTTATAAGACAGGAAACAGCTGTCAAATAGTGTCAGGAAACCAGCAGTGGATCAGAGAGCAGAAAACCACTGCAGCTCTTTGAGTTAAAACCATTAAGATTGTTGACCACATCCTAATGTCTGTTTATTTCCCCTCTCCTGTTGAAGGTAACATACTGCATTGAGAAAATATTCAGATATTTAACAAACACAAGGTCTTATACAAATCATGTCTCATCAACTGTATTTAGGACAGGCAAACTCAAGTCTAGTAGAAACAATGTAAGAAAATCAAGTGATGCTTGTAGAACCTGAGCTTCATCTCAAGTGTCACAGAAAAAGTTGTGAATACTACTTTGATTTTTTAAAATTCCAGAATAAAGCTGAAACACTAACATATAGATCTAAAAACAGATTCACAAACATTGAGTGGATGACTTTGTGTATTCATCACTTTCCCTGTTTTTCTTCAGTAGTAAACATTACAGTATCAGCAATAGAATGTGACTTAACTTCACTTTTTGATTCAGTTCAAATGTTATTTCTCTGCATCAGCATACTGCTGCATCAGTTGTATTTACAAAAAAATATGGATTGCCATTCATGATATAACTGTGTAAACACAGTCCCTCACTTCATCAAAACTGATCTGAACCCACTAATGATGACGATTATTCCTTTGCTGAATTATTTATTTATTTATTTTACAAAATTAGTTTTTTCACAGTTGCCATTTTGACTTTTGATTACACTGGCGAAAGTCACAAGTGTGAATAACTAAATGAATTATGGCAAATATTAGAGTTATTATCAGTGACACCTGTGCTTTTTTCACATGAAACGTCAATATGGCTGCTGTGAATAAGTATAGTAGCTTTTTAAAAAGGTTTTAGTCACGCATTCGTGGCATGAGGATACAGGAAGGTCCTTGTTTTGTCACTTTTCTGTGTCTGTCTACTTCTGCAAACACTGTAAGCCTCACATGTTGTGATGGAGTGAGGGATGATGCTGCTCCTGTCAAATATCAACAACCCCTCCCCCCCCCACACCACTTCCGGGTCATGTCACATGACTTTTCCACCTCGTCCTCCTCATCTCCGCCTCTTCCCCCCGAGTAAACAGAATTCAGCAACATTCGTTATAATCGGCCAACAGATTCGTATCATGGGGGGAAAGTCAGTGGTGAAGTGCCGAGCGTACAGACCGATGTCTGTCTGCCAGAAGGCTGTATTGTATAAACAAAGCGTTTCATTTCATGTGGAATTTGACACACTTTACTCGAGAACAAAAAAAGACATTTGACACTGGGTATTTTCCATTTTTGCCCCAGCTCCATTTTTAAAAATATGTTTTTAAGAAAATAAATATTTATTAACGCACCAGAGGTGGAACTGGTTTCATTCATGTATTTATAAACAGGCTCACGTTTCTCACGCTCCCAGCTGCATTTATAAGATGGGGAAGCCAGTGTCTGTGGAATATAACACCTGAGTTTCACCGTGTTATCTGGACAAAAGCCCTCTGCGTTACTCCCTGAAAATAAAAGATATGAATAATTCTATTTTATACTGACATGTATAGAGAGCTGCGTGGCTGTCAGACTGCCTCTCTTCCTCATCCTCCTCCTCCTCCTCCCCCTCCTCCTCGTGTGAATGGTACAGTCTTTGTTCATTCATAAAATTCTCGCAGAGCACAAAAGGAGGGGCTTGCATTCTAGTCGTCCAGTTGCCAGGTATATACCTGGATGAACGACCCGCGCAGGGCCAGAGTTTGCCATTGACTTGGGATTTATTGTTTGTTTGTTTGTTTGTGTGTATTCTTCTCATCCACCTTTTAACTTGGTGATGTTTCACATCAACCTGACGCCTGATATGGATTCAGTCTCTGCCACAAGCCGGTCTCCTGTTGTCGGGACACTGTGCCAGAAGACGCCAGAAGATGAGGCGAGCTCTCCAGCCTCCTCCTCAGAGCGCAATGCAAAGGTATGGATGGCTTTTATTGATAATGAAAACCAGAAGCATAAATATACGGTGTAGTCTATATTTACCCTGCACTCCATAGAGCAGCACATTTGAAATAGAGAAAAAAGAATAATAAAATCATTTTTTTTACCTTCTTGGTTATGTGATGGGGGATGGGCTGGAATTGATTGACAAGGTTTTAATTTACTGGGTGCAATTCTTTTTTATTTGTCAAGGGGCATTTTATTTGTCAACACCCCCACACGTAATCTCTGTAGGTGAAAGAGAAATGTGCGCGGGTGGAGGTGGAGGTGTGACGGGATTGCTCGGTGGGTCGTCTTCTCATGATTCCGACATCCTGGGACCAAATGTGAGGAGAGCGTGTCAATGCAGCGGTTCATTGAGAAAAATAAATCCATTCAGGAGACTCCACAGCAGCCCTGCGTCAGTGCTGACGTCAGACACAATGATAAAGTCAAATTGCCTCTTGATGTGGAGGAAGCTATTTCTGGTCAGGTTTATCTCAACAAAATAAAGCACATGCAGGCGTACAGGGATCACTCAATAGTGGGATTAAAAAAACAACAACTCACTTTCATCCACTTATAGCAAAGGAATATAATAATAATTATTATTTTATATATCCATTGCATTGTTCTCATTGCGGATTATTTCCATTTTTCAGGAGGTCTGCCAGAGTATGAGTGTTGAAGACACTCCGTTTGTGCCAACAGTCACTGCAATTTCATCTACCCCAGATTTCCAGTGGATGGTCCAGCCTACCATTATTACATCCATCTCTCCGTCTCCGAGAAGCAAACAAGCCAATGAGCCGCAAAGCTCTCACCAGACAACACCCAAAGCAGGCGGGAATAAGGGGAAAAATGCTGTCAGAAAGGGGAAACCCGAGCAGGTAGGTTTGCTCAGATGTAGTCCACCTGCTATTGGACAGAAAAGTCAACAGTGTGTATTTACATATAGTCTGAATTCCCAACGTGCAGCAGTGTTGCTGTGCCAGCTCCTCTCTGCCTTGTGCTGGCTGTGTGCCTCCCACTTGATATTCAGGTCACAGCAAGTCTGCAACAATGGTCTATTTTTAGACACATTGCAGCGAAACATAGCTTTTTGCTATTTGTTCAAAGGCAGAATTGGCGACAGATGTAGTGGACGAGCGGGAAAAATGGCTGGATTCTTCAAGGCAATGACTGAATTATTCATTTTCTATCCCAGCTCTCTCCAGAGGAGGAAGAGAAAAAGAGGATAAGGAGGGAGAGGAATAAAATGGCTGCAGCAAAGTGTCGCAACAGACGGAGGGAACTCACAGATACACTGCAAGCTGTAAGTAAACAGTGATGCATTTACTCAGCTGTCTTTTGCACCCATTGCTGTGTGTTTTCCCCTGTGGATGATTTTGGATGTCGATGTATTTGTAGGAGACAGACAAGCTGGAAGAGGAAAAATCTGTCCTGGAGACAGAAATAGCCAACCTCCTGAAAGAGAAAGAGCGCCTCGAATTCATCCTTGCTACTCATAAACCGCTGTGCCAAATGTCAGAGGAGCTGGAGGTGATTTTCCAGGAGCCCACAGGGTCCATGGAGCTCTCATCCAGTCCAGACGTGGACAGACTTCCAGAGGACGGCGCCCAGGAAGCTCCTTCACTCCAGGACATGGACGTCCCCAGTGATCCATCCACAGCTATCTCTGGAAACTCCAATATCTTGCTTTGTGCCAGTGCTGAAATCAATATCTGCGATCTGGAACCCTCTCTGGACATGAAGGAGGGGCTGCTGGACAGCATGTTACCCAGTTTGGAAGAGAAAACTCCCATGGAGACGGCTCGGTCCGTGCCGGACATAGATCTGAGTAGTTCTCTCGGGCTCTCAGACTGGGAGACCCTGTACAAATCTGTGTCGAGCGATCTGGAGCCTCTTAGCACTCCTGTGGTGACCTCCACTCCCACCTGCAGCAGCTACCTGTCCATGTTCACGTTTGCATGTCCTGAGCTGGACTCTGTCCCGGAGGGACTGGACAGCCATAAAAGTGGAGGAGCCAAAGCTGAATCTGTCGATATCCTCAACTCTCCAACTCTCCTCGCCTTATAACGTGCAGAGGCAGATGAGCTCTCTGGTCTCTCTGCTTCTCCTGTTTGCAGGTTCCTGACTCTGAAACGATGTGAACATCATTTGCCACAGTAGCTGCTGACACATCAAGGACTACAGTCACGAAACGTCTTGTGTGCAACCAAACAAACGCATCAACGTTCCCCAGATACATAACCGAACACAGTGATGTAGCTGAAAGCATGGCTTTTCTTCAAACTAGAGGGACCGAAGTCAGTGTTGGTTTTAAAAAAACGCATGCTGAGGAATTCCAAACAAGTTTCAAAGCTCATATTTATCTGACCTGCTCCTAGATCTAAGGCGTAATGTGGATTTTAATGTTATGGTATGGTTTTGTGTTTTCGGTGTCAATGGTGTATTGATTGCTGTAAATGTTGTATTTACATATTCATCCACGTTAAGTACTTGCATACCTCAATGTCATCAACTGTGGTTTGACCTCATTGTTAAAATGTTGAAAGTTTTCCATGAAAACATCTAGTGCTATACATATATACATATATATATATATATATATATAAATATATATACTGTGTATCTTATCAAAATGTAACTTATGGTTTATTTTTTTACCTTTCAGATTTTGACTTATTTGTTAAATTTCAGAATATACCTAAAATGAGCATTTGATTGCTTATCTATGCTGCTGAATACTTAACAATAAATCTACAGTCAGAGTGTTGTTTGGTGCTGCTGGTTCTGGTTTTTAAACAAGATGAAATATTAAAATTGGCAGCTTGGATGTTAACATCACATGGTGTCCTATTTCATTAAATTAAAAGAATATAAAAGTACGAACAATATTATTACTATTTTATTTATTTGAAATTTTCTTAAAGATGAAGTAGATAATTACACAAAATCACCTGCAGTATGCAAAATATGTTGTACTAAACATGACTATAGTGTTCTTTAAGAGCGATAAGTTAAGGTATGTTTTTTGTTTGATTCGTATAGTCATTTATTTGTTTATATAAGTACAATGTGGGACAAAGTTCACTTAAGCGATATGCAAAATACAATATTTGCAGTGTGACACGGTTATAGCTTTTTAAACGTACAGTTAAAAAAAAAAGGACAGGGGATTTTGTTTTGGTTTGATTTGAATTTGTCATACGCATACAATATCACATTTTTTGGAGTAAATATGAAAAGCACAATGTTATTTAACTCGAGTCTAGTGTTTTTATAGCCTGTTGTTAAAACGATTGAACATTTATTTTGTAATAACAATAACGAAGCACATGTTTTTGTTTGTTTATGTTTGACTTTTCCACCTTGGAAATGCAAAACGCCGATAACAGGGGCAGTTGCAGTGTTAACATGATTATAGTGTTTTTATAACCCACAATTAAAATGACTCTGCTGTTATCCTGTAGTAGCAGTTGCAGCAGCAGTAAACGTGAAGCACAGTTAAGGAGCAGCCTTTTAGCGTTCTTGTGTTTATTTGTTGGCGGTTTATTGGACACAGGGTCACATTAAGGAAATGAAGGCTAAAACAGGGTATTGCACAAAATTCACCACATAAATATGCAAACTATAAATCACAGTTGCAGTGTTGAACACAGTGATGTTAGTGTTTTGTGCAGCCCATAGTTGCTGTAGAATGAGTGTTGGTGTGTGTGTGATGTTTGACAGAGACAGAGGTGCATTAGCAGTGCAGGCCTTCTCCTCCTCTTCTTCCTCCTCCTCCTCCTCCATCTGGACTCACACTGTGCAGCAGTTTGCTGCCTCAGTTGTTTCTTGATGGGAGGAGCGGCGCGACTTCCCCACTTCTGCTCCCACCATGTACTTTTACATCCCTGCTGCTTACGTTTGGCTGGCATAGCCATCATTTCCGCATTCCCGAATCCTCCCAGATTGGGATCACGTTTAAAAATCGGGCTGATGCAACGGTTCCCACTTTTTAAAATCTACTCTCGACCCTCGGCTGACCAGAAGAGAGGACATCTGTTGCACCTGGGATCCAAGTCAGGTGAGTAAAACCAAACTTCACAAGTCGAGAGAGATGGTTCAATTTTCCCTTTTCTTTTCACATGTTGGAGAGTTTATTGGCGCGCCTCGCGCAGGACACAGCGAGCAGAGAGGCTGAAGCACCACACCAGCCCAGGCTGTGGATCTCGGCGTGTTTTTCGGTTACACATCTTTGCGACTTTTTTTTTATTTTACGGATTTCGCGGTGTTCTCCGCTGACCTGACGTCGCCGTCAACATGTTCATGTCCCGCGGAGGAGTCTCGAGCCTGTGCTCAGTTCAGAACAAAATGTTCCCATTTTGTGGGATTTAGTGTTGGCACCACGCTGCTTAAAAGCGCGCTTGATTTTATCCCGGACCAAACGAAGAAGTGGCGCTGTAAACGCACGAACACTGCAGCTCACACATGGACACGCCAAGTTACGTAAGAATCCCAGTGTTGCCGCACGGGTGACCAACTTCCGCTTTCAAGTTGACTTCAGCGTCCCTGACACTGACTTCACCACCGTGAAAGCTGCTCTTCGGTTCTTCACTTAATGCCAACGTTTGCTTCCGCTGCATTTTCAAACAACGCAAGTGGAAAAATGTTCCAGTTTCTCCCTCCTACTCTCTTCTGTGCACATAAAAAAAAAAAAAAAAAAAATACAACTCCTACATCTTGGAAACAGTTTTCTAACTTGAAGTTTTCATCCTCGAAATATAGAGTAGGGCAGCAATGGTCATTGGAATAATCGATGATCAATCATCTACTAAATTAATTATTATTTTGACAATGTGTTTTTCCAATAATTAAAACTAGTTTTCTGATTTTTCAGCTTCTTAAAATGTGAATACTGTCCAGTTTCTTTGCTCCATTTAACAATGAAATCTTTAAAACTTAATCAAAGCAAAACAAAAAATTCTTCATTATTTCCAGGTTTGGTATACTCTGACCAAACAAGTAATGGATTGATTGAGAAAATAATTGACATATGAATGGATTATGAAAATAGGCATTAGTTGCAGCCCTTGTATAGGGCAGTTAATGTTTTGATGGTGATGTCTGAATATGCAACCAATTTTTTAAAAAAGTAAATGGCAGATTATACTTTCCTGAAATCATTCAGCATTAGTTATTAGTAAAGTTTATATCCATCAACTAAACCTAGGCTTTGATTCTCAAGTAAATTCTAAGTCCATTAATTTATTTGGATCCCCATAAGCTGATAATCATAGCAGCTACACTTCCTTGGGTCAACACACCAAATATCAACATACTAAAAAAAGTAAACTCTGAACATTTTAAGGTCTAGAGTGTAACAGTATTAAATGTATGGCTGCAGCGATTATTCAGTTAATCAATTATGAATCGATTACTAAAGTAATCATCATCTATTTTGATGATCGGTTATTCAGTTTCAGACAAGCTCTTCAGATTTGTTGAATATTCTCTGGTTTCATTGCTCCATTTTTACAGGGAAAGAAATCATTTTGTGGACAAAACGAGGCATCCGAGGACATCACCATTTTTGAGATTTGATTTGAACAATGATCAACATTCTCAACCCAACAAATACTTAATTAAGTTAAGGTTAATCAAGTATGAAAATCACCGTTTGTTGCAGCTCTAATTAAATGGCAGAACTGACCTGTGCGAAAGCGTTAAGGCTCAGTGGTTTAGCGGGTTTTTAAATGGAACCAATATATTGTCAAACGATATATGGACTTACATTATAACGTATATATCACCTAACAAGGACGAAGAGGACGGAGGAGCACCTGCACTGTCACAACCCCAAGTGAAGAGGCGTCGTTAGGACGTATTTTTACTCCGAACAGCTGTTTGTCAGCACCAACTCATTACTCAGGATTGGACTCATTTTTCTTTAATTGTTAGACATTGGTTTTATGCTAAAGCAGAGTGAGCAGTATATAGTGTTTTGATTCATTCAGATCCAACCAACGCTTTGGGGGCAAGAACTAATGTGAAATACGGGACACATTGGTCACAGACGCCTTGAAGGATCCTTCGTATGATTCTCCCAAAGCTCTAGTAATAATAACCTTAGAATAAGCCTTTTATGCTCTATGTACTTAAAGCGAGGGTCTTGCTTTACAGAGGCTGCCATCTTGCGCTGACATCTTTGTACAGCAGCGTGAATGGACAAAACAGCCCCCGGGCAAGTATCCACATCCTTTCTGGTGTTTTGCAGTCTGCAGCCTCACCAATAGATGTCACTAATTCTCACAGAACCTTTAAAACAAGGATCATTTATGTAAAAATTTGACTCATTTCTCTGCCCACTGTGTTGTTGGAGTGGTAATGGTGTTGAAGTATTGTAGGGGGTTGTTAGAGTAAGTGCATTTATCTAGGGGGCTGCAACTAACAATCATTTTCATAATCAATTAATTATTCGCTGTTGTTTGGTGGTTTTCAAACCTGGAAATGATGGTGTTCTCTGGTGTTGTCTGCAACTAAAATGATTCGGTTTTTAATGATTTCTTTATTATATGGAGCAAAAAAGCAAGAAAATAGTCACATTTAAGACTTGTTTTAACAATTTATCGTGTTTCAAGCAGTCATGTTGATATTGCAGTAACTATATTGTGCAACCCCATTAGATCTTTTTTCACTGAACTGGACCAGACTGCTGATATGAGATGAAAGTAGTGCTTGTGTCAGTAGCACTGAAGAGGTTGGGGAAAGAAAAGAGGAACGTCTTCCAGTGCATGATATTCCTTTCCCCATTTTCTTTAATGTTTTCAATATGATTGGTCCACGATAACTTCTTTACAAGAGTGACACCAGACAGTATTGTCTTTTCAATCTGTCATATTCAAACTAGTCAGTGAACAAGTGTGAGTAAACTGAGAATGCTGTGTTCACTGTTTTAATAACATTTACAATGTAGATTATTATGAAGTGGCCGCATTATTTGTATGGGAATCCAGTCATTAGACTCACATACAAAAGGTGGTTTCGGCTTTTGCTTTAGTCTGTTTAGGCACGGTCTGCACATTTTGTCATTGTCATTGTGAAGTAGTGTTAAAAAAAGGAAAGCTGTTCCCACATCTCCTGTTATGTTCTCGGTCTCTGCTGAGCTTAACAGACAGATGTTCAGTAAAACTTCCCGCTTTCACGAATCCGTGATTATTTGTTAGCTGGTTGTTATGTTTCAGTGTATTTCTGTCAGATAATGTTTGTTCGTTCCTGCAGTGTGGACTAAAGGTGAGTAATCGACCTTTCATTGGAGCTTGTAGCTTCGTCGTGTGACTTGGAAATTTGCTGAGCTGTTGTAGTCGTTTCCTGTGTCTTTGTTCAACTTTGCTCCTGCGCCTCCCATGTTGCTTGTATATGAAGATATTTGCCAGTATTTTGTGCGTAACATTAAAAGAGTGAACTGTTAAAACTGTTAATTATGAATTGATGACTAAATGAATCATCAACTATTTGGATAATCAATTAATTGATTTGAGTTTTTTTTTTTTTTTTTGATAATTAAAACAAGATGTCTGAATATTTTCAGGTTCCTTTGCTCCATAAAACAAAGAAATCATTAGATTGTAATCTTTTTGATTTGATGACTAAATGAAGAAAACATTTAAGAACATCATCATATTGAATTTTACTCTTTGTTTTTTACTGTTTTTTCTTTTTTTTTTTTTTTAACAAATTTTTTTTTTGACATTTTATGGACCAAATGATTGACCAGTAGATTATGAAAATAATTGTTAGTCACAGCCTTAATCTTAAAAGAAAACCAGTAAGGTTTGGGTTATTTGGTTAGTATTATGCTGTATTATGACAGTTATGTTCATTTTTTCCCTCTGACATTGGGTGTAATGAGCAGGAAAAACTTCAGTTAATGGGTTTTTCTTGGCAATGGTTGGCTTTAGTTCCCCCCGGAATAAGGTGGAATGTGCCTGTCTGCATTCTTTACACATTGCTGTTCAACTCTCCTTTGGTTTTTGGGGATTAAATAAGGTCACTTCTTGCCAGGACCCCTGTAAATTGTAGAATATCCATTCATCCAGAAAAAAATAAGTAAAATATAGCAATGACAAATGGCCTACACACTGAGAGCAGCCTCAGCATCCAGCTCCTACAACAGACCAGTAATTCATCACACTGTGCCAAGTCTGACTGCTAGAAAGGAGCAGTGCACCTTGAGCAAATGTCATCCCAAGGCCCTTAAACAAATGGCAGTCCAAATAAAGGACATGTACATCTATTTTTCCTCCAAACTGTCCATGGAGAAAGGGCTTTTCCTCCTCTCATACCATAAAGTGTGTCTCAGGATGTGTTAGAACAAGGCAGAACAGAGAGTTTTCTCATTGATTTTGTTTAGTTGTTGTCTGACTCTGTCTTCCGTTTTCTTCCTCTGCCTCCCAGCTGCGGTCGCGACCGAGTCTGACACGATGCCAGGACAAATCCCAGATCCCTCTGTGACAGCAGGCTCGCTGCCCAGCCTGGGCCCGCTGGCTGGAATATCAGCCACCACGCTGACCGACAAACTTAAATTTGGTGACCTCCAGGAGTTTGGGACAATGCTCTCACCTCTGCACTTCCTGGACAGTCTGGGGAAAAGACCCCTAACCATCAAAACAGAGGTACGAGTGGTGTAAAAAGTGTATGTATATATATATATATATATATTTTTTTTTTTTTTTAACTCACGTTCTTTGTACGGATGTACTTTGGGTTACTGATGTGTAATTTTTAAGTGCCTCAATCCAAAACCAGCATGTTGAATGTATGGATAATACATATTCAGTCTTAAAGAAATGTTTGCTTGAATGAAAAGCATTGTTGGCCTGAGAGCATTGTAAAAAATCTTAATCAACAAGACCACCTAGTGGACATAGAGGGGCTTGTTACTAAGGCTTTACAATTGTTTTCAAATTGAAACTATTCACCTCGTGTTCTATTGTTTAAAGTGACCATATAGGGGTTTTAAATTTCATGTCTTATTATAGTGTATGATAGAAGGGTTGATGTGTGTTTCAGATATGATTAGAAGTTGTACAATGCTGAAAACGTACAGTATGTATCAGTATTTAAAGGGTTAAAGTAGCAATAGACAGTATCAATGGAAAACTATTTAGGTTATGACTGAAATACAGCTCTGTCCTGAGCTTCTCTTAAAAGATGAGAGTGGACAGATGCACTCGTTTCACATACGACAGTTGACCTGAGGCAAAAAGTCCAACTCTAAAACTAATGAGATGCATCTTATTGCGTTTAGTGTCTAACTCTTTCCTTTTTTTATATATATTTCTGTGCAGGGTAGAAAGTTGTTGTAGAACTGGAGTAGCAGTCACTCCAGCAAAGGAATAAATAAGTGAAACAGCCAATAGGAATCACAAGGCATTCATAGCTTGACTTGTCTTGTGATCTGATTGGTCAGAGCCTCTGGTGATAAGACAGATGTAGGCATGATGCTGTAATCAGAGCAAAGAGGAGGGGCAGAAGAAAGATTCTCTCTTGGATCACTTGATTTACATTATGCTCAAAGAGTATTTTGGAATTATTGATCACTAAAGGAAATTGCTGAAGGATTATGCCTACATATGTCATAATATGTTGATGAACATGATCAGCTAAAGTCGGACTTGTCAAATTACCTCAGTAAGTATTGGATTGGAAGTTCTCTTTATCAGTGTAATTTTGCATATTGATTTTGAAAATAAAGCCAGTGGAAGCAGAATTAAACACTAATGAGACAGATTTTTATTCTGAAACTTGGAGGGTCTCATCATACCTAAACTTACTGCCCAGTGCTTTTCCCCCTGCCCTGCTTTTTTAGAGAGATGAAGAAGAAGAGAGGAGGAAACGAAGGCGAGAGAAAAACAAAGTGGCTGCGGCTCGATGTCGAAACAAAAAGAAAGAGAGGACAGATTATCTACAAAAGGTGATAGTTATCAATTATTTCACACTGCCAATATTTCTCCATTGTAACTTCCACAACTCACTACTCTCTCTGACAGGAGTCAGAGCGATTGGAGATGTTAAACTCTGACCTAAAAGCGCAGATCGAGGAGCTGAAGCTGGAGCGGCAGCAGCTGGTCCTCATGCTTAACCGCCATCGCCCCACGTGTATTGTCAGGACAGATAGTGTCAAAACCCCAGAGAGTGAGGTGAACCCCCTGCTGCAGCAGCTGGAGGCCAAGTAAAGGTGCCACGCGTCTCTACAAATGGCAGTTGAGAGGAAGCAGCACTTAGCTTTGGGCCATTGGCAGAGATGGAGGGAAAACGCTAACCCTCCGAAGACACAGATCATTAAAGCACAAAGTGCTAGTGTTATGGCAGATAAAACTGATTTACTTTCCCCCGTAGCTGTCATCATGGTTATCAGTGCTCCAGCTGCTATCAGTATGAAGTTAAAAACACAAACACGTGATTTTTACATTCCTTACAACATTCACCTTGTTGTTTTAGATAGTACATTTGTTCCCGAGCTGTTCTTTATTTTTGCCATTATGATTATTGATTCCACCAACATTAAAATGATCCACTACTGAATCACACAGTGATATTAAATCAGTAGTTTCACTAATTAATTTGAATTACTTAAATACATTTATGGATAATAATATATAGCTGAAACCTAAGTGCTACATTTTATTTTAGGTTTTATAGCTCGTGTTGTTTCAACAACCTTTAATTGAGTCTTCCAGCAGTGAATTTACTGTGTGTGTGATCAAGTGGCAAACAGATGTCTTGTTTATTATCTGTATGTAAGGATTTATTTTCCTTTTTGCGGCTGAGTTAAAATGCATTCTGGGGACTTTGAATGAAATTGAATCAGATGGGGGCAGTTCGGGGGAAGAGTGTTTAGACCTAATAGATATGTCATAAAATATTAACAAAAATAACGAACTGAAAGCATTAAGCAGCACATACTAATTTAACTAGTTATACTTACAGACAGTGTAGTTGGAAGCATTTTGTCAGAGAAACAACCCCTGACTTTTTTCACACATTTGATGGCACAGCGATCAATTCCCCCCTCTTTTATTCCTATGTTTTGACGCAGGCGTCATGTATGCACAGATTTACATATATATATGGACTGTTTACATCATACTTTATTTTCTGTTATCATTTTGTTACCATCAATATGTTTTATACTTTTGTATATCGTATATTATATATGCATATAAGCTATCACATTTTGTATTTCCCTGTGTAATAAATGCTTAGTTTCTTTTTGTACTGGCTGTTTTTTTTTATTTCTGCAAAACTGGACAAAAAAACAATTGACACAATTTTTGCAAAGTTTTTATGAACAGAATTTCTGGTATAGGACGCCATCTTGTGGCCTATACTGACATAATCTGATTTAACTATAAAGTCTGTGTAAATGGACTGCATCTCACATGAGCAGAAAACCAGAGAAACTGTGAAAATCTAACATCAGGTCACTGGGGTCTGGAAATCTAATGGCCTGTCATGATGATGTCGGGCTTGAGGTGCACATTTGAGAGTCTTTGTCAAGAGCTCAGTGTGACTGAAATCTGCACTGATGCCCGTTCACATGTCCAGCCTCCTTGATAAAACAATACTCTGTTTTTTACTGAGCACTCAGCTGTTATTTTGCATAAATAATTCAACCAATGCGCTGACCTGTTGTAAACAACCCTAACCCTAAAATCTGGTTTTGTGTTTGCTTTTTTTTTTATAGCCTCTGCTTCAGTATGTTGAAATGTTACAGCAGTGAATGTAGACCTGTGATTCGATTACTCCTAGTCTTGTTTGTCTCCCTGTCACCTGTGCACACACAAACACACCCACCCAACACACAAAAACACATAGACAGTGAGCACATTTGTTTAGTTTGACTAACTTTTAAAACCTAATTTTGATCTTATGAACAAACATGGAATCATTTCTAGTTTTTATATCAGAGCAGAAGGAATAGTATAACAAGTAAAAGCAGTTAACATGTCTGTGAAGGTTCTCAGACAACCAGGTCACTGTGAGTTCAAGAGTTGTGGAGGCAGCTGGACTCTCATTGGTCAGACTCTTTCATCCAATAGGCGTCTTCACTTTTGAATGACTGATTGGAAAAATAGAGAGTCACTCTGTTTCATGCAGGGTGTACATTCTCTGACTCCATTCCCACTGGTCAAAATAAAAAGATGACAATTTGAAGAAACACGAATACTAATATTGAATACCAACAAACAGAATTATTTGCATTTTTAATAATTACCTTCATATCAGCAGGCATTGCCATTCTTTTTCCCTTACTCTCTGCAGATGGGTGGAGTAAAGGTCGCTGGGGGGAGTTGCAGAACAGTTCTCCTGGTCTGCAACTCCAGTTCTCCTGGTCTGCAACTGAGTAATCCGAAGATATCTCAGTGACAGTGAAAGAAGATTTCTGCTATTTTAGGTGGAACGAAAGTGATACTTTTTTCTAGTGGCACTTCTTTAATTTCAGGCCTTTATTTCCTTAATTTGAGAGGTTAGTGCGGCGCTGGAGGATTAAAATTAATATTATTATTCTCAAACAAAAGCATAACAATGGTAAATGACACGCGAGGAGTCTCACAGGACACCAAGGACCCACATGAAAGAGGCAGAGAACCAGCTGATGCCACGGACCAAATCCAGAGTAGCGGCATCTCAAACGGTGACGCTACGCGCCTGTACAAGAGGCGCTGGCTGATCGTGTTCCTGTTCAGCTCCTACTCACTGAGCAACGCGTACCAATGGATCCAGTACGGGATAATCAGCAACATCTTCATGAAGTTCTACACCGTGGAAGCCTTCGCTGTTGACTGGCTGTCCATTGTCTTCATGCTCACCTACATCCCCTTCATATTCCCGGTCACTTGGCTCCTGGACAAGAAGGGGCTGCGCGTCACGGCGCTGCTGGCCAACGCGCTCAACTGCGCCGGGACATGGATCAAGGTTGCCAGTGTCAACCCCAACCTGTTCGCCGTGACCATGTTGGGCCAGTTTGCGAGTTCCCTTTCCCAGGTCTTCATCCTCGGAATGCCCTCACGACTGGCGTCAGTGTGGTTCGGCGCCGATGAAGTTTCCACCGCCTGCTCCATTGGAGTTTTTGGGAACCAGGTGAGTAGATAATGTATCATTTTTAACACATGCTGGATTATAAGCCTCATGAGGATTTTTGGATCAGACAATTCTACTAGAACCAATAATGATAGAGAAAATATTCTAATAACTGAAGAGTGGGAGAACTTCTCCAGCTTTTTTATTAATAAGGTTGAACACATTAGGGCCCTCATTAGTCCTCCTTCTTATGACTCCTCCATGTTTGTCACATGATCTGCTGTTTAACCAGAAGAAATAGTTGGTCATATGAAGCCTGCTGGGTCTACCAATGATCCCATCCCACCTCATCTTTTTAAAGAGGTATTTTCCACCTTGGCACCATATGTGTTCAATATTATTAATGGCAGCTTAGCTAATGAGATCGTACCTGCAAGTCTCAAGCATGCAGTGGTGACACCACTGATTAAGAAGCCTGGCCTAGACTACAATGTGTTTTCAAATTTCAGACTGATCTCCAATCTCCCCTTCCTGTCTAAGGTGTTGGAGAAAATTGTTTACTGCCAGTTAAAAGTGTTCCTCAATGAGTACAACATTCTCGAAGTGTTCCAGTTTGCATTTGAAACCCATCACAGTATAGAGTCAGCACTGTTCAGGGTTCTTAATGATGTTCTTTTAGCCACCAACTCTGGTCACTGTGTTTTTTTGGTTCTGTTGGACCTAACAGCAGCCTTCGATACCATTGGATACTCTTGTCTTGCCTGGAGAACTGGGTGGGCATTCAGGGTGGTGCTTTACAGAGAGATTTAGGTTCTTATCTTAACAGAGGGAGGTTTTGGTGTCCGTGTTGGAACTGCCAAGTCTTCTCCAGCACCTCTCACTTGCAATGGGCCTCAAGGCTCTATTCTTGGGCCTCTTCTCTTCTCCCTTTACTTACTACCTCTGGGATCAATTCTCAGAAAACATGGCATCTCATTCCATTTTTATGCTGATGACAGTCAAATTTATATGCACCTAAAACAAGACGATGCATATTCTGTGAATCAACTCCTAGAATGCATTGCAGAAATGAAGGCATGAATGTGAGTAAACTTTTTGCACTTTAATGATAAAAAGACCGAGGTCATGTTGTTTGGGCCGAGTGATACCTCCAAGGTTTGTGTTGATCTGGGTTCTTTAGGTCAATACTTGACACCCACAAACCTGGGTGTAAGACTAGACAGTGATCTTAAACTTGATGCACAGATTAGCTCAGTTGTCAAGTCCAGCTTTTTCAATTGAGACAACTTGCCAAAGCTAAAGAAACTAGAGCAAATTACTCCAATTTTAGCGTCACTTTATTGGCTCCCAGTTCTTTTTTGGGATTGATTTTAAAATCCTTTTATTTGTTTTCAAATGTCTTTGTGGTCTTGCCCCTCAGTATCTGCCTGTCCTGCTTCAGCCATACGCTCTCTCACGCTCATTTTTAACACATGGATCTTATCTGTATATCAGCACCTGGATGCCTTGAAATCTCATAGATTGTTGAAGCCCTGTACTGTGTCATATTCCGGTTAAGTCAGAAAATTGGTACCAACAGAGGTTTTACTGATGCACACAAATGTCCTCAGTATCAAGGTGCATGCTGGCTTTTTTGTTACTTTATTTTGACAACTTGAACTGAACAGATTGTTCTTTTGTTAATGTTATCAGTTTGTCCTGTGGAAACATGTTGGATATCCATGTGACCAAAGTAAATGTTACAATACATTATACTGAATGAATATTATGAATGATTGCATATGTCATTGTTGTAGCTGGTCAGGCTGGAGAGACTGTATGTTTGACTGTTTAGGTAGGTCAGTTCATTAATTCCCAGCCTTGGGGTCATAACACCCTTTATCTTCCCTTTCAGGACTGCTCATTCAAGACCACATTTCAATGAACCACATCGTATGAAGTTTTTATGACAATATAAAGACAATTTAAAGATTTATTACACTGACACAACTGTTTTAATACTATTTTAAAGACAAAATGTGTATGTCATGTGTTTGTTTTTAGATTTTGTCATGGGAGTTAAAACTTTAGGAAAACAGACATTATAACAGTCGAGAGCTAATCTCCCAGACAAACTCATAGCTTCTCCTTCAAGCAAAAAATACTATCCATCCATCCAAAAGTGTAGCAAACAAAGGCAACTGCACTTAGTTGAATTTCTTGAAGACGTTTCGCCTCTCATCCAAGAGGCCTCTTCAGTTCTGTTTGACTGGTGGAGAGTCTGGGACTTATAAACTCTGTCAGGTTCTTGGTCCATGGGGGTGTGCTTTGGACAAGAAAGGATCATGAGTTGTAAACTACTCAATTGCATGAGTCGTTAAGTTGTCAAAGGGTCGTTAGTTATTGGCTATTGTCCCTATTGTCCCTATCGGCTAACGACCCTTTGACGTTATGACTAGCATATTTTTCTCCTTCTTTCTTTGTAGTGTAATCCAGGAAAACACAATTGTTTTTTTTAATCTCAAACAAATAACATTTTATTCTACTTAGAATTCTATTTATTTTATTTAGTCTTTTCTAGAAATCTTATTAATCCAAAGCAATTTGGTAATGTCAGAGAGCCATGTCACAGAAACTAGGGTCAGAGAAATGTGGTGCAACCTATGGTATAACCGGAAACCCTAATGGGTCAGAAGATTAATAAATCTGTGAGGTAGATACGTATGGCACAACAGACTGTTTCTGAAAGGAGTAATAATTTAACAAATCTGAAACTGGAGCTTGTTTGATTAATCTTCCTAAATTCTACACAAAGGACCTTTAATGACTAAATTGCAAAGCTAATAGTGATAAATTGTCAACTTCAATGTTCAACTTCAATGTTACCAACCTTTACTACATGTCTTTTTGTAGACAAAACAAATATTGAACAATTTGTTCTCGCCCTAATTACAACAATAGTTGTAATTATTACAACAATATTGTGAATTACAAATATTTTACATATTTTGGTCAGGATAAGCATGGCATTGAAAATGTTTCTATTGTCTCATGTCTAATAATAATAAACTTTATAATATAACTAAAACTTATGTTTGCAACATACTGTTTGTGTTTTTCCTATGTGGAAAAAGTGTCACTCTGGGGATATGTCAATGAATTGCCACTTAGTCAAACACTTGAACGTTCCTCATGGGAAATTTTGACTTAAAGCAAAGCAGAGGACCTTCAGTGTCGAAGGTTTGTTGTGACGGTAGAAACTAAATGGGAAATGACGTGACCAGTCTTCAAAATGTCGCCACCTTCTGCTGACTGAGCGCATTCACTGGTCCAGTGTAGTGTTAGTAGTAGCTTCATGACAGTGGTGCACGTAAGTTCAGCTATTTCACTTCTGTGTTTCTGTGAAATGTTTCCTCTCTGAGTAGCAGCTGCGGTTGGAACACTCTGCTCTATTTATAGCTCAGTTCCTTCGCAGTTCTTTGAGGAAACGGTTGGATACTTTGAGGCGCTTGTAGTCAAAACATTCCTTCCCGGGTGTTATAACAGTAATTTGGCTGTAACACCGCTTTTTATTGTCTGTGAAGATTCCAAAAGTGTAGCAACAATAGTTGTAATTTATTGACGGTTTATTGACGGGTTTTTGCTGTGAACACAGCGTCTCATGCCAGTAGCAACACTGTGTTACAGTAGAAAAACACCGACATTAGACTTTGTTTCTTAGCATGTGTGTCACGTGAACACGTCGGAGAAAACCCTGCGTAAAGTGGGTTTGGGGGGGTGCAGTGTAGTTAGTTTCACCCTTTATTCACCGTACACTGATGGATTTGTTCCGTACAGATAGAAAGGTGGAGGTGCAGACATAGAGACAGACAGCAGGGGCGCTGCTCTCTGCAGTGATAGGACATTTACAGTGTGTTGTAACTGCCGAGGAGCCCCTCACTCAAAACAATACTAAGACTTTATAAAAAAGGCAGGTGGTAAACAATAAGAACAAATTTCTGTGTATTACCTCACTGCTTTTTTGTCACTAACAATATTTGCATCGCTACACCCTTAAGGGCCTTAAGCCCGTGTGTACACATTGTCTGTCATGTGTTGTCATAAGATTCAAATTTTTTATTATTTATTTATATTTTTAACTTTTTCTCCTTGACTGTCAGGTTTTCACTAAGTGTCTGCCACCGGCATGTAGTCAATGGTAAAAAAGGAAAAACCTGACATTTTTTAAAAAAGAACATTAATTTCAGTGATTTCCCAACACTGCTCAACTGCAGCCCAGATCCACCTTTGCTGGATCAGCAAATGTTGATATAATACCTGTTAGGTGGGAGGCGTGAACTGCCAGAATTTTAAGAGAGGCACACATACTGTATTTGCTTTTGCTTTCCAGCTGTTAAGGGACACGGAGGACTGAAGGATAAGTGGAGAAATTAAGTTGGACATGACTGCACAGAATGAGGCCGGAGGATGTGACTGGTCTCCAGCACCTCTGGGACAGTACACCCAGCTGCCTCAGGATGACAGCCGTAGCACCCTGGAGCCTTCGGGCCTGGACTCAACACAGATCTTTCCTCTAATGGAGACCAAGTTGTACAAGCGGCGCTGGGTCATGCTGTTCATTTTTAGCGCTTACTCTATGAGCAACGCCTTCATGTGGCTGCAGTATGGCATTATCAACAACATCTTCATGCGTTTCTACAACATTGACACCTTGGCCATTGATTGGCTCTCCATGATCTATTTCCTAACCTACATACCATTAATCCTGCCTGTCATGTGGCTGCTGGACAACCGGGGAATCAGGGACACGGTGGTGGTGGGGTCCGCGTTCAACTGTATTGGCGCTTGGATCAAGACAAGCACAGGAGACCCCAACATGTTTGCCATGACTTTCTTTGGCCAGTTTGTGTGCTCAGTGGCCGCGGTTCATATCCTGGGAATCCCATCCAGACTCGCGTCCCTGTGGTTTGGACAGAAGGAAGTGTCCACCGCTTGTTCCATTGGTGTTCTAGGAAACCAGGTGTGTCTTTGTTTTTTATGCTGCGTGTGTTTTTTTGTCAGTATTTGACATTTTAAAGGTCATATAAATGCTTCACTAAGCACATGCTGTAAAGATGTGCACCACCACTGTCATGTGACTAGAACCTGAGTGAGGGCTGCACATGTCTGTCACACAGGTGGAAAACGCATCAGGACAAATGTGGCAAGCTGTCAATGTCACACACAGACATTGATACTGAACTGTCCTCATATCTTGTTTAGAGAAGTCTTTTTGTCATCAGAGTGGTAGCTATTAAAGAAGGCAGATACTGTGCGTGTTAATCATCATGAATATGTGACAAAGTCTCGCTCTTTTTTTTCCCCCCCAACCTTCGTCCTGAGTCAGCAGGGTGTGAATCTCTCTGCCAGTAGAGAAAAATTATTTCTGGTGGCCACTTCAGCTTCCAATAATTGTAAGAAGAAGCCTAGAGAAATTATCCATACTAACCTGCAAAACCAGGCACTTACATTGTTACAGTGTCCAACTTCCGGTACAGAAACACTGCAGTGTCTCTCTCATGCAGACACAGCCCCCACCTTCTAAGTTATGTGTTGTATATCTGTCTTTTAGCACAGCATTATTTTCCAGTCCTCACCCAGGTAACATGGAGCTGTGGAGCGGTTATTGGCACATGCAGGCACTGGTTAAGTGCTTGATTTGCTTCAGTTCTGTTGGCGTTAGACCTATTTTTTGGTATCAGACAATGATTGTGGTTAAAAAAAATATTTATGAAATGCTACTGAACGTCCAGATTTATTTTTTTAACACTAAAAAACACTTTTGATACTTTTCACGGGCACTTCTTTTATGTGTTAATTTGACTTTGTTGATTTGGTTTACCTTTTATTCTTTCAGTGCAAGCCAATCTAATCAGGCAGTGGATATTGCACAAAAATAACAGTTCCTATATATGGTTCTTTTGTGATCATACAAACACTGAGGCAAAGCTGTTTTCTCTTCATTGTAAGTGTGTCACCCCTCACCTGTGTTCGGCCAAATACTGTACACCGGCCTTTGTCTTGTGAGCTCCTATGTGCTTTAGTCCCGTTCCCGGTCGACGAAGATAAAAAGGCTCATTGTTGTTGATGTTTACTTTAACTTCATTCGTTTGGCTCTGATCATGTCTCTCACATATGCCTTTGGATGTTCAGACAAAGTTCATACCAAGAAAAGGCAGGTAGGATCTCTGTGAAGAGCCGCAAAGCTTTGAAGATCAAACAGATGAACAGTTCCACTTGCCAAAAATAACTTCATAAGTGAGTAATACGTTTAGCAGTTTTCTTGTTTTACCTATCAAAAATGCATATCATAGGAATAATTATTGCTTTGGATATGTGGCAGTGACTAAACAAAGACTACTCTCTTGTTATCTGTTTAGAGATTTATATAGACTCTGGTGAACATTTTAAAGCTTCCTCTTGTAAAATGGCCTCAAGGTAAGTTAACGATTATTTAAGTAGTTGATGTTAAAATAGTGACATTAACATAATAGTGACATTAATATAGCAAACTGCCTGGTGTAGGGGCCAACAGGAGCAGGTCTGTACCTCAGCCCAGGTGGACTGAAGAAGTCAGGTATACAGTAGCTGTTTTTCTTGCGTACTGGAGACACTTCTCTCTAGCTTGTTCCTTGTAGTCAGTATGTCTACCAGCACCTTTGCCCCCTTGTAACAAGGTAGAAAGTGATAAAAATATTCATTAGTGAGCTGTAGAGTGGCTGATGTATGCAGATTTTGTTACCTTAAAATAGAGCCAGCCAACATAGGCTAACGCTTTGTTTCCACTCCATGTCTGTGTATAACAGTGGATGTGGTCTTCTTGTTGCAAAACAAACTCCTGTTGTGAAGCCCTGAGATTTGAGAGGCACCATACAATGGTTTTAAAAAATGGAAGTTCACAAAAGTCCATTGCAACAAGACAGGTACCAGGTGTTACTCAGTCCTATGTGACATGCTTTATTATACATTGTCCTCTAAATTGGAACATAATTTAAAAACTGGCATCATGTTCTATTAAAGAAGACCTGAAAATTGCAATTGAGAACATTAACTCCCCAGGAAAGGGAGAAGTAAGCTCATTTTCCCATTGACTTCCTTTCAAAGTTCTTTTTGCAACCTGGGAAGTGGACTCACTGCTACTCGCTTTTCAAACCAAAAGTCAATTTTTTATGTGTAGTCTCTATGCTAACAAAGGTTAAAGGTCAAATATTCCAGCAAGACAGGGAATAAGTGCATTTCCCACAGTTCTCAAAGAAGTTCTTAAAACGTGTCACTCAGTGGCTATAAAGTTAAACATACTTCTGACGTGGTCACAGTAGTTGGGTGTCAAACAGATGTTGGGCAGGGAAAATGTACTATCTTCAGCAGCATCCATTTGTTTTAATTATGAATAACTCATCCCCCTTCTATTTTTTTTATTTTTTTTTTCAGCTTTTGACCAATATGCTTTCCTTCACATATCTGTGTTTGTGTGTGTAGATGTCATCCGAAATTGTGGAGTCATGTTTTAATGAAGTGCATCTCACCTGCAGATGGGTGTTGCCATTGGGTTCCTGATCCCGCCCATCCTTGTACCTAATGTGGACGATATACATGAGCTGGCACAGCACATCAGGATCATGTTCTACATCAGCGCTGGAGTGGCCACCCTCATCTTCCTTCTAGTGATCATTGGTAAGTTTTTGAAGGAAGATGATTTTTCTCTCCCCCCCCCCACACACAGGCTCTTTGGCTGGGTCAGAGCTGTCAGGGCTCTTCACTCAGTCACGCAATAATAGCCCACTGTGAGTCCCTTCCAATGTCATGCAACTCCCACAGTCATGGTTGAGGGAATGTATAAAAAATAAAGTTGTCCTGACAGTTTGTGGTTTCTAGTAGAGACCATGACAAAGCAGTTACTTCTCACCCTTTGTCCCTTAGAGAAATGACAGTAAGATTTGACTTTGTTGTTACTATTGTTTGTTATTTTTTTTTATAATATTCAAGAGTCAATTGTTCTACACAGTTTTATTGGTTTCTATATGATGAAGCCTGTTGTTATCTGGTTGTTGGGATCCTCGGGCAGCAGATGTGCTTTCTACCCAACTACTCTACACCACTGCAGGCTACTAGATGAGCCGCTGCAGTAATTGCTGTAATTGTCCACAGTTTGACGAAATGAGTTTGGACGCACTGTGAAATACAAGCAGGAACTCATGGATGCTTACGCGTTTTTCACGAAATCATCTTTCCCTTCAGTACTGTTAAATCCTCCTTTCACCTTGCTGACTGGAAAGAGAAATGCAGTGAGGCTTCACCAGTGGTTAGTGGGAGATGCTCATTGGCTCAGAAAAAGATCCATGATCTGCTTGTAGAGAATCATGTGTGAGGACAGAGGTTAGATTTAATCTGTGATCCTATTAAGTGTATGTACAGTAAGCGGACAAACAATTTGATTAAAGTCAGACTAAAGCTAGTCATATACAAAGTCCCAAAATGATTTATCTTTATTTAGTAAAATCATCTGATTGACATATTGACCACAATAAACAGTGGTCCAGTGCAGCTTATCTGTGATATGGAATGAATTATCTTCAGAGGAATGTCCAGCCCTGGCCTATTGTTACATACATGCACATGTTTACATACACAGATACACAGACATACAACTGTTTAGCCTCCACTTCTACTCCATGTTCTCTCGGTTCAGCTTCAAGTGATACTTGATGCTTTTGGCTGTGTGGGCTGATGTAAGAACAGCAGATATCTCACTACACTTATCTCCACTATTTCACTCAGCTCCTGTCCTTTTAGGTAATAATGTATTGTGTATAATGTATTGTGTCCTACATACACACATGACTTCCTGGAATGCTTTTTATCTGCTTTCCAGTGTTTCAGGAGAGACCAGAGCTCCCTCCCACACAGGCCCAAGCTCAGGCCAGGAACATACCACCGGATGAGTACTCCTACATGGCTTCTATCTTGAGGCTGCTGCGCAACAAGCCCTTTATGCTCCTGGTGGTCAGCTATGGTAGGTCTCTTCCTGACGCCTTAATCTTTTTTTTGCTCTTTCACAAACAAACCAGTTGACCAGGAACCTTTGTCTATAGGAAAGACCAATTTATTGTTCATTTACAATAACAAATAAGATTATGCCAAATTCTCAGAGGACTTCTTTGTGGACTATGCTTCAGGTTAATGTAGGCAGAGATGTTTGTGCAGTAAGATGCTGCTTCAGAACACACAATGAAGGCCTCAGTGCGCAAGGTGCATTTCCCAAAGTAGTAGTAATCATTTCTAAGGCTATTTAAGCCAAACAGGTTTTATTTAAAGCAATTTTGCATTTACACAAACAAACCTGTGGGCAATATATCAGTCAATATCAAACCCACTGAAAAGGTGAATCAAAATCAAGGTCAACAGGCAGAAGGTATACCGTCACACCAAGAAGCCTCAAGAGAATTAATAATGCTAGAACACATGGCACAGAGCACAAAGACAAACTGACAGAGAGCACCAGTGCAGGGCAGATATACTATGTAGGTGAGGGGAGACAATTAGACACAGGTGGGACAGATTAGGGCAGGTGCTGTTAATCAAAGAGGTGGGAAGCACACCTGAAGACACCTTAACCATGGGAACTTGATGATTACAGACATGACTTTATCTATACTCCTGAGGACTTTCTAAAAAGTTTGTTTTTGTCCAACAAACACTCAAAGATATTTATGTTGCAATGATATTATGACATGATCATTTCAGCAAACCTTTCATTGGCTAGTGGTTGCAGAGATTTCAAATGCAGGCTTCATGCAAAAGGAGGTAGAGGCCTCAAAATTTCAAGCTTATCTGGATCTTCCTGTGGTCGGAATGATTTTAGAAACAATATAAGACAATTATCACAAAATCATTCCAACCTGAGGAAGATCCACACTGAAATGCTGTGTCCTCAATTAAGTTTTTGTGACATGGAGTACACCTTGTAATCTGTCAGCCCTGCACCTTCAGAAGAAACGGGTGCTTATAATTTCTCTGTAGGTTTTAGGTAAATCTCTCATCTCCCTGCTGATTCATTATGTTTAAGAGGTGTTTTGGTTAAGTGAACTATACATTTAAATATTTGTATCAGTGCCTGTGTGTAGTCAACATTTAGATTTTATTTTGTTTGTAGGATTGTAAGGATTGTAAACATTCTCATTAATAATGTAAACATTCTCATTAATAATTGAACCCTTTATTCTCATGTCAGTTCAAAAAATAAAACAGGGCTACATAACAAAATGGTCTTAAGAAGCACTTTAGATGCACATGAATCTTAATTTTAGGTTAAAATGGGAAGTTGAATTAGTAAATTAATCATAGTAAGCAAACCTTTTTCTCAAGACAACAATGAGCATTACTACAGTTCACCATCAAAACATTAACTACTAGTACTTTTAATGCAGTTGAGTTAGAACAGACAGATTTGAAATGTTTCTGATACGTATGGGTTGGGTTTTTAATTTGCATTCAAGTTAGAACAATCAAAATAAGAGTAATTAAATTAAATTCAATAATTACCAATGGTAATTATTCTGAACATAGAGATGTACCATTTGTGGTCATAGGGATGGACACACCAAGAAGTAGATTTGCATGCTATCAACCAAGTAATGATAAACACTGCAAGTCACTTCAGACCTGAGTAGCATTATTATAGAAATGAATGAAGTCCCATCTGGACTCTCTGCTCTCTCCAAGTTTCCTGAGAATAGAGACTTTTTATGTGTTGTCTGCAGGCCTGAACGTCGGCTGCTTCTACGCTCTTTCCACATTGTTGAACCGAATGATCATCGAACATTATCCTGTAAGTTCCACTGGGTTTACTGCAAAAAATCAACTGACTGTACCATGTCCGTTTCCCCCAGCCAGACAATCTTCTACTCTATTTCACTCCCTGTGTGTCTCACCCTTGTCTTCTTCCTTTGACCCTGACACAGAACAGAAGAGTCTCTGATTGTTATGGCTTTGAGCTTTCACATAAAGACAACTACAACATCTGTCTGAAAATCCCTTAACCTCAGTGTTTTTTATTTTCAGGGTGAAGAGGTAAATGCTGGGAGAATTGGTCTGACTATTGTCATTGCAGGCATGGTGGGCTCTCTCATATGTGGCATTTGGCTGGACAAGACTAAAACCTACAAGTAAGATGGACTTTCATCATGTTATTATTGGTCTGGACAATTTGAAGCTGAAAAGCTTCACATTAGCCAGGTTTCACTCTTTCAGATGGTTAGAAAGAACCAAACCTTCCCTGTAGCCTTTGTTCTACCAGTGATATGTCAGCATACAGTGAGAGTGCCCTTAAGTCATGCTGCTGACAAATGCAGCCTGATGACCTACACATATCTCATGGACATTAGAATGGTACTGAAGGAGTAGTTAAGTTTGGTTATATGAAGTTTGCCACTTCCATGGACTCCCTCGGGAGCTGGACTACCCACAAGGACAGAGGAAAGAAGAATTTTTTTCCCATGAGGCTATTCTAATAAAAACAACTCCTGCTCAAATAATAATTAAAAAAAAAAAAGCAGAACCTTCTGTATCATCTCTGTAGATGCTCTGATTCAGTGATTCACTGAATGAGAATCCAGTGAAACTGGGTTTTATATGTGAAGTCTTCTCTGCTTATCTGAACTGACAGTCTTGGTGCAACTGCATTTAAAAGGTAGCAACATCTATTGGAGAAGTTGCTTGTTGCAGCTGAATGTGTCTCCAAAAAATCTCTATTTTTTTCTGCCAAATTGAATTTATTTCAGCTAATGCACACATCCATTCATTTTCCCTTGACAAATTGGTGTTTTAAGTATCTGGTGCAAACTATTATGATGAATAGAACAATTCCTGGTCCTTAGATTCCCTACATGCCTTTAGGAAGCTTAGCTGTCAAGCCAGTTAAGCTCAAATTAATGCTGCTGACTCTCGCGCTCTTATTGTTCTTTGTGGGAAAGAGTCAAAGGACTATGTTATATTAACAAAAATATTTTGCACCAATAGTTCATGCATGGTTGTACAAGAGACAGCTTTACCACAGTAAGCCTGTCTGGGCAAATGGCCCCAGGTCTGCAGCGTTGTTTATCAAAATCGTGGTGTAGTAACTCAAGAGTGGTCTTTGTACGCAGAATGTTTTGGCAATGATATCTGACATTGCTCACCACTACCCTTTACACGGAAAAAAAATTATTTTCATGGACAAGAAACATCGAGGAGAATCTAAACAAATTGTATTTGCTGTACTAAACCACAAATCATTTAAATACATTAAAACACACAAAACACCTTCTCCTAGAAATGTTCTTTAGTTTTTAACAACAAAAAGGGAATAGCTTTAACAACATTTCACACATATACTGAGGAATGTCAGAGTAAGTAGCCGAATGGCTTTTAGAAGTCTTGATAGTAACTACACTAAAACCCCTTTGTTAAATTCTATTCGGGGATTTTTTACTTTGTCTGATCAGCCTGAGCAGGAAGGTAGCCAACATCAGTCTTTTCACAAGTTCCAGATTCCTAAATATGTAGAAGTCAAATCAGATTAAATT
This sequence comes from Brachirus orientalis, assembly GCA_016785285.1. NCBI lineage: Eukaryota > Metazoa > Chordata > Actinopteri > Pleuronectiformes > Soleidae > Brachirus > Brachirus orientalis. Next base: position 1,029,377 of record JAFBJR010000073.1, on the reverse strand, counting down.
CAAATCTTAAGATTACACTTTTTTAGGCTTATAATGTTCGGTTTTGTATTCATTATAAATGGCATGTGCTCTAAGCAATTGTGTGTGATTGTTATTCATATAGTTGCCAAGCCTTTTTAAATAAAGGAATTAATATTTGTCTCCTCGCATTTCAGACAGACCACCCTGGTTGTATATGTCCTCTCGCTGACTGGAATGCTTGTCTATGCCTTCACCCTCAACCTGGGTCACCTGTGGGTGGTGTTTATCACTGCTGGGGTTTTAGGGTAGGTAATCATTAAAGAGTTTAAACCAGCATGGTATTAAACATCAGGGAATTAATTCCAAACAACCTCAAAAATGATGGTACAAATTAACTGGTAGTATTAGTTAGTACTGCAAATGTAGTTTAGCTTATTTAAAGAGATTGATTTGTGGTTTATATTATGTTCAGAGTAGCTGGTAAATTTAGAGCCACAAAAAATCTGGTATTACTGTCAATGTTAAGTCAGAAGCAGAGTCCATTCTGTTTTCATGAAGAGTAATAAACAGCATCTGTGAAATAATTAGAGGTTTTGATTAAAGTAGCAGCACATAACTTTTGGTGATTTTTGTTGTTTCTATATTATTCTGTGTTTCTATGTTTGTGTTTATTCTATGTTTAGTCTTCATGAACAGAAACAATGTGACATTTGTTTGCTGCATCCTTCCCCAAAAGCCAAGAAATACTATCAGACCTGACTGAGGGAGCATTGGTGTGTATACAGCAGCAGTGACGTGGCAGTTGGGGAAAGGAAGCATCGAATCGAAACTAGTGAATGACCAAGAGTAGAATTCACTTTTAAAACTTATTCAAACCTGTTTGCTACTGTCTCGCTTTACTAGCACATAGTTGGTGTTGCCTCCATTTGTCTTTACGTAAAACGAATCACTTCCTGTGAGCAGTGTTGCTGGGTGTCATAAAATCCAAACGCCACCATTGTGAGAAATACAAAGAGTTGTGTGGAGCTGATAGAGTTAAGCGAGTGGACTCATTTAACAATGGTTTGAATGAAACATATATTTATTCACATTTAAAAGTGATGCGCTAGTTTTAAATCCTGATTTTGAAGTTAAAATGCTTACATTTGAACAATGTTGCATCTACAAACACAAAACTCAAACACAACAGAAATTGTGATCTATGGATTCTCATCAAAGGCTGTTTTGTTGGTCAACGTTTGCTTTTATAAAAGGCTTAAAAGGATGTATATTTTAAGATACAATACATTACAGCTTTTTCATCCCAAAGGATAGCTGGTTTAGGGAAAAAAACAGTACATATACGGATAATCGTCGACTGAAATTCACAATGACACAGTGTAATAGAGCTGTTCAGCCTTAGTGCAATAGTTATTTTTAAAAAATACTGATGACACAGTCCTCTTTCCATTCTTCTCTTTAACTCCAAGCTTTTGATAAACCTTGTCAGTCACATCTGATGTCCACAGATCTGAGCACATCTTAAGCTTTGGTGATAATTTTTGCTTGATTTTTGTGAAGTGCTGCTTCAACAAAGCAAACTTCTCTGATTCCTCAGTCCATATGTTCTGTTGATATAGTTTTTGCTATTTATGGTAAGAAGATTATGCCCACAGCTGGTTTCCATAGCAATCCCTTTGTCTAGTTGAAACCCAGACATGATGTATTTAAACCGAAGCATACTCTTGCACTATCAACAGGATTTTGTTGTAGGTAACTGAAATTGCATGAGTAAAGTTGAAGACGTTTCACTTTTTCAGTTCTGATTAACTGGTGGGAACTACAATGTATAAAGAGTAGCTATATTAAACATAGTAGGTTGTTTACTCCTGACCCAGTTTCAGTATGTAAGTTTTACTTGGGTCATAGTCATCATCAAGAGTTACAGCTTACTCCTGAAGATGGCTATGACCTGGGTGATTGAGAACATTCACAGACATTCACATATTCCTGCACTATTTGTACATTTTGGGGATGTTTGATGTTCCCTGGTGATAATGAAACTAGTGACTGTTGATAATTAACAGACAGAGATCACAACCATTTAGCTTAAGCCCTTTATTTGACCTTAATTTGTCTTCTGTCTGCAGCTTCTTCATGACAGGATATCTGCCGCTGGGCTTCGAGTTTGCAGTGGAGCTCACGTATCCTGAATCAGAGGGAACCTCATCTGGACTTCTTAACTGCTCTGCTCAGGTAATTCATTTCATCATTGTGAACTGTGTAGACAGGCACACATTTGAACGTGTTTTCATGTTTGTTTTTTTTTATTATCTATTTTCAGGTTTTTGGGATCATTTTCACCATCTCCCAAGGGAAGATTCTTGATAAATGGGGCACTTTGGCTGGAAACATCTTCCTGTGTTTTTTTCTACTAATAGGTGCAGTATTGACAGGTAACATGATAAACTCCTCCTGTGTTCACCCAGTTAACTGCTCATCTTACAGTGCACACAACACAACTCATTTCAGACATTCTTAATTGTCTGAACAATTCTGGAGTTACATTTGCAGGGAGTTGTATCTATGGGATGAAGTCTCCCCCTAGTGGGAGGTTGAATAATTGCCATTGTGTTAAAGATTACACAGTACTTGTCTTATATCCCTTACCAGAAATTACACTTTAGTATTAAAATAATAGACCTTTAAAAGCAGTGTAGCGGTTACCTCATGGTGTATACTATATTATGTTTGATAGAATTTACTTTTCGAAAGTTGTAAAACCTACATTGAAAAGAAGTGTGTAAGTGGTTGTGGAATTTAAGATAACACATAAAGTCCCAGATTTTCAGTTTCAATGAAAAGTATTAATCAGGGAGTTAAATTTCTGCTAATATGAGTTGTTTTTTTAATGTTATGCAACATTTCTGCATTCAAATACCTAAAAAAAATCCACATTTTGCTCTACACATCGTGTATCTCCATATATTTAACACAAAGTTCCTCTTTATTCTGCATTCTTCACAGGATTTATTAAAGCTGACCTCCGCCGACAGAAGGTCAACCGCCAGACCGATGTGCAGAAAGTTTGCGTAAGTACATCTGTGTGTGCTATATTAAGTCACAGATAGGATCCTCACATCATTGTAGAGATGAGATGTGTTAGATATCACTGTGGCTCTGGACTGAATAAGCTCTACCGGCTGCTTCTCTTCAGTCCTGCAGACACACACGAGAGAAAGCAGAGGTTGAAACTTTTACCCTTAAGTCACTTAAAACTTCCTCACTCTTTCTCGTGTGAGGCAGTTTTTCAACTTCCTCTAACAAACAGCATGTTTGCTAACCTGTACCATGATAATCTGGTATAGGTATAGATCTGCTAAGTGCTCTTTCATGCTTTGACATGGGCCCTTTTACAAAAATGTATAATTGAGTCAACTTAAACAACCAGGAACTAAATAAAAATTCCCTAAAACAAAACAAAAGTGAACTCCAGCTGCTTAAAGTTGCGCTTGAACTGGCACATTAATGGCATATTAATACTGTATGTTAATTCTGCCATTAAATGCACATTACTACTTCACATTTTTACTAACTAAATAACCTTGCAGATGTCTTCTTCTGTTTTTCCAGTTTTGTTTTGTTTTTTTTTAATAAAACTCAGGTTGTTAAAATAAAAAGGCAACTGAAGTGGACTGCTCCTGTAATTCTCTATACTAACAGAATTGAACTAAAATGACAAGTCATAGGGATAGGTATTGGATCTGTTGGACATTAGAAGTACACGTACATCTACAGTCTACCAAAAAGTGCCAAACATTTATTTTAGATCCATTTTATGTCATATTTAATCATCATTGCTGCCAAATAAATGTAGCTAGCAGTATTAGTTGGTGTTTGGTTTGGTGGAGGAGGCAGATTCATGGTGATGGCGTTGTATTGAGGAGACATGCGAGGAAGAGTGTGGCTCCTCAGAGCTGTGACACCCAAGCTATTGTTCCAGCCTTCAGGGTCCATGTCATCGGCACAGGAGTACGGGGCCACAGCGTGCAGCAGCACCTGTCAACTAGAACCTTGACATAAACCCACAACCAAACCAAAACACACACCTGCTAAGGTAGGGACACACTTTTGTCTCAAGCTTCAGTGTGAGCATGCACACATACGTACAAATGCTTTTTTTGTGTGTGCAAATGTGTGTCACAGTACAGATACAAAATTGAGGTTAATACTCCGGCCTCTCTGCACAATCAGCTTCTAAAAGCCCAGTGTGTGATATTTAGGATGGTCTATTGGCAGAAAAGTATGCTTGTGTAAGTTTATAGTTGTGTTAAAATAAAATTGTTTGGTTTTCATAGCCTTAGAAAAAGCCTTTTATACTGTATGCACTTTATGGAAGGGCCTAGCTTCTCACAATCTTACAAAAAACCTTCTACAATGTTACGACAGAAACCAGAAGACAAAAAAGCCACTTTTACAGTTTAGTTTTTCAAGAGGAAATTTACTATGTAAACAAGGAAGAACAATATCTTTCTGTTATGCGAAGGCCACCGTTGTTATTTGATAAATTTGGGAAAGAGAGAGGAATCTTCTGTTTGTTATAATCCACAGTCTCACCCTTAGAGATTTATCTAATTCTTACACACTGGAGCTTGAATTTTAATGAGTCACTGCATTACTGTGGAATAAAATATTTCATCCATGAGTTATTGATTAACTCACTGTACTAACTGATGGATCATGCTGCTTTATGGATTATACCAAATGAACAAAAGAGGATTTTGGAATTTAAATTAATGCATAGAATATATTTTTCCATCTATTATGAATATTGTTATTGAATATTGAATATTATTCAATGAATATTGAATATATCAATAATCACAACAGTAAAGATGTTATAGATATATAGACTATAACATCTTTACTCTTCTGTTATTGTTTCAGAAAAAGACAGAAGATCTGGAAGCAGGAACATCTCCACCTGAAATCCTCAAACAGAGGAAGTTGTGAAGAAGAAGAAATATGTTACCTCTTTCATTGACACCATGTACAAATGCAATCAGAAAGACTCTGTTTTTAACAAATATACCATAGCCATGGATTTGAAAACAAAAAAACAAAGCAAAGCTGCTGTGAGAAGTAAGTGTGTATGACTTGTGCTGAACATTCCTCTGCGAGGCTTTGATCAACAGAGTAAAATGGAGCGGAGCTGCTGTAAAACATGAAAAACTGCGTGGATGCTAATATCCCAAGTGCAATTTAGCTCATCATAAATCACTCCCTCTGACTCATTTACTGCTTTATCCTCCACTGAGGGTCGCGGGGGGCGCTGGTGCCTATCTCCAGCTGACATAGGGCGAGAGGCAGGGTACATCCTGGACAGGTCGCCAGTCCATCACAGGGCCACATAGAGACAGACAACCAATTAACCTAATCCCCAAATCTGCATGTTTTTAGACTGTGGGAGGAAGTCGGAGAACCAGTTGAGAACCCACACAAACGAGGGGAGAACATGCAAACTCCATGGAGAAGGGCCCTTGTTCCGACCGGGTTGCGAACCCGGTACCTCTTGCTGCAAAGGCAAGAGTGCTAACTCATCGTAAATCAAGCACAAGTCATATCATACCTGCACTTGGAACCTCAGAGGTTTTCACATCCTACATGAAAACATCCTCAGTTATATGCCACTTACTGTTGACATTTTATGTCAGTGACATGTACTGTCACTGTAATTCAACTCCAACCTCCACCATTACTATAATCTTTAACTTATTTTAACATTGTTACTGTTTTTCACATTCATATAATGAGCAATATTTAAGCTGTGATTCTTTCCTAATATTTTACCAATACTGTGTGTGTAACTGAACTGAAGAACATTCATGAAGTGCTGTGTCTTTGATTCACACTGAAGTGTGTCATGTGATTTCCTGCTCTGGCAGCCAGGTTACCCATAACTCTCACGTCATCACACATCTGCCTGCTATTCAGGGTCATATGGGAGTATTTGTGTCTGAACACTACTGACTATAACTACACTTGATGCTGATGCACTTTGGAAGGTCAGTTTTGTCTTTCTTTAACTGTGATCTCTATTACGGGAAATTTGGTGAGGATGAGCATGTGGAGCATCAGGGACATAAAGAATGTCAGTGCTGCACAAAAGAGATGGAAGTAAAAAGGCAAATGAATTTGTTGCCCTTGTCATTTTGCACAAGAAAATGTTTTATGTTAGAAACACTTCCATTGTTATTTTGTTACTGAGGCATGCAGTTCATGTTTATGCAGTTCAGCATGAAAGTGTTGTTACATTTTAAATGCTGTGGAAAAAAATGACTGGACTCTTTTTACACTAATGCAATGTTTTCTGTAACATAAAAAAAATAATAAAAGCTACAAAAAAATCAGGACATCATTCATTTTCTTGTTACCCTTGTTAGTGTTACTGAATGTATTTTCTGTTGAAAAAGGTCACATTTGTCATAAATTCATGAAATGTGTGTTTCTGACCTTAATTCATCCTACAAAGTCAAAATCTGTAATTTATTGAAGAAAATAATGTTAAAAACACTTAGCTTAAAATCAAATTTGATGTTTGAGCAGCGTAGGATAGATATTCAAATAATGCAAAAACAGCTACAAGCTCAGAAATCAAGATGCTTGCCGACTTCTTTTTCTTTCCTTTGAAAGTATGAAAATTATTTTCACTTGCTCAAAGGACACATCAATTATTGCATCTTACTTTTATAAAGGGGTTCCTGTGACAATCAAACAGTACATGTAGTTTACTTTTCATTATACTTTTTTCATGTCATGTTCTTAATCTGAACTGCATATTTACTTTAAAAAACATATTATAAAATAATTAAAATAAATATAAATTATTATGCAACCAAAGACTTTAAGAAAACACTAACTGATTATTTCTGACACTTTGATACTTTGTAGCGAAGGACATTTTTTCATAGTGCATAGCCATGTCTTTGGTAATTATGATTAAGTAGTGACAGTTTTATGAAATGAAATCATCAGGGAAATCAGCTATGTAAGAGTCATTTCACTAAGCATCATCTCTGTCAGAAAATATTTTTTAACTAAACAAGCTTCAGGTTAGAACTTCTGATGAGACCTCCATGTATTTTTCACTGGTAATTGAAGAAATCACAAACCAGCACACATTAATCACTACAGTGTGCCGTAGATTTGATGTGAAACATTTTATAATTAAACTGTCAACTACAAAATGTCCAGTTGAAAACCATAAAATAAATCAGGGTACCAATATAGTACAGATACAGTAATTTATCTTTAGAAAGTGTCACAATAAAAATGATTAGCACATCAAGATCTTGTGTTCTTCAAGGCAAGAAGCAGCAAACTTCAGCAAAGTCCACTCTATAGTCATCTGGTGTTGGTTTTATGGTAAGTCTATAAACAATAAAACCAAAACTGCTGGGATTCAGTTACGTTTCTTCTGCCGTGCTCCCATTTCCTCTTGTGTCTCTGGAAAACACTGGAATCCAATCAACATTCCTATGACTGAGAAACCTGAAAAACACATCAAGCTGCTATTATGATTCTTTTATTTAGTATAGATGTTTACTAACATACACCCAAGGCTTGCTTTAAATGATCTTCTGTGTTGAAATATTCTACTCACTTGCCACAATAAGAGGTGCCATGACCCCAATAGTCAGAGGTGCAGTTTTGTAGATGAAGGCTTCAGACAGGAAGTGGCCAAGAGCCAGCACAAAGGTCCATAAAGTGATGTGATACAGCCTGCAGGCGACAGCATGGCACAATATAAGAACAAAATATGTAAAAGGCCAATACAACACAAGGTGTAGTTAGTGATAAGCTGTCTTACGTTCTGTTCTGGATGTCTATGGCACAGGCACAGCGAATAATGGATGATAACAACGTCCAAATACCAAACGTTCGAGCTTGGAGACCATTCACTGGAGAAACGGGTGGAAAAGTTTAAATCAGAGAGGCCAGAGTCAATCATGTCTTAGACTTCTGTATATCACGACAAGCACTAGACATACTGTATCTGACCTGTTGACATGTAAAAAAATGTCTCAGTTGTTTACAGCTGTAAATCAAGATTTGAAATAGGATCTACATACTGTATGTAAAGTGCTTTCTATAGGGCTGCAACTAATGATTGTTTTCATAATCAATTAATCTGTCTATTATTTTCCTGATTAACGGATTATTTGTATGGTCCAAAAAATGTCAGAAAACATTGATAGTTGTTTCCCAAACCTTGAAATAATGATGAAAAAAAGAGATAATATTCATGTATATACATGTAATTAATGTTTAATTATGAAAAACCGCCAAAACATTTAGGGGAGCTGGACAGCTCAGCTGGAAGAGCTGGTGCCCCATGTGACAAAGGGCTCAGGAACCTGAGGCCCTTTGCTGTGTGTCTTCACCATTTCACACTACTCTATCCTATGCAAAAAAAAAAACCAAAAAGTCCAAAAAATATATTTATAAAACAGTGAAACCTATGGCTCAGTTATCAAAATAAATGTCAATTGAATTAGTAATTATTTAATAATCGATTAATCATGGCAGCCCCTAGTCAGTATATGCTCTAATACTGAAGAATGTTGCAAGTGGAACTGTGTACGTAATATAATAAAACACAGCAAGCAGACCTGCTTTTGGCCTGCAGTATTTTGCCACTTCATCTCACCAAACTCCGGCGTGCCTGTGTAGAGCTTCTCTGACAGGAAGCTGTGATCTCTGAAACTTTGCACGGTGTTTCCCATCGCAATGACGGACACCATCACCAACCAGCTCCGCAGGACATTCAGAAAGCGACTCATCCTGTCTGTCTGTCTGTCTGTCTGTGGGAAGCACCTGCTACAGGTTTGTCTGTTGGACAAATAATATACTTTCAAAGGTACAGGCTTACCAGATATACTAATTGGACAAACGCTAATTACTGATAAAAAAAGCAATAACAAAATAACAAAATATTTTCATATTATACAAGGACGACAGTCATTAACTAAAGACAAACAAATATACAAAATATTTGAAGTGGCCATCCATCCCAAAAAGCAAAAGAATTGCAATTTCAATTATAAACTGTTATTATCCAGCAGCAGAGACATTAAGCAAAGGTTTGGATTCTAGGTTGAACCATGTTCTTCTTTTTGTACAAACTCAAAGACATCTTTTTTGTTCTTGCTCAGTACAGTCACAGTTTTGGCAAGATGTATTTGGTTGGACAGATACTAAAACATAAAATATCACTCAGTTGTTTTACACTAAATTCTTCTGTATAAAGGTGATCTCCCCACAGAAATGTCAGAATTGGTCAGTGTTACTATAGTTTTGGACAAATGTCACATCCTGTCGTGTAAGTTAAAAAAATAAACCTCAACATATTTGGGTTTAAAAACAAACTTGTCAAATAATTTTCTTCCTCTAAATTGTTAAATGCAAATGTAAAAATAGTGTGTTTTGTCAAGTCTCTTTTATATGATTATGTGCCTTTGTACCTAATGATTACATTATTTTTCATTATCTTTTTATCTATTTATTATGTATATTTGTCTATAGCCTTGTAGATTTATTTTTTAAGGAAGATACTATGTTTTTTTAGTATAATAATGCAAATAAAATGTGTTAAAATAATAATAATAATAATAATAATGTTGTAAAGATATAAAGGGCATCTGATCATTTTAACATAATTAGTAACCTATTTTTACAAATTGCACCTACCACAAAATAATAATCTGATAATCAAAATTAGATAACCTATTATCATCATCATCAACAACAAATAATATTACTAATAAAACAAAAATAAAATCGACTTTGATGAAGAGAGAGAGGGGGGAAACACAAGGAAATTCTTACTTTACTCGTGTTAACCTGAATAAAAATTTAAAAGAACATAGATGACTCTTCGTCGGTGGACAATATTAGCTTGTCTCTGTTAGCAATTCAATAACAATAACGACATAGCAGGCCAACGTTGCCATAAACAGGTTTATACCATTATAACGAGCATTATTGTGATACAGAGTAGCATTAAATGATGCATGTACTTACCTGACGTTGCCTACAGTGCAACTACAGTGTGAACATACTCTTGACAGAAACACAGGAATACTGCATTTAAAAAAACTGCTAAGTGAGCGTGGTGCTGAGAAATCTTTCATACTTGGACCAATGAGAGAGCTCAAAGAGTGGCTCCATCAAGTCGAACCATTAATATGATTGGCCGAATCAAACCTTAGGAATCCGCCTACTTCCTTCACTGACCAATAGACGTTAGATATTGCTGTCACCTGTAGGCCGTAGGTTTGTCTGTATTTGAACAAAGCGTAGACATGGAGCAAGAGTGTAATCTGTGATGGACGGTGTATTCGTTATACCCAGTTCGTCAGTACAGTAGTGTTGGTACCACTCATTCATAGAGGCCATTTGTCATATTTAAAAGTTTTATTTAAAAAACAGACTATTTTATGAAGAAGAGCATGGATATAAATGTACACATTACGACGTTTTGAGAGCCATATTCATTAATTTCACACCCCGTTTTAAATGTACGTGTGTATTCTCGTACCCACGTCACACTCCCATTCTTAGATTGTTTGACGGGTTTTACAGAAGTAGCCTCAGTGGGTGGAAGAAAAGGACAAATGAACGTTGTGTCCGCCAGTGCGCGTGCTCGTTGCTCTGTTGCTACTTAGTTGTTGTAGTTACCAGGAGGATTAACCGCGATGATCGAGTGGCTCTGTTGATAGCAGCTAGCTAACAGTTAACGGGCTTCTCAGAAATAAAAGGTAAGTTCATTTTTAGTGAATGGCGTTTTCGCAACCTTTCTTTTAGTCGACTATAGCTTGTAAGCTTCACGTACGCGAAGTACCGTATTTAAACGCTTGTTCGACAGGTTTAATCTTCATCGTCTATTTCCGTCAACCAAGATAATTTCACTGCTGCTTTAAGTCGAGCCACAAAATCGCTGTCCTCAGCTAATTGTGTGCTAATTTTGAATCACTGTACCACAGTCATTGTATGCAAACCGTTATATCTGCGCTGTTATTATTTTTGTATATTATGCCTGAATGAGCTGGTATCCATATGAGCTGAAGCATCCACTGTCTGATGTCAGTGCTTATTTAATATCCTGTTATATTTAATTGTATTTTCCGATGCTCTGGCAGGGTTCAGGTGCCATATTTATGCCGAGACGCCTGTGAAGATGCCAGCTGTCATCCGGGATATGGAGGAAGCCGAATCCTCCTCAGAGGACGAGCAGAAGTATGCAGTTTGCACTTTTTCAAATTATTGTGCTCACTGTTGGATTTCGTGAGGGTGACTGAGGTCTGCAGCAGTGCAGTCATCTCTAGATATGTGCTGTGAAAGCTCACTTGTGTGAAAACACCATGACACGACAAAAGCCTCAGTCCTGGTGTTGGTGTTAGGTTTCTGGTCTGGATTGCACAGCGCATCCTAACAGAAAATCCAAACAGAGCCTCGTCACCTCTGGGTCCCACTGTACATCCAAACTGTAAATACAGTTGTTATATTTTTGTGGAATACCTATGTGTACCTGATGATTTTTTCAAAGACTGTTTTTGTTTTACACGTTTCTCATATTGCTGCCACTCTCACTCAGAACAACCAAAGTTCTGTTGTGAACTACAATAACAATATCTTATCTTATCTTATCTTATCTTATCTTATCTTATCTTATCTTATCTTATCTTAACTATTCCATTGGAAAATATAGAGATGGGGACTGTCATTTAAAGGTCTAGAGGTCATGAAGCCAGCAATAAGCCAGAATGTTCATTTGGCTGCTAGAATACATATAATTTCTTAAATATTTTTTGTTTGAATTTTTTTTCTATTTAAAAAAATAAATAAATAAAACAAATCTGCTCCTTATTTAATGCAATCTAATCTGTTTTTATTTTTGTGATAGAGAGAGTTAATAACTGTGGGGAAGCATAGGATATTGTCTTTACAGGTTGTGGACTTGTCTGAATTAAGCTGTTCACATTTAGTACCCATTATGTTCTTAGCTCACTGGTCCTGGCCGTGTACTGTGTGCTGTGTGTAGTTAATTGAATATGTAATTTAATTTATGAGGTATTGCAGAAGATGGCCTGAATCTTGTGAAATATTTAACCGAAATTGAAGTGCATGCAGGTTTAGATCATAGTTGTCGACAGTTGTTCTTTGTCATCCAGCTGATACCAGCTAATTCCTTCTTAAGGTATACTTAGTCATGAGTCACTAAGAAACACTCTCCTAAATGAGTCTGGAGCTTCATATGAAGACGCTAATTATGAAGTCATGATTTGATGAAGTAATCTTTATCCTAAAATCACTTTATAATAAAAGTTAGACTGGCACTACCACTTAGATTATGGTGGAGTCGCTCTTTTCCTTTTAAATAAGCACATGAAACAATGTTACGTTGTTAGGAGCAGCTGACGATTTTTTTTCACCAGTATGACAGTATGCAACTGGTAAAATCAGTCAGTTAACTTCTACTATGACAACAGAATACGAAATAATGAAATAGAAAACAAAATGTATTATTACAGGCATAAAACAAACTCATTGATTCATTCATCCATTCATTCATGCGTATGTGCAGTAGGAAAACACTGCATAAGACAATAAATCAGCAACATTGAGGTGTTAGGAGACACAGAAAAAATTATATATAGTTTATGTTTATACATCCTTAACAAACAGTGATGGACTTGTCACCTGTTGTTGCGAAAAAGCTTTTAAAAAAATATACATTGATCTGATGGCTTTTAATATTTATAACCCAGAAAACCTCACTTTGCTAAAATATCACAGCGATTATAACTATTCAAACTGCTGACAAAGCTCTATATATCTTGAGTTTTTGTGTGTTGTATCACATAGTCTTGATTGTGGTTTATTTTCAAAATAAACATTTAAAATCAAAATGTGGGCATGCAGTCAAGCATCCACAGTGGAAAAAACAATCTGCCGTATTGTCTGACATACCTGGACACTTTAAGCGAGGAGCAGTGATTGTTTACATGCCTCCCTCCTTATCAAGACCAACTGTGCCTGATTGAGCTCTGCTCCATCATCATACTTCCTTATCTTAGTTTTTGCTGTAAGCAGGCTACGTCTGGTACTATCTGATAGTCTGTAGTTTTTACAAGGGTGGTTGTCAGTGCATTGGTTTGTTATTTCCCAGCACCTCCTGAAATTTGTGTGTGGTTCTGACTTTATCTGCCTGACTGAAATAAACACAGTGTCAGGATACATTCCCTCAGCATTAGGTAAGCTTACCCGCATTGGGAAGGTCACATCATCATAGAATAAACGTCAAAGATTATGGGCAGAGAAATTAGCCCAGTAGAGCAACTCCATGACACTCTGTCTGACAATGTATGCTGTGTATTTCTCTGTGTAAATTAAACTTTAAGTGTGGATTTCAAAACACATGAATATGTATTTTTGCTTGGCTTTTATTCTGCTTCTTATCTGTTTGTCTACTAGGAAGCAGCCTTGTGTTGCATGGAGCAGCCTTAGCAAGACGATCCCTGTTCTCATATTCTCCCCTGAGGCTGTTGTTTCAAAAGATGAGAGCATCTCTTCTGTTGGAGGTACGCTACAATCTTCAAAATTACTATAAACAAGAAATTAAATTAGGAGCAAGTACTCACTTGTACCTCATTAAATTTTTATTGTTTCAAACGTGCGTCATTTTCTCAGAAAGATACAACTTGGCCTTCAAGATCGTGCGCACAGAGAGCCGGCTGGTACGGGGAATACTCACCAACCATGGATTTCGAGAGGTAACATTCTTCACTAAATCATGCAATTTAAAAAAAAAAAGATTTAACCTAAAGCTTTCAAAAAGTTCGCTTGTGTTTTTAGAAGCAAATGTAATTTATGCTCATTTTCTCCCTTTGTCTGATAGTGTCTGGGAATGCACCACCCCCCAAAAAACAGAAAATGAGCTCAGGAGTATTAATTCTTTTTCTCGAGGGGCATGCAGTCCCCATTTTCACACTTAATTCCCTTTTTATTTCATTTCATTGCATCTTGACTCTTACTGACCCATCATCAAAGGCAGATGAGTGTCTACAGCAGCCTCAACAGAGCCAAACTATAACAAGGCATCATTATAAACATCTGCCTCTATACTATGACCAAATAACGCACATATTAATTTTGACTCATAATGAGCTGTTGGACTAGAACAAAACAGTCTTTGGGTTGGCCATCCCTTTGAGAAAATATCCTAAAAGTATATTTTTTAATTAGTATAGCTGTAATCATAATTTTTCATGTGAATTTAATGAGTGTGTCACTTTTTCAGGTTCACTCAAACAGTAATAACTTTAACCTCATGTGGACAGGATCTCACCTCAAGCCTTACATACTCCGCAGCCTTCAAGACTTCCAGAAGGTCAACCACTTTCCCAGGTATAACAGAGAGAGTGAGGGAGTGAGTGTAGGATATATTGCCACTGTTTTCTGTGTTATAAATATCACTGCTGAGCCACTCTAAATCCTTCAGTTCAGGAAATGTGTTTGTTGGCTTCCACTGCAAAGTGCATTTAGTTTGGACGAGTGCCTCCCTTAAACCTGAGATGAATCACACAGTCAGGCTGCAGACAGGCTGTTCTCTCACTTCTGTAACTGTTATGTATCCATGTATTTTGGTTCTCTTCGTGTCAACGCCAGTGAGTGATGTTCAGTTTTGCTCTTTTCCAGATCGTATGAATTGACGCGTAAAGACCGTCTCTATAAAAACATCCAGCGAATGCAGCAAACTTATGGCTTCAAAAACTTCCACATTGTTCCTCAGACCTTTGTGCTTCCCTCCGAGTACCAGGAGTTCTGCGGTAAGATACCGCCCCCATCTCACTCTGTTGATCTAAACTGGTCTACATTATACTTATGATACAGTTTTTATACACTGTCAAACATTTTGATTTCAGCCTTTCTTTCTGCCTCAATCCTAGATTGCTTTGCCAAGGACAAGGGTCCATGGATTATTAAACCAGTAGCATCTTCAAGAGGGCGAGGCATCTACTTAGTCAGCAATGTGAGTGATTTTACATCCTTCACTCTCAGTGGCTCTATAAAATGATGCACTCTGACCCTCACTACGGGTCATGTCCTTATTGTGGATACAGATGGTGATGACTGGAAAGTAAGAGATTACATCTTTAATTTTGCCCTAATGATGTCAAGGACCATTTGAAATTGAAGTTCAGCAGCTGGGTAAAGAAAATGTTTGGTCATTTTTAAATAATCAATAATTAGTGCTAAAGTATAGACAAACAAGTTATTAAAAGTAACAACACATTGCAAAGTTTGTAGCTTTATCTTTTGTCCTGTATGTGCTAGTTCTGCAGTGCTTATTTACTAAATTAATAGTCAACTATTCTGATAATCAATTAATTAGTTTAAGAGTTTTTTCAGTAATTAAAACAAGCTTTCTGATTTTCAGCTTCTTTAATGTGAATATTTTCTGGTTTGTTTGCTCCATATAAGAAACAAATCATTAAAACTGAATCATTTCGGTTTGTGGACAAATCAACACATTTGAGAACATCATCATTTCCAGGTTTGGTAAACACTGATCAACATTTTTCAACTTTTTCGGAGATTTTACAGACCAAACAAGTACAAGAAGAAATGATCGGCAGATTAGTCGATTATGAAAATAATGGTTTGTTGTAGCCCTAGTATGTGCTGACACAGGGGAAAAGGAGGATGAACCCCCCCCCCCCCCCCCCCCCCCCCCCCCACACACACACACACACAAAAAAAGCAACCAAATATTATGACCATATGTGACAAAAATATATTTGTCCATTTCCACACACGGAAACACACAAAACTCAACCAACAGAAAAGTGGAATAATTATATTGGTGAAATGTTTTGCATGACATGCAAAAATCAGTGAGTTAAAACAAAGACATTTTTGTTCATTAATGATTAAAAAAGGCAGCTGTAGCCTCCTCCACCCTTAATTCCTATACATGTCCATGGACACTCATATACAGTACATACTATGGACAGGCATATTTGTACCCACACACACCCATACATCAGAATCAGATCAGAATCAGAAATACTTTCTTAATCCCTGGGAGGTAAACAGTAGCTTACCTAACTTAGCTACATACTTTCTCAGTCAATCGCTCTAAGATTTTTGCTTTTTTTCCCCCCGGAGCCACTGTTAATTTATCAGTTTCAGCCAAATACTCTCTGTCACCCAGAATAAGCCTGTGCCAAGCTTTGCTCTGAGTTGGCTTTGATTAGAAACACAGGAAACAGAAAGCTGTGAATGTGAAACTACCCAAATATTACCACAGCTTTTCTATTCAAATGTCTGTGTTTCACACGTGATTCAAATAAATATATGACCTGGTGGGGGTTCACACTGTGAGCCTACTGATTGAACTCAAACAGCAGGTTGGCCAGATGTTACTAATGTGTCTGCAGATGCAGCTGTCTTTGAGCACAGTATCACAGTACAAGTTTTTACAACATTAATAAGCTTTGTGAAGTAAATCACAGATTTTGAGTATTTTTGTAGAAGCTCAACAAGGTTCCCACTGTTGGAAAACATGTGCACGATTCTTCTTCTTCTTCTTTTTTTCAGGCATTTTTATGAAACAGTGGAAAGAATGTCAGAGTAATATTTGGAGAGTGAAAAGAAATACGTCAATTTTTTGGTTTGGATTTTCTCTGAACTGTAGCCAGCACTGAGGTTATGCTCCCCAAACCCCCACCCCCAACTCTCCCATCTCTTCTCAACTTTGCCACCTGCAACACATTTCAGCCTCATAAATGACCATCTCCCACCACTAGATTGTGTTTTTATAGGCTGTTGTTATTTCAGGCTCAGTCAGGACACCTCTTCTACTTTTCTTGAGCAGATCATTATTCATTGTTCATGTAAATAGCACTGTTATATCACTTATCTGGAATCCAGCATGTTGCTGGGAAAATCTTTATGATAAAATGTCTCTTCTACTTTGCGATTCTGATCTTTCATCAACAGCCAAATCAGATTTCAATGGATGAAAACATCTTGGTGTCTCGCTATATTAACAACCCACTACTGATAGATGGTGAGTTGCCACAGACAGTTTCCTTTACATTTATAATATTTTGGCAGAAAGAAAAAAGAAGGAAAAACATATTGAAATCTGTTCTTTGTTTTGTGTCCAGAGTTCAAGTTCGATGTGCGGTTGTACGTGCTCGTAACATCATACGATCCACTCATCATCTATGTGTATGAAGAGGGCCTAGCGAGGTGAGTGGACTCAGCATTTAAAAGATCAGCCTGAAAATCTACACAAGATGTTCCTTCCTCCTTCACTTACTTCACATATATTTATTGAGAACCTCTTGTCACATCTGTCCAACACATTAAAGACCAACTGGAGCAGAAATTCACTTCAGTGGTTTGAGGCCTCTGAAAATTCAGAATTTCACCAGCAGTAGGCAGATCATGTAACACAATATTGAAGTACATAGATGACTATGAAATGATTCATTATTATCTCAATACTTAATAAAATAATCGTTGTATTTGTTAGACATATTTAATATATTTTAATAAACCAAAAACACCAAATGATATATCAATTTATATAAAATGGATAAAGCTTCAATTTACCTTTGAATTTCATAGCTTACTCTAAGGGTCTCTTCCAATTCCTTCAGTTTAGGAAGGATTGCTTGAGAGATAACATGAACTCCTGCACAGCTCTGTTTGTGGACATTGTCCTCTTTGACAGACACAAGATATTTAAAAAAAAAGAAAAAAAAGAAAAGAGATATAAGCGCTGTCAAATATCAGACACGGAGAGAGCCTTTGCGTTATAGCGACTTTCAGAGACCATGTCTTTAAAAACTTGTGACTCCTTTCAGTCAGATTCTTGTTACTGTCTGTACCTGCAGTACATTTGGGCCTTTAAGCAGATAATTTCCATTATTATTCATAAAGTTCCTCCAACGATAAGATGCACAGCCTTTCTTAATAAAACAGAGTATATCATGTGTTACAGTGTAGATGAAAGGGTGAGATAGGAATGTTTTTGCAGCACATGTCTATCGAGTAAATGTATGTGAGTAGTGTTCTGAGTCTGCACATTTTATTGATAAAATAATCTCTGCAACTAAGAGGAAAAAAAACAACCTGCATTTTTTTGTCTAACAATACCACATGTATTGCATTAAAACTGTGTGGAACTGGAACATCCTGTTATGTATGAAATTCGTCTTTTGAATGAAATTCAAAATGGGAGATTCTCTTTTAATGTGCTCCAGAATTTTTATTCGAAGGTGAGGTTAGGTTTTAATAAGGTAAATGAAGTATTGAACAAACCATCTGACATATTGCCTCTGTATGTGCACTTACTTTGGTTTATTATGAATAATTGAGCTTATGTCTACATAATGTTCTTCCCCGCTGGTAAATATGAGGTCCATTATGCACTTAATGAAGCACCAACATTGCTGTTATTTCTGTGCCCAGTAGAGGGCAGTCTTGATGTTGCTGCTGCTGCTGCTACTACTGCTGCTCTGCATCGAGAACAATATTTGTGGTCGTGACTTTGAGACAAAGCCCTCTATTGTTTCAGCTGCTGGAGGTGCTCATCAAATGTTGCTGATTGTGTCTTTGCTCAAAGATCATATCTTGTGATTACGTTGTGTGGAGGCATTACATTTATTGGATGCGGTTAAACAGGGCAAGAAGAACTTGTTAATGCAAGAGCAGATTTTTGTCAGACACATGTAAGTCAAGAGAGGGTCGAAGATTTATCATCCGACTGGCTCTTCCCTTTGCTCCGACGTAGAGGTATGCACTGGAGTCAGAGTGCCACCGCCCTGGCTTGATTATCACCTGGCAACAATAAATCATGGCCAAATTGTGAATATCAGTTTTATCTCCTGACATTCCTTCAGGGTTGTGTTGGTATTCAGGTACACAGTGCGTGCCAAGGAATTCTCATTATTGCACATATGGCATCCACTCCTCTTAAACACTGCCAGAAACTAATCTCTACCAAAGTGCCCTTATTCAAGCAAGTGTCAGCTTCATGAATGTGGTTATTAGATATCACACAGATATGTAGTGAAATTGTTGGATGACAGTTAATGTTTTTCCCCCTTTCTTGAACAAATAAACAATGTCTTTACCCAGGTTTGCCACAGTTAAGTATGACCAGACTTCAAAGAGCATTAAGAACGTATTCATGCATCTCACCAACTACAGCGTGAACAAAAAGAGCAGCTATTATGTCAGGTGAGCTGCATCACTGTGAAGCCAGAGTGACTCATCTACCCATATAAGTTGAGCGTTTGAAGTGCATTTCTTCCTTTTCAGTTGCGATGACCCTGAAGTTGAGGATTATGGGAACAAGTGGAGTATGAGTGCAATGCTGAGGTATTTGAGGCAGGAGGGGAAGGACACCACATGTGAGTCAAACCTTCACCTTCTCCTTATGGTTTTGATATCCTTGCAGAGATGATGGACATGAAATTTGCTCAGTTTGTACTTCACTTCCCATTCACTCTTTGATTGTATCAAAGTTTGTTTAGTCATCAAAGAAAACACAAAAAAAGTACTTTAATCACTGTATATGTTTTATTTCTGTTTCAGTGCTGATGAAACAGGTGGAGGACCTTATCGTCAAAGCTCTTGTCAGTGCCGAGCTACATATATCCACTGCATGCAAGATGTTTGTTCCACACAAGACAAACTGCTTTGGTAATCCATTTTCATTATTATTTTATTATTAAAAAAATCTGGTCCAACAGAAATTTGTTAACACTGAAAAGCCCATTGGGTGCACAACCCAAGCCAGATTTGATAATGGAAAGCATGCTGCATGGGAGAGCAAAGTGGAACTCTTGAGATCTGCAGCTTTGGAAGAATTTTCTCTTGAATGAAATCTAATCTCTGGACAAATTTCTTTACTTCTCACATTGCAGATACACTCACACACACACATAAGCATACACACTCCTCACATGTCCTTCCAGTTTGAGATTCATTGTCCAGCAGTTCCTCTGTACGATGTCTCCACTGAGCCGTGCCAGGGCTGTAGACAGTCATTTCTCAGAGTGGAGTCTTCCTGTATGCCTCTACCCTCTGACTGGCTGCTGGGCCATGGAGGGCCTGTTGCCTGGAGCAGGAATTTGCTTCCTCTCCTCTGTTGCCACTCAGGTCTGCCTGATTTAGGCTGACTGTTATATTGGCTACTTCTGCTTAGCAGCGGGCTTGTGTGAACTCCATTCTGGAGCCATTATCCATGTTAGTGTTGGCACTAATTGTCTGTGTCTGGCAGTCTCTCTTAGATTTTGGGGTTTGAAAAAGAGCATGTTGGCCGAGCCACTCTCGACACCACTGTCTCTTTTTCACTTTCTTTTTCCCTTCGCTCTTGCTGTTTCTATTTGTTTTTAATCCCCCCTCTGCTGCTCATACTCTTTTTCACCTCTTAGATGTTGGAAAAATAAAGGGCTTTGCAGTCGTTACAGGCTTCTGTAGACATAATACCCCGCACCCACCAATTGGTGGCTGAGTGGACTGTATTGGGCATGTAGCAATGTGGACTCCATAACACCATAACACTGTCGCCTGCAAAAATATGCTATCATTTCTGGATGTGAGCATCACGGCTATGTAGACAGGCCACATTAACCCAGCATATAAAGTTTGAACATGTGGGTCAAAGTCTCAGCTTGGCTCCTGAGACATGTGATTATACCATTATTTTTTTTTAAAAAAGCATTACATGTATTATACCTTATCATGTATACAGTATATAGTTATATATATTGACTCTTTGTTGTGTTGCCACTGAAGAAAGTTGTATTAATGGTGTATTTTGTTATCGAGTTATTTCCCAGCTCTACACTACACTTGGCACACTGATTGTGAATATATCTGTTCTACTCAGTAACTGCTTTACCCACATTCAGTTAGAAATGAAACATGAAAATCAAAATGAGATCTGTGTAGAAACTGAAGCCCTTTATGTTTGTAAGCCTAAACCAACTTGTACAGACATCGATACTATACTAGTGTAGTTGTGATGCACAAAAGCAATTAGGTCTCGCACCTTTGACTAAGGTGCATAATACAATGTGGTCTGCTGTAAACATGCCCATTATCTTTCTCCAGCTGTATCAGTTTACTATTGGATTTAGTGTCGTTTTGCTGTCTTCAGATGGCCTCAAGCAAGTTTATTACAACATTCACTGTCTTTTCTACAGGATTAAGTTTCCAAAGATAGACACTAACGTTCCAGAGGACCACCCTCATCATCCTCTCCACGGTGATTTCTCTCACTGTGTGATCATGTTGCATGTAAACTCGCTGTGTGTGTCAGCATGTATGGATAATATGAATACAGAGACATGCAGGAACCAGTGCAAAGAAAGGGTTCTACAAACGCACAGGTCTGTCTTTGCTTTGAGGAGTCCAGTTGAGTGTGTCTGTGGGCTTTAACTTGTCTGTTTAATAAAACCCACCCAAACCACCAAGGAGTCATGTTCAGTCAGCCCTTGTCAGTTTCTCCCTTCTTGCATTAGTTCTTACTTTCTCACAACACAGCCTACATGTACATCCAGCATCCATCCTGGGCTGTAACAGCTGCCAGGATCGGTAAAGCATAAATACTGTACATGCGTGTCAGACTCAGGGCAGTGAATGAGCTGATAAAAGCAACCATTGTTTAGAGGTTTTATGCAGTCTCTAGCTTGTCTGGAAAGAGGCCATACAAGACCATAAAGCACATTATAATCTTAATTTACTGCAAATTGTTCCCCACCATTTTATGTCTATTAATGGCTTAAATACAATGTTGATTGTTTTCAAGTAGGATTTCTTTCTTTTGCTCAAACTGCACTGTGTGTCTACATACACATACTGTAACAAAAATCTTTTTATAGCTCTGAAGTCTCATGTGGGAAGAAATGAAAACAACTGATTTTTTTTTTATGTTACATTGGTGAGGAGTATGTGTGTGTGTGTGTGTGTGTGTGTGTGTGCTAGTTTGTGTGTGTCTGTCTGTCTGTGGAGAGAAAATGCCACCCATGCAGCTCCTTACCGCTGCTGTGTGATTAATGGACAGTCTTTTTGCTGAGGGATGCTGATTACGAGATGTTTTGACTAAGATCTGATTAGCCAAGCCAAAGGCCTATTTTATTACACACAAAACATTCCACTTACTGGTCCTGTGTGTTCCACTGAATGTCCCTCATTAAGTACTGAGTGTGGTTGGATCCCCCGTCTGTGAGCCACTCTCCCTGTTTTACATTTATCAAATGCTCCCACACACTTCTCTGCAGCACACTCTTTGCATCCCTATGATGACAGTATGGCTGCTGTTTATTTAAGTCTCTTTAAGAGAGATAAATTGATTAGGTCCAACTACCTTATTAATTAAGGTAATGGATTGTAATGGTATTGATTTCATTTCTTATCCTCACAGTGTTTTGTGATTGTGATTCCAAGCTGTACCAATGTGCTCGCTTCAACAGCTAAGGAACAGTTCAGCAGCAATAACTTATCTCAGAGTGATGCAAGACTAATTCAATTGTCTATGAAGAAAACACACATGAAGGGAATACTTCATGCTGCTGTTGTTGTTGTTGTGGGCCAGGGTGGGGAGATTATTGTTTTTGGGCGTTTGTCTCTTGTGGTGAAGTTTCCAACAGCGCCCATCCAATGATTTAAAAAAAGTTCTTCATCATCCCTTTTCTCTGTCACAGTTTTTCTCTCCCTCCCTCTTTAATGGGTGTGTTGTGGATGTTCGCTGCCTCTCCTTTCCTTGTCTGTGATGCTTGTTGTGGGTTCTCTGCGGGCACATTTAACAGCGCCCCCCCCCAGCAGCGGTCGAGCCACAGAACAAACGTGTCTAGCAGCGAGTGGCTTTGCATGGTTTTGGGGCAGAAGCTGCATCTGCTCCTAATTGGGAGAAAATGCCCTGCACATGGAGTCTGCATGTCGGGGGCTGGTGAGGTGCTGTAACACCTCCCACTCCTCATTTTCCCCATGTTGTTGTGGTGCCACTGGTGAAGCACTGCAGGCCCAAAACCAATGAATCCAATACAGTGTTTCCCCAAGACTAATGTATAATGTTTTATGGCACACCCCTCTCTCTCTCTCTCTCTCTCTCTCTCTCTCTCTCTGTACGTATGTGTTATATATAAAAGTGTATATAACCTGTGTTCTGAGCACCATGGAGCAATATGGATTCAGTCCATTATCATAAGTCAAAAAACTTAATGATGACAGTTAAAATTTACTTTTGTTTGTCCTGACTCAGGGACTTTAATCAGTTCAGTTTCAAATATGCAATATGCAGTTACACCCATGCTGAACCAAATCTAGTGTGGATTTAACTGAAAAAACAAAATACACATGATTAAAACTTCAGCTAAGGAGTGCATTCAAAAATAGTATGATTGGGAGCACATCCACGTTTAGCACTTCTTAACTCACTCTTCTAAAGTCCTTCTTAAGAAGTCATGTTCCACTTGATTTGTGCCTTTACTCTTCTTAAGAAGGGCTTTCAGGAAATAATAAAATCTGTGTCTATGTCTGTGTTAGGTACAGTAAATATTATTATCTATCACAATTTGGGCTTACAATTTATATTTATGCTATAATATGTGCATTAAAATGTATATAATATATAAGTATACTTATTTTACACCTTATTTTTGTACAGTTTTGCAGTGAAAATAATTGGATGTAACACCTGCATTAAACAGACAGATTTACCAATGTTACTTTGTATTTTATGGACATTTATTTTATTTACAATGTGGTCTGCTGTAGTCCCTTGAGACTAATTCTCCTTTTCAAGGGAGACTTGACCAAGAGGCACACTGATACAGTAAATGAGCAATTGTGCCCTGTTCAATCACTGTGAAAAAAGTTACGATTAATTTAATTGTTACAAGAAATTTAAAAAAAAACAAAGGTGTGCTAAAGGCCTAAAAATAAGAAAATTGCTTGACAGTGCCCTAGAATACTGACTTATGCTTTCTATCGACCTGGACCTGCTCAACGTTATTCGACTAAGTGCTATATCGAGCTGTTGTGCACTGACACTGGCGTTGACCTGGGATGTTAGAACAAACAGTGGTGGTTATGGCAGCTTTGAAACTCCCAAGCCCCCCTGGCCTATTCTCAAAACAGTCTGTTCTTTTGAAGTGCCATTAGAAGGATTTTTCTTGTGGCTCTATGGCTGGGCTTTGCCCTACCCCTGTAAAATAATGTGGTTTTTCCCGCAAACTGCTGCTGGGGCCAGTGGGTCGATGGCTTCTTGGGTGACACTCCCCAGAACAGTGTGAAGGCTGTCATAGAACACAAAAAAACTGAACACAGTGAGCTATATATCAGCCTGTGAAACAAGAGAGAAACCTGAGAAAGAATGAAAAAACCTTTTACACAAGGAAACTCCTGACCAATTTTACAAAGACTTTTATTGTGTCTTTATTCTCTAGGCTATTGCTGGAGTGCAATACAAATTATACAGTGTACAACAACAGCTTCATTTCATATTCATTTCCTTAACTTAGACAGAGTACGATGGGGATTTTCAGCCTTTCCTGGTAGTCATTAAAGTGCTGCCGTTCCTTTTAATGTATAGTGACAATACGTAGACTGCCTAACCTTCCCAGCCATGAGAAGAGCCATATTGACTGTATGTATGAAAATATTCACAGCCGTAGTTTGGTTTTGATCTACCATCTTGCATGAGCAAATTCATGACAGATGAAATGTGTATGTACTTAGTTAATGCAATTGAGCCAATCCCTCAGTAGCAGACATGGCTGAATGTCGCTTTCTTGAGTGACTGGATTTATAATATGTGTGTAATGAGTAGCAGAAAGAAATATGCCGTGTTGCCAAGTGCCACATATAATGGGGCTATGATAAAACGCTGGAAACGTTTGAGACTTTGATACCCTTCATCCTTTATTTTCAGTGAGCAGATCAGAGAGATCTCTACTTTTCTCTCTGACAACTTCCCAGTCTGTTGCAGAAACCATTTGATTCATTTTGTGTTTCCCTCACAGAGCTGTATGGTTTTGATGTGCTCATTGACTCCAACCTCAAACCCTGGTTGTTGGAGGTGAACCTCTCTCCCTCCCTGGCCTGGTGAGTGTCACTCCTGATTATTTAATTGTTTTGTTGGTTTGAAAGAATCTCTTAATACAAGCATCTGTAAACAAATGTTTCACACTTAGTTTGTGAAAACAGTCTGTCATGCTGTACATGTAGCAAAAATGTAGCTTTTTCTATAATACAATTACCCAATTTAGTAGTTTAGGCAAGGAAAAAAAAATGCAACTCTGTACCCTCTTACAATAGTTTTACATTGTAAATGTGATTTTGTAATTTTTGTGTTTGTTTCTTTGTTTAATTTAAGTTTTTGACATGCTTTTATTCACAGTGATACGCCCTTGGATCTGAAGATAAAGGCCAGCATGATTGCAGACATGTTTTCGCTTGTGGGTGAGTGCGTGCTTAAATATTAAACTTAATACATCTTCCTCTGGGTTCCAAAGTGATCACAATTCATAGGCATTTCATTTGTATAAATTTGTAGGGACTCTCATCAAGTACATCTTACATTCACAAACCACCACACAGTTTGTTATATTAAGAGCCTGCAAAAGAAAAATCAAAATGCAGAATTAAGATTGGACAGCTGCACCTCAAGTGGAAACAGCAACTTATATATACAAAGGTGGAATAAAAAAATGTATAATTCAAACTGCCTACGAAAATGCTAAAATTATAAAAATATAATATTAGTCAAAATAATGACATATCTGACAATAGTGAAATTAAAAAAAATATATAAGTTGGACAGAGATGTGAGACTGAGAAATTAAATCTGTAATTATGCTGTTTTTTTTATTCACCACTTTCTCTCTGAGGCTTAAGTGGCTTGTTCTTGTAAGCAGGACGTTTCAAGCTGCTGGAGACAGTCGTCTATTGTTTAATGCCTAAGGTTTTCTTGCATTCCACTTGTTGAGTTTGCACAAAGTGCCAAAAATAGGTGTATGGCTTTATAGTGGCAGCTGCAGTGTTGAGAGAATAAACCGCAGACTTGATTAATTAACTTTTTAAATGACGTGCAGACAAAATTGTCAACAGAGGCCTCTCTTGTTTTGTAGTCATTAAGCTCTTGTGAGAAACTGGATCCTACATGTCAAATAAAGCAATCTTTAGCATGAAGAAATAAAAATACTTTCCCCTGAGGCTGAGGTGAATATTGTTTAGAAAACAGTGTTCGCAACAGCGACAGGGGTGTGTCTGTGTTAGGTCTCCTGCTTTTTTTGATCATCGAATTTTCATGCACAAGGCTTAACCAAGACAAATCTTATAACCTGACCACTATCCCTAAATCCATATAGATGTAGAGAGTCTTTGTATTTTAAAAAATATTAACATAATTACACATCTAATCTTCTATTTGAAGCTCTTCTATGGAACTTTTATCGTCCCCCGAGGGCTTATGAATAATTACCAAAACATTACAAGTCCCCTGTGTGTCCTCCTCTCTGGTTTCAGCCTAATGAAATTAAAGAAATGGCCATTACTTGTGTGATTCTGTGCGTGTGCGTGTGCATGCACACATATTGTATGTCATGCTCTGGCTTGAAACCTTCCCCTCTGGCTCAGTAAATGAAAGAGTATAATCCTAGATTTCAAGTTATCTGTGGACAGAGAGGTTATGCTGGGCCTGGGGAAAATGAGCGGTGGCATGTAAAACATAGCACATCTGTTATGTACCAAACAAACTAAGTCATTGGGCTGCATCCCAGATCCCAGTAACAAATGACAGCATTCCGTTTGCATTCATTTTCCTGCCTGTGTATAGCTGTCAGGTCTCTGTCACCCATGTTTGTGATAATTGCTGTGTTTATGTAAGACCACGGCAGTAGCCTCATTCTTAGCTGACGGCTTGTTTGAGGTAAAACAAATAGCCTGCAGCTCGGAGCTGCCAATAGACTCAATTCAGCTCAAGAATGACTGCACAATACAACACAAGTATAGTGTATGTTTGTAACATTTCGCTTGTTCACATTGTTGGAAATGATAAGCAGTCATGTCATTCAAATCTTTTTGACAGGGTGTGGATTACCACTGGAGATGCATTTAAATGTAAATGTTTTGAGCTTTTTTGTTCCAAAGAGTAAAATAAAATGTATCTCCTTTCTCTGTCTGTATTAATTTTGGGAAATTTGTTGAGATTTACAATAAGAACGAAACCACTGTCATGTCTGTCAGCACATAAACAGTATGAGGCTGCAGCCTGCAGTGGTTCAGTGTAACTTAACATATGGACTGGAAAATAGGAATTTTGTGAGGACTAGAAACAGCAGATTTTTTCCAGACAAATATTTTTATTGATGGCTAACAGCATGTGAAGAGGATTTCAACAAATAAGATAAAAGGGGCTTTAGAATGTGTTTTTGGATTATAGCTTTTATTAATGAGCTCAAGAGCTGTTGCTAGGCAGTGATTTCCACTGGAAATTTGTTTCCTTTTTCTGTTCTCCATTCTTCATGTGTAGTCAGATTCAGATACAGAAAGAGTGATACCAATCGTTTGCCAAATCTCAGCAACAAAGTGACTCATGATTACTACTCGTGTCAAACTATGCCTTTGAGCAAGGAACCGTGTCAGTGGGCCACATCAAGTCAAGTTTTATATCTACAGCACATGTTATACATGGGGTAACACGCTCACTCACTCACTCACTCACTCACTCACTCACTCACTCACTCACTCACTCACTCACTCACTCACTCACTCACTCACTCACTCACTCACTCACCTTCTACCACTTTATCCTCCACATGAGGGTCGTGGGGGGTGCTGGTGCCTTGGGGCAACACAGTGCTTTACATAAAGTAACATTACTATTGCAAAACCACTGACAGTTGTAACTTGGTCATAGATTTGTTCATTGTGGGGGCCTGCCTCGTCCTATTTGTTAAATTGGGCAGCAGTGCATCACTGTAGTAAAACATTTCTCAGTTTGCTGTCTTAAAAGCTTTGACAGCAAACATGTCATTGTGGCAGTATGACATGACTTCACTCCTCCCTTTACACATTGGGAAAAGATGGTGGCCTTTGCCTACCAGAACAGATGTCATTCTTTTCAGCTTAAAAATGTAAAACACATGCTTTGGCTGTTTAATCTTTAAAAGTTTGTGCTGTTGTAGAAACATAGTTATAAAACAAGGCCATTGCCCATAATACATATAAAGGGCTTTTTCTAAAATATAAAACTTTTTTTTATTAGTTAATATATATATATATATATATATATATATATATATTTAATTGAAACTAATTATTCATTTATACAAACATTGGGAAAAAACCTGAGAAATTCCTTCCTCCTACCTCCCAAGAAACCACCAGCAACACATTAAACAAACCATTTTAAAGGTTTGTTTAATGTGTAAACAAGCATGACATATCTGCTGGCAGTCTGGCTGTGAGTGGCTCAAGGGAAGTCCACCCTAGCTGGGATCAGGGCTCTTATACTGGCACCTCCAGTGCAAGACTAGTAACCTCCCAGGATTCACCTAGACACACACAGTCACAGCCAATCATGCTGACCTGCATCCCATAATACTCACACACAGAAAGAGAGGGACAAGCACAAAGACAGTGAGACCGACCCTGGTCTATATATTATAGTATATTCAGTTTCTGCCAATAAACCCTCCTGGACCTTTACAGCCTGATGATGTTGACAGAACCTCTTGTGACTGTTTTGTGCCCCCACAGGCTTAGTGTGTCAGGACCCATTATTGAAACAGCCACACTCTGACCGCATCACCCTGGACCCCAGCCTCAAACACCCAGCAGGCTCCAAAGCCCAGGTACTGGCACACGCACACACGCAAAGTGTTGTACTCAGTCACCTTTCCCTGTGAAACATTCATTCCTGTCTTGGTCTCTGTTTCTCACTGTACATTCCTGCCACTGTCACTGAGCTCTACTCTTATCCTCATGGAAAATTCACTGTAATGCAAAACAACTGTGTAATGAAATTACAATGTTTTGTGACATCAGAGTGTAAGAGCTACTCTCTGTGTCTTATTGTTTTATCATTTCTAATCAAGTGACTGATGCTCTGTACAGGCCTTGTTGCCTAATGATGCCGAAACAGCTAATGTACTTGGCTCTCTCCTCTCAACTACTGCACACAGATTTGGCACAGGGTCTGCTGCAGAGAGATTACTAAATCCAACAGATTACTGCTCCACCTTATATTGCTTCCAGGGTCTGTTAAGACACAGTAACAATGTATCATTGTTAATGCAGATGCACTGTACGCTGTTAGTCGGTATACATCTTCATAAAGTTAAAATGGTAATGCTTACTTCTGTAATAAAAGATATACATTGTAAATAAGTACTTTTTTAAAATACTTGGTTGGATACTTTTACACTCCACTTCTGTATTTTCTCATTCTATTTCAATTTTGCATTTGTATTTTATTTTATGTATGTCTTATTTTATCTTTAATTTTATATCCTATTACTTGTTTGTATGTGTCACTTGTCTACATCTGACCCTTTTTGCTGCTGTAACAAGTGAATTTTCCCACTGTGGGATCAATAAAGTCAAATCTAACCTGGTCTAATTCTGTTCCTTCCCACATCTCATTGTCTTTACCCATTGCTTCTTTAGAAACCACTCTCTGCACCGACAGCCACTGCACACAGCAGAATGGTAAGTTTTCTTGTGACCCTAGAAATATTAATCTTTTTTTTTTTTTGACTTTTTCCTTAATGCAATTCCTTAATGCCTTTTACATTACCAGTAAGAAATTGCTTTCTGCTTTTTGCTTATTTGATTGTCTGGCTTTGCCATTTTTCATAGAGGCAGACAGATTGCATTTATTGATCCTAATGCTGTATTTTAATAGAATTCTCATTACATTAGCAAAGTGGCTTTGGTAGGCAAGTGTTTTCAGATGCTGCAGTGCACCCCTTAACTCAGTCAGAAACTTTGCTGTACAGAGACTGTGTTGTTCAGATATACAAGCCCAGCACTAAGCCAGTGCTGTCACAGAGGCTGTTGAAGATATCCATGTGCCTACAGTGAACCTGTCCTCTTTACTTTGATTAGGGGCAACAGTTGAGGATTTTTCGTTGGGATTAGGCCTTGTCACTGTTTGGCTCCCTTTATTCCCCCCACCCCCAGCCGTGTCAGACAAATTAAATGTAATCCCCCTGCTATTTTGATCTAAAATTCTGTATGGGATCCCATGGGGTTGCGCCTCAATGTCTGGCCCAAGTTCCAGCCCGTATGCCAAAGTTGTCAATGTCACCCTGGTCATGCATGCAGCAGGGAAACAGCCAGGAATGCCAGTGTTTAACAAAATGTTCCATTTATGTGGGAGTGAGGGGAGAGAAGAGGGTAATCATGTTACTTCTTTTAAAATCTTTGGATATAATCAAATTCCTTAACATCTTTTTTGTATCCACTATTTTCCTCTGTAACAACAGAAGGCTGCATCAGCCAGTAATCCAGAAACAGACGAGTCAAAAGACAAGGAAGGAGCTAAACAAGGTCAAGGGGACAGCACTTTGAGCTTAAATGCTGACGAGGTGAGGTCTTAATAATAGTAGTGAGGAACATGATGTGTGTCAGTTTGCTAAACGAAGACCTTATTGGATCCTCAAAAAATTCCCCAAAATGTTTTTATTTTAATGAACGTAAAATTTTACAAACATCTGAGGAGTTTTTTGTTACATTCAGCAAAAATCTCCACTTGGACTCAAGGATGACCTGATTTGAGTTTGTCAAAAGCCAACATAATGTGTCTCACAGAACCCTGTTCTTGTCTTGTCTTGTCTTGATTGTTAATAGTCCTTTCAAATTTGCCACTAGGGTTTGCTTGTCACCACGTTCACTTAGGCTCATGCTTTTGCTATTTAGATTTGTTTACAGTAGATTTGTTTTGAGGGAAACATGCACTTCTAGTCACTGTTTTTCTTTTTTTCACAAAATAGATCAAAGTGCTGAGAAGGATAAAGGATGAGTATGAAAGACGAGGAGGCTTTATTAGGATCTTTCCCACTGCAGAAACATGGGAGCTGTATAGGTGAGTTTTGCCAAAGGGGAGCACTTAGGTCACTTATAATGAGGGGTGTTGGTCTATATTGTTTCCCAATATTAGCACTGTTGTTAAATAAAAGTAGAAATTAAACTGTTGTAATCAGTGACTAAAACCAGCCCATATGACTCCTCTAACTGAACTACCAGATTAAGATATAGCAACAGACTTACTCATTGTTTGTTTTTGGAACACATTATTTGAATGTTCCAAGAACGGCTCATTACCCACAGTGACTAATTGTAGAAATTTAGAGAGGAAATCCTTTTTTTGTGCTTACATTTCATATTCCGATATGAGGATTTGTTGCTTGATTAGATCCATGGCTCTGCAAGCAGCAGGGATTTTGTGGCATTTTTAAAAGCATGTTATTGAGGAGTCTGGGAAATTATGGTGTATGTAATAATGATTACATCCAGAGAAGCTATATCATAGAAGCCTCATTTTAACACATTTGCCACAAAGTAGAGTGGTCAAGGCTCATTGGGGCTACTGCCTTTATGATTATTGTAATTTGCGTATTATCTTCTTCTCTCAGTGGATATCTGGAGTCCAAGACATCAATGAACTACATGTTGGCTAACAGACTTTTCCATGGAAGGTAAGCATTTCCACTGTGGTTGAGATTGGGGAATAAATCTCTCCATCAGTTTGGGGAAGCGGTTGGATTCTAACGTTTGTTTGGTCTTGAATAGGTGAGGGGAACAGCTGAAAAGATGAAGCACTGTCAACTTTTCCAGCATGCCTCTGTTGTACATTTAGCACTGTGGGGAAGGAGGGCAACCGTTAAAGCTGAACTGTGTCTTTATTGAATTACTTTTTTTTTTGTTTTTTTTCAATACAATATGCATTTATGTGATTTGAATAAGTTTCAACCACAGCTCTGAGATCTGGCCCCCACCTAAGCCCTTCTATGATTTTTCCATTTTTGTTAGGCATTCAGATTGGAGAGAAGTTTTTTGCTGCAAGATTTCAGTTGATGTTATTATTTGCCCTTCATTCTCTCTCCTTTGGACCATCACTACAGTGTTGCTCATGCCAAGTTCCGGATAAACTACTTAACCAATCTAATCTTTCTCAGAACTGGCCTAAATCAAAAATGTGTTGCAAAGGACTCTGCATTTGTTGAGGATATGTGTATGAATTTTTATTGTTGTCGTTATAACCATTGTTTTCCATGTCCTGTTCTGTCTCTCAGGAATGTGAACGGGAATTTGCAGCTGCAGGTGGATGGCGTCCATTGCTGTCATGTTGTCCAGTATGAGAGGAAACTGCTGTCTCTTGAGGCACGTAAGAGGAGACAGCGCCACCTGACTCTACGCTCTGCTGCAGGGAAAAGAAAATCGGGTAGGCCTGATGTGTTCTGCTTCATTTTAGTAAAACGCTGTTTTTCTGAAACTGAGAAGAGCGTAGCTAAGTGGGATAACATCACACACCAATACACTTTTGGTTCCAATAAATAACTCCCCTGTGTCATGGTGAGGTTGGCCAAATATGACTCTGAATGATCTCATTTCATTGCAGCAATAATAAAAAGCCTATTTTGAGTGTCTACGTGTCTCTCCTTCAAAATGCCAGCAATGCAACTGACATTTGTCTTTCCTTGCAATGCTGCATACCTCAGGGAAGGAGTCCAAGGCCTCCCCGACGGAGAGCGACAGTCAAGAGGGAGAGGAGTGCAATCGAGAGGAAAAAAAGAAGGGGAAACAACTTCTCAAGCCAGTCTCACACAAGGCTTTGGTAGTAGAGCAAATAAAACAAGTGGCCACACCACTGGAGAGCTGCCACGGTGAGGCTCTGTCCAGCTCAGAGGCAGCTACGCACAATGCCAGGCCCGGAATCAACCTGCTCAACATCCTCCAGCAGGGTTGGGACCTCAGGTCAGTCTGCGTTCTGGGCTGCTGCTCAGGTTGGCTGCTGTGATCATCTTCTTTCCCGACTCTTTTTTTTTTTCTTCTCTCTCACTCCCCCGATCTTTCCCTTTTTATCAACTAGAAAGTTCCCAGCAAAGGAAGTGACTGCCTGGGTTATGTTTACCAAATTTTCATCAGTATGTACTCACTGTTAGTCGCCAATGTGGATTAAAGCAGTGTTTCCAGAACTATTTATATAGACCCAGTTTTAAAGATGACGTTCATTCCATTCATCCTCCACATGAGGGTCACGGGGCACTGGAGCCAATCCCAGCAGTCATAGGGCAAAAGGCGGAGTACACCCTGGACAGGTCACCAAACATTGGCAAACATATAGAGAAAAACAACCATTCACTCTCACATTCACACCTATGGTCAATTTGGAGTGTCCAGTTAACCTCTGCATGCTTTTGGACTGCAAGAGGAAACCAGAGTACCCAGAGAAAACCCATTCACACACACACACACATACAGAAACTGCAAACCACATAAAGGCTGGTGGTTGAAACGGAAATCGAACCGATGACTTGAATTGGCAACTTTCTTGCTGTGAGGCAACACTACTAGCCAGTACTTTGCCATGTGGCAGCAAATCCAATTAAATTTATAGTAAGTTGAAAAAGAGTTTTATTGGTCCTCCAAGGATCAATTTAATTCACAAGAGTAATTTTGAATATATCAGACAATTTTCAAGTCAAGGCACTTTTAGTTGTATAACATAATTAATGCACTGAGGCAGATTAAAAGTGAATAGAAAGCTAAATAATATAAAAAGCTAAAATAATGAAAGGACAATGGAACTGCCACAGTTTTAAAACAGTTCAGTTGGATTTAAAAGTTCACAATCAAATAAATATATATAATACATTACAATGGATATGGGAGTTAACACTTAATATTATTTTGAATAGATACAGCAATTTCAAAGAGATACAGTATGTGTTTAATAAATGAATCAGAATTTGACTTGTGTTTATATTTTTTCAGTTATTAAGTAAAATGCTGGAAAATGTATCTGGTGACTGTCTCTGGGTAACACTGATCAAAACAATATTTGATAACATCTAATCAACTACTAAAAGAAATTTTGTGATAAAACCTTTATGATTAGACCCAGATAAACTCACAGTGGTGCATTAACTGACTATTGAGTGGACGAGGAATAACAACATATGAAAACATAAATAACACTTTTCAAATTATCGCTCAGATTTTCTAATAATCTCTCAAATTATTTGAAATAACGCAAACATTTCCATTTAAATTGAAAACACGCACAGTATGAATGGTATGCTGTGTGTTTACTGACATCCAGCAAAGACTGCCATCTCTTGTCAATTGAAGAAGTGTGCCTGCAATTATAACTTGAGGAGAAATTACAATAACAAGTCTGAGTTTGCAGAAATTCCGCAGTGCCTGCCAAGACTATGTACGAAGCAAAGAAATTATAGTATAGCATATCATTCTTCTTGTTTGACAGCTTCTTTTTTTCCAAATACAATGTTCTGACACTTCTCACTCTAGGTTTACCTGGGCCTTGACGAACATTAATCATTCTGATGCTTCTCAGGACAAGAAATATTATGTTTGAACAACTTCTGGCTGAAAGTGATACATATTGTACCTGTTTTTGTTTTCTCACTCATCCTGGATAATGTGAGAAAATGGAATGAGTATACTGCATTTTCACAGTTGTAACAGATGTTCTTACTGTTTCCAACCTGCTGATTGTTTTTTGTCTATTTTAGCAAACTAAGTGAAACCTTAGTACATAATGTTTGCTATCAATTGCTGTTGCTTATTTTTTCCTATTTTTTTAACCATTGCAGGTTGTGATGATTTTATTTTTTTCTTTCTTTTTATTATGCATGTCCTCTGTAGCAAGGTGCAGGCCAGGATGGCCTTTTCCTCATACCTTCAGCGAGTCCAGCAAAGACTATTGGCAGAGAGCAGAGCTAACACTATACCAGCTTGGCCAGAAAAGGACAATGACCAAATGGTAAAAATTATCATTTTTAATTTCATTTCCCTGATGAAAGGACACTGAGTGGGAAATCCAGGGAACATTTCCTCTTGTACAGTGTACTTTATACTGATTAATATTCTGTTACTCATCTCTACCCTGGCTGTAGCTGAAATATGTACAAGGCAGTTGTTGTTCCATTGTAAAAGGTGGCCTGACTGGAAAGTCTACATTGTAATGGTGTACGTCATCATCAGTGACCATAAACCTTTGGGGAAAATGAATAATTTCAGGCATATCTCTATAAACACAGACACATGCAGTATGAATAATAGTGGCATGACGAATGGATGATTCTGGGACAGTGATAAAAACATGTATGTTTTCTTTGTCGGCAAAGGAGCTGGTGATTCGTTTCCTGAAAAGAGCAGGCAGTAACCTTCACCAAGACATTAAGTTGGTGTTGCCCAGTCGTCAGTTACCACTCCAAGACCGCAGACGCATCCTGTCCCACCAGCTAGGGGAGTTCATTCACTGGTACAACAAGGTACCCATTCTCACACAGTGATTTTATAATTGTTGGACAGAATGCAAAGATATATGATTAAATTGATAGGTTAAGGTAGAGACCGTAAAATATTGGAGAGCTTAGTTTTCAATTAAATGCAATTGAATTCTGTTTAAAAGTTTCATTATTTAACTATTTAACAATTATATACGCTTAATTTCTTGTCAACTGTTTTTTTAAAAAAAATGTCTTAAAGGGAAGCAGGGAGTGCAGTGGATGAGGTGAATAACTTTTGTCAAGACCTTTATTTTTGTTTCTCAGCATTTACCTGTCATGTGGCTGTATCTGTGGCGTCCCTGTGATGTTGCTTGCAGTACACTCAGGACAATTAGTTTCACTTTATACTTGACATCCAAATGTCTGTACCAAACCATCTTATTAAAAGATACAGTGCTCTATACCAGATTCTTGTACTCCATTTCAATAATTTTGGGATCAACACAGAGTCCTTTAATTTTCCCAGGAAGTATAATTTCTGCATCCTTTTTTTTAAGAAACATAATCTGTTATATGTGAACATTTTGCACAACGCATATATCTGCTGTCTTATTTATCTTCAATACAATACAGGAAACTGATCATATGGTGAAAAACCAGGAGAATAGCAAAGAGGAGCATTACATAAACCCTAGTGTATTTCAGGAGTTCATCACAGCTGCAAGGTTAGTGAATAGGCAAGCTCACATTGTTCAGGGGTTGGCTCTATTGAGTGTTGATCTTAATCTGCCACCTGCATTTATCTCCTGTTTCCATTAACAGTGAAAATGATCTGGAGGAAATACTGACATTCTACACGAAGAAAAATAAATCAGCCACTGTCTTCCTCGGAACAAAAGTCAGGAGCTTTAAGAAAGACAGTCATGAAATAAATGTGAGAGGAGATTCTGGCAACTATGAGAATTCCAAAAGTGAGTTCCTTCCATTTTTTTGCCCTATTTTTGTCACTCTAGGTCTGGTTTATGTTTAATATTTTATCATTCAAGCACTGTAAACAGGAATTGTGACATTTGCAAAAAAAATTAAAAAAGATAATAGAGAAGGATTGAGTAATCTGGGGTGAAGAGAAGGTCAGCTTCAAATGATTAGCACTCTTTGGAGGAAAATAAATGTGTGTCAGAGGCGAGGAATGGCTAACTGATGATAACGGGGCTCTGGCTTCTTTCGTCCTTTGAACAGTTCTGTCTGAGTCCAAAGAAGATTCCAGCGCTTCAGAGTCCTCACTCTCCACAGGGAAAGTAAGCAGTGACCTAGACATCAAGGCCACAGAGAGACAACCTTCTGTACGTGCACTGTCTGGAGAACAACAGACAGTGGTTAGACCCAGTAAAGCCCAGCCAGATGTCCAGGCGTCTCAGCACTGCTCTGGATTTCCTGTGACTTTAGACTGCACACATGTTCATGTGCAACACTGCTCCTCTGCTCCGAAATCCCTCCCTCTTCACTGTCCGCCACTGCCCCCACCCCCTCAGCCCCCGTCCTATGCACAATCATTGGCAAAATCTCAGTTCTGCCATTCTGAAGCTCTGTCTGACCCTCCTGCGTACACCTCTGCCCCTGTGCTCACACAGCCCCCGAGAACGATGGGGACAGCTGTGTCCTCTGGCTCTACCACAGTCTCAAATGGGCAACCAAGCCAGGGGCTCAGGAGGATTCAGTCTTTTACCTCATCCACATCCGGTGCTGGGGCAGCCTCAGCCATCCCGAGCGCAACGCACATCTATAGTCAGAAGCTCTCAAGGCCCATATCTGCAGGTCAAGGTAAAGTCATTGACCCCATTAAGACCTTGAATTGACATTCGCCCTGATAGATTCGATCACATGTGGACAGTTCTAAATTCAGATATAAACTCAATAAATCCGTCCTGAATGTATATAATGCAGGTGAAGCCAGATCCAATAAAATATGGTCACAGGTGATACATTTTAATTCCAGTTGTGAAAAGTCGTACTTAAAGCTGTCCACTTATGATCTGGTCTCAGGATGGATGTGAATACCAGGTCTGAATGTGGCCATTTTCCTCCACTGCTCAGCTCACCACTGACCTGATTGATTAATGTTGTCACATTCATGTTATGATCTTCAGTCAACAGGAGGAGCAGTTCCAGTAAGCTGAAGTCAAACTCAGTGGGGGCCTTCAAGGAGTTAAACTCCCTGTCTGCCCAGGCCCAGTCTAACCAGCAGGCCTTTATTTCAGCCCTGAAAAATCTGGCTGACAAACAGGTTGCTCACAATTATTCCAGCTCCAGCCACATCAACCTGCTAACACAACATGTGAGTTTATCATTTTTTTCCCCCCTCTACAACCCACTGAGCCGACCACTGTGCCCACCAGGGGCAGGAAGTTCCACAGTGTTTGAATAAAAATCTTGAGTTATTAAGCAACTGTAATTTAAATCTGTTACATTTCATGAAAGGAAGAGGAATCTGGCCCCTCTGTAGTAGTCTCTCACTGTGAGGTCTCTGATATTTCTCTTTGTTGATGTGTAAACCTGGCTCTGACACCATGCTGATGGGCGGCATCAAGCTGCTCATTCCCTCAGCAGACCTGTTGGAGCCAGAGGGTCTGCTGCCTCTTACTGCCTACCTTCCTCTCTCAGCCCTCAGCTTGTCTGCAGCCTGTGGGCTGGGGTTGGTGCCGGGGTGACCCTGGAGCAGGGGTTTGAAGCTTGCTGGCCCTAGTGGTGAGCCGCATTAAGTCTCAGCTCTGTGTGAGGTCTCATTATCAGATGCACCATAGGGGAGTGATTTCTGTTGATACTTGAGAAGCAGCCACTTTTTTGAGGTAATTGATGCCTATAAATAGAGGAATGTGGCAAATTGGCACTGAGCAGGGGAGCGGCAGCTTCACAGGCTCCATCACCACCTTCTCCAATATTCCCCAAAGGTTTGTCATTTGGCACAAGGAGCCCCACAACCTTTCCTCCCTCCTCCTCTTCCACCTTCTCCTCCTCTGCCTAGCAGTTTTTTTTTTCCTGTCAAAGTTTTTTTGTGATGGCACCAGACCACACAGACTGCAATTTTTTCACAGCTTCTCTTCGCTGTACTTTATTCTGTGTGTTCTAAAGGTGTT
Organism: Brachirus orientalis; assembly: GCA_016785285.1. Lineage (NCBI taxonomy): Eukaryota > Metazoa > Chordata > Actinopteri > Pleuronectiformes > Soleidae > Brachirus > Brachirus orientalis. The sequence continues at coordinate 990,730 of JAFBJR010000073.1, read as the reverse complement.
TGCTGTATTTCCTATGAAAAGTTAATCATGGGCATGGCATCAGCAGGTTATTTTTCAGAGTGAAAAAGTCCAGTGTTTTGAATTTAAAGGTATATTTAGAATTTTAGGGCTACACTAGTTGACCTCTAAGTCTTTAGTAATTATTCACTTTTATGCTAGGCCACATTTTACAGTGTATTTAGATGTATAATTTTATTTCCAACACATTTCTACAAGACATTGGTTTCAGTTAGTCATATACCTTAAGGCCATTACATTAAGCAATACAATATAGAGTACTCAGGGTTTATATATTTTATCATATATATTCAAATAGTGATGCCTGGTATTGTAAATGGCATTTTGTCAACTAGCCCTGTCGTACTGTTTTTTTTTAATATACAGTACATTTTTACAACAAACAGTTTCAGTAAGTCCACCCAGTCTACAGCAATGAGTAACTTAATGCTGTAGCTGTGTAACATCGGTGCTGACACATTTTTCATGCTGTGCAAGGCTTGGCAGCTTTACAATTTTACCATTGGACATTTAATGCTACCCAGCAGGAAATAAAGTAAATAAAACACCAGATCAGTATGATTAATTCTTACATTCGATTGCAGCAGCAAGCATAATTCCCATGGCAGCACAAAGGTGCAGCCACTGCAGAAGTGCTGATGTGGTTGTAAACAGGTTTCTCCTGACGAGTCATACTAACCGATTCTGTTAGGGATGGAGGTTGGGGGGAAGGGACCACCTGGATTTAGTGCTGAGTGGAGACTAGCTGTGCCATGTGCTGTGTGTACATTTAAGACAATCATCATATACAGGAGAGTAAAGTAGCTTATGTAGGAGATATATAATATAATCATTACAGATTTTCAGTTTCCACAATCTGGTATGATTACATAGATTTAAATTAATATTGATTTTGCAACCGAATACTAACAACATCCTGTTGAAAACAAGCGCAATGAAAATGTCATTTAATAGATTTTTGCGTGTTAAAGTCTTCTCCTCTGCCCACAGTTGACCAATCTGAACCTGGCCACTAGGATGCTAGGCAGAGACAGCCTCACACTCAACCCTAAAGTACGTCACTCTGCCGCTACGACCCAAGGGCCAGTGAAAGCTGTTCACTCCGCAACAGATTTACTCAGCAGCACTAGGTGAGTAAAAAGAAATAGATCACAAGAAACCTTTCTCTAATTTTATTTTCACAAACTGTTTGATTGTTTCATTACTACATTTTGTAGTAACTGGGACAGTAAATAAAATTTACAATGAACAGCAAAAGAAAAATGCACAAAAAGAGGTCATGGGCCATTATTATGGAAGAGGCGGGTGTGGGTCATCTCTTCTCCAAGATAATTAAAATTATCTGCAATGATAGCAGCAAAACAAAGATAGCAGTAGTGGGGCAGTTCTTCTGGAGCCAGTATTTGGATGTTAAGTCCATTTTCCATTTTTATGCATTAGAAGTTTCATTATGCTTTGTTTTCATATTACAGTCTTTTAGACGCCTGAAATGATCACGCCTGAAAAAACATTTTTTAGATGTTTTCCAGTATGTGAATGGGAAAATAGCCTTTTAGCTTATAGTTATGAACATACAGTTCTGAACTGAAGAAGCCTTTTGCCTTGCCTTTTTTTTTTTGCTACACTTTTGAATACAATGAAGACAATTTTAGAGTTGATGAGAAATTTTTATGAGAAGGCAGAAATCAGTTGAAAAGACTCTGAAAAGATTGTTCAGTAAATAAAGAAAATATAAATGAATTCATGAACATATTAGACGGAGTAAATTTTCTGATTTTCTGTAACTACTTCAAAACCCTTTTCCCACTACCCCACCCCACAAAGTTATCACGCAGCACACCTCTGCTGCCCTATTAGAACCTCACCGCTCCCTTTGATCAAGTTTCACCATTGTGCTTACATGTATTATTTACTTATCCTGTGCGGGTCAGACTCAATGAAATTCACTGCCAAGATAAACAGCATACCTCAGCCAAAACTTGTGATGCTGTGCCACACAGCAATTACTATTTTAGGAATTGATGTAAAGATTTAAAGATTTAAAAGCAACAACAATTTAGTGATAGATTGGTGCATTCAGGAACAGTGTTCCTGAATGATTGTAAAGACCTGTTCAAGTACAGGTCTTTACAATCCCAATCTATCATGAATCTGTCATCAGAACCGATCACAGAAACCACATTCGGAGTGAGTTTGAGGACACATATGACCACAAATTCTGAGCATACATAAATGCAATCCGTCCTGAGGATAGATTAGATCTGATCCACCGCAGTTTCTGCTTTTTTTTACCCTAATAAGCACTCATACATTAATTTATTTGCAGCCACCACTACAATGCTAACACCGATCAACATATACAGTAATTCCATTTTTCAAATGGTTAAAATCTTAGTTCTTGTTAAAAACATGATGTTGTTCTTGTAAACAGTGATGATGTCAGTATGTATCTGAATAAAGGGAGGGCAAGCCAGATCCATGCCAGTCATGATCAGTTTACTTAAGGTTGTTTGTATGGATCAGTGGATCACTGAGGTTGGATGAAAATTCCAAGGGTGAACAAGGCCTAACTTTACCTAACTCTTTACATGACACTTGGAGACTGTAGTGTCCTATGTGGTCATACTCAATAGACCCTTTGGGTTTTATTAATGGTCTGTGACAAATATTTAGATTGAACATTTGTAGTCATTAGAGAGCCAGCAAGTTCAATATGAGCCACTAAATTTGTTTTTTTTTTTCTTTTTAACTGTGCTTTGTGGAACTTAATAGCTGTAGAGAAGGCAGCTGAATTCTGGGAGTGTGTGAAGCATGTTGGCTGCTTAAAATATTGCATTGGAGGGGTGGTGGAGGCAAGGGGTGCAGTGTCAACACCCACATCGACTGTCTGCCCCAGACTCTTGCCTCCGCAGCATTTACATTCCTCCATCCCCAACCCTCTCCCTTTACTCAAAGATGAGAAGATAGGAAGGAAAGAGAAGGACAGAATATGATCACGTGGTTGGCCTATGGTACCAGAACCTGTTTGAGATTTATGGTGCAATTCATTGAGAGGTAATCATCAATGGTTGACTCTAAACCTTTTATTTTTCTGTTGATACGTGAGTGACAGTCTCTCAGACAGCTTGGCCCTGATCTTGGACTCTGTTTTTCCAATCCGGCCGTTTCTTGTGTATTGAGCTGTAATAGAATTCCAGGAATGTCTGGCCTTTTCCCTTTTTTAAAAATGTTTTTATTTCCACAAGCCAAGAAAGAGAGTTTTACCAGAATGTATAATTTTATGGATAGCCTTGTGGAGCTTTTCTACACGATATACTGAAGAAACAAAAAGAAAAACCACCACAAAATCTCTCATTTCATGTTAGAATTCGAGTAATTTGATGGATATAGTGTTTCTACTCTGATTTTTGTCATTCCCTTTAAATATCTCTGCTTTGACATTAGTTGCTGTGGCAGAAAATACATTTTAGCCCAGCTTCACGCTTAAGGTTTATTCAAACATAAACAAAAAGTGAACTGAAGCTTTTGTTTGTTTTAAGTCACTATGGCAAAAAAAAATTCATCACCCTTTATCTTCTCATTTGCCACCAGCTTGTGATATAAGAAACTATAAATACTGTAAGCTGTCTTGTACCCTAACACTAGTGTTTGTTTTGGCATTCACTTCTAACTGCAGTGAAATTCCTTTAATAGGATAAATTGCCTTGATTTCACCTCGGCACTGTTCCTTAACACAGAATTTCCGAAGGCGCCCCATCTCACACACTCAGGCTGACATGTTGTGCCAAACATACTGAAATTGTTAAGCACACTTGCTGTTTGAGCAACCACAGGGGTGAAGTATGATGGGTTTCAAAGAGGAGCACTGCTCTTTGAAGTGCTGCTGCCAGGATCTACCAGGTATGCTGCATCAGCACTCTGAGAGCTGCTCCCTCACTCAAGTGTGTTGACAACCAGGGGGGTTTGAATCTTACTGCACATCCTCCTACACCTATATATATATATATACACACACACTGTATATATAGTGTCCTCGTTTCCTTCTGGCTGTGAATACAAATGACCACTAAACTATTATTCCTGCAGCTCAACACTCACTCCAGCACATCGAACTGATAAATACCACAACCCTGCTTATGCAGGGTATTTTTAGTTCTGTTCAATATTTTGTCAGATTGCTGTTTGACTTGGTTGAATTTTGTAATTTTCCAAAGGATTTTATGACAGCCCATTTTCTGAACCAAGAATCAAAAGAAGGTTCGGTTTTGGAATTCTCTTCAGTCATTTATGTTGTTATTGTTTGAAGTTACATCTATCAGGTACTGCTTATTTTAGCTTTCACGAGAAGGTCTCCTTTTGGAGTGTAAAACCCAGAACTGGTCATTTTACATTTGTCAGTGTTCCAAAGAAAGATTTTACTTGGCAACTGTGTCCAAATATCTCAGTACTCAGTAAAGGTTGTTTTGGGATTATATAACCAATGAACTAACTAAAGCATCAGCAATTCCACACTCTTTCAACAAATCCCCATGTAGTAGTCAGTTTTGTAATTTTTAAGACATTTCTACTTTGTCAGTGTTGCAATAAAACATGGTAAACAAACAGTGAGTATTGGCTGGAAATACCCTCACACTCCAGAGGCGGCTGATGTTTACACTGTCCAGGCAGGGCTTTGAGAAAACTGTTGCATGATGTCATCTTATCTCATACAATCCCTTTCTTAAACACACACTGACTTACATTGATGCCAGACATGTGCTCAGCTCATACTGCTGTTTTGTTCTGCAGTAAGTTATATCAGCTTATAAAGGGAAGGTGAGCGCAGTGGGGAGTAAACTGACTCCCACAAGCAGAAGTCCTGCAGAGAGGGGAGTCCCAGATAGTTGGAGCTCCACACATGTGCTGTACTAGTGATGAGAAACTCAGATGTAAAAGTTCTTCTCTCTCATTTCATTTTTCCGTATTTCATTGGTTACCGTTTTGGACCAGCATCTGCTTTGTCTTGCTTTTAAATCATAGTGATCTGTGGTATTTTTTGCGTGATGTTGTGTTGACAATCCTTGTCTGAAAAGATCTCTCCTTGGGGTGTTACAGAGACACTGCGCTCACGAAAAGCATATGCTCCTCACCTGAGAAATAGTCTGTTGTAGACTTCATACTAATAAAATGGAACTACTAAAGGTCCCATTGGTGCAGTGTGCAAACTGTAGCCAAGTTAAAGGAAATGACTCCTGTAAACAAAGAACAAGTTCTTGTTTTGTCTCCTGGCGAATCTCTGGCCTTGCAAGGTTCACAGACAAGCCTTTGTTTCCAGAAGCTGAAAAAAGTCAATTGGCCTGTGGTCACACCAGTTGTTTTTGCAATATATGTGCCATTATGTGAACTGAGAATTGCATGGGCGGATAGCATGTTCACATGAGTTTAAGATCCCTTGTGTCTTTGTTTGGCTGCAAAGGACAGGAATACTTTTTCACTTGAGTGACACATGATTATTATCCCACACTGTGCATTGTTAGTCAAGACTAATTGAATTCTAATTTTAGAGCTTATCATAGTTTGGTTCTAAAATATTGTTGCTATTGTGATTTTGAGTGTTCAATGTTTTCTTTTACCCTAGACCAGTGCACAAATGTTATTGCATATGATGGGTGGGATTTCCAATAATAATCATTTTGTCATAAAGAGCCTCGAGGGATCACATTTCTTCAACTGTACTTGTATCTTTCTGTATTCTTTTTCTTTTTGTAATATTTTAACTCGCATGTGTCTCCCAGTAGTGCTCTTTATGACATTATTGTTGGCTAAGGTGGTTCATGCACAGCAGCACAGTAGAGTCCACACAGACACGGTTTAAATCTGAAGAGAGGGTGGCCACCCCATTGCTTTAGCAGGGCCAGAAATAAGAAAAAGATACAAAGAAAAAAAAAAGAGACTGAAGCCAGCTTAGTTAGAATGACAGATAATCCCGTTACAAACTCGTGGAGCTCGTCAAAAGGTTTGCTTTCCAGTTTGTGGCTTTGTGATGTGAATGGAACGTGAAGCTCAGGGTGCACTGAGGAAAAGTGGAAAGGCTTTTGGTTCAGTCTGTGTTTGCCACAGGATTGCCCTCTTCTTTGACTCTGGTTTGCACACTTTGACTTGAGGTCTGTGTGGGGCCACCAGCCAATGACTGGCATGATGTGAGCTGTCTTGTCTTTTTAAAATTTTGCTGGTGGTGTTACAACTCAACACGTGGTTGGATGGTAGCTGACACAGAAAAGGCTGCTGTAAATACTGTGATATAATGGCCCACAATTGCACCAGCACCATGTATTTGAGTTAGTTATAGCCTCATTTTAGGTAACAGGGTTTAGTACAAGGGCTGAATGATTTGAGGAAATTATCTAATTGCGATTTTCCAGACAGATTTCAACTGTGATTTTTAATTGCGATATAATGTTTTTAAGGGAAGCTTCATGTCAATATTCATAGTGTTATTGTTATAAAACAATAAATTGTTATAAAAAAAATAGCATTATCACAAGACCATTAAATTTTAACTTTTAAAATGTAGTGAAAATTGTCTGCACATGTATGTATTACATTTTTTAATTTGGCATAGAATATAGAACAATCAAAAATGTAAGGAATAAATCGCAACCTTTGCAATGTTGTTAACGTTGCCACTGCACATTGCAATTTCAATTGGAAAATTATGAATTAGCCCAGCCCTATTTAACACACAACTCCACCTCATTCCTTACCCAATAACAACACTAAAACCACTATGTACAGTGACTACCCTTTTATCTGAATTTATTGTCAAACTGTTTTTCCCCACCTCCTGTTCATTTCTATTATCTGGTTTTAAGTTGAATTGGACCCTCATCATATATGTATATATACTGTATGTACGTATATATATATATATATACACATTTGTACAGTGAGTTTTGGAGCCTGTGCATCCTGTAAGCTTACATACAGATACTGCACCGTGATCCAGGAGAGAAAGTCTCTGTAAGTGTGTTTGATGTAAAATTGTTCAATTCTATTTTCTTCTCTTTGTCTTTTCTTCATTTAATCTCTTCTGTCAAGTCACAGACCACTAAAGCAAGATGAGGCTCTTTTGGATGGGAGCATTCAGAACACCTCTAGTGCGGTGAAAGGAGCAAAACCCCAGCAGTGCTACCAGTCCACACAAGGAAGGTCCCAGCTTCAGTTTGCTATTCAGCAACAGCAACAGCAAAAACTTCAGTCTCAACAGTTCGTGGACCAGAGCCACTGCACACATCAGGTATTTTAGAGAGGTTTTGTTTGCTTTGTAATTTTATTTCATGATAAATACTATACTTAAATAAATGAATTTACAATTTAAAATAAACCTGTTTATCAGGGTTGTGTTTACAAAGCAAATACAAATTATATAGTATGAGCCACATTTTATCCCCCACAATATGGATGAGTAATTACTTTAAGTCATGTGTTCTTAAACCAGGTCCTTAGTGACAAGTTATTTGACTGCTGCGTGTTTAGAGGCTGTGACAGTAAGAAGCTATTAAATTTCCTTGTTGAGACCATTGGTGCTTTTCCTCATACCAATTCCTTATTATTTGCTTTTATCTCATGTGAGGTGTTAGAGTACAACAATTAAGTAACAGGATTATGTGGAAATATGTGTTTCAGCCTCTTTTTGTTCTTGTTTTACTTTTAAAATTACCACTAAAAGACTGAGCAATGTATACAAGAACCATTGAGTGATAACTTAGGAAAATCATCATATTTGTGTGTCCCCTTACCTAGGCACAAAGCTGTCCATAGTAGTGCCAAACACACCCACATAATAGGAATTGCTTTCATGTAAAAAGCTATTTTGAGTGCCTCTTTCCAAACTACTTTACAAAATGGTGTTCCGTGGGAGCTTCCTTCTCTACAGAAGCTCATTCCTGGAGAGCCAAGCATGAGTCAAGACCCAAAACTCACACTGTCGGGCTGAGTGACTCAGTTAGGCTTATACTGGAAGGTGAGTAATGAAGGAATGATGCCTATCAGGGAACCAGAGAGGCCTCAGTACAAAGTCCATTGTGGGTTTTGAGGCTTATATTATAGTTTTTGTTTAATCAAATTTAAGCTCCATTTGTGTTCCCATACAAATAAAGGACAAATATAACTGTGATTTGATTTTCTCAGCAGTAGTATTGTAGCAACAACAAAAACCTTTTAGTCATGCCTGACTAGCCATGACAGATGTGATTAAGCTGTTTTTATCGGGAGATTAGAAAGGTAGCGAGGTCTCGGTCATTTTGTACAGCATAATTTCAATGTTTCAAGGAAAAAAAGATTGGTCCTCCGTCATTCTGTGCAGTTGCCTTGAAAGAGGATCTGAGCAGGAAGAGTGTATTTATTCATTTTCCAGAGGATTTTGTGGAAGCATTCTATGGACAGAGAGAAAAGGAAACAGTGCCATGGGACAGCTCACAGGGTTGAATAATTAAATGCACCCACTTATTTTTCCAATCCGCCCAGAGTAATGCAGCTTTTCTAATATCATTTTTTTTATCATCCTGGTTGGCCCTTAATTAATGCATTTAAGGTGATAATCCTCTTGGCTTGGTCCGGTAGTCTTACACAAGGCACTTTATGAAAGTGATCCCTTACGATTTTTCATTTCCTTTACCTTTCTCATTTGGTTTTATGGTCTGAACACCTTTGATAGAGTTTCTCTTATTGCTAATATTTCCCATCATCCTCCAAGCATGCTGAGGTGGGGAAATGTCTTATAATCGGAAATAGTTTGTGGCATATAGTACTGCATGTGTAGTAGAGTACATTACACGATATCATGTTGTTTGATACTCACAATCTGAAGTCGATAGAAAATCCATTCTGGAGCCAATCAGAGAACCTTTTCCTCTAAAGCACTTGCTGCCCCCCTTTAAAAAGGGTCATGCACTCTGTGTTTTGTTTTCACGATGCGACCCTTTGCATTTCCACATGCATGTACAAGCTCATGGTTCTGTTCATGTTAAATGAGGGTCGGCACCAGTCCAGCACCAGTTCCGTGCATGCATACTCAGTCTCGCTAGTGGTGACTCCTCACCAGGAGTTAGCCCTCTTTTGTGTGTCCTTGTATTCTTTGAGCATTGAGTTGCATATGTGTGGGTGTCAGCAGACCTCCTCACATAACCTCAACCAAGTATTCATGGTTGTTGTCTTCATTGTTTTCTCTTTTGAACAAATAAGTACGTGCAACCAGCCGGACAGGAATGTGTTGTGCTACAGAGAAAATGTTAAGCCGGCACATACGGTGTGTGCACCTTTGTCTAAGGGCCATGTGCACCACTGTGGAAATGGATAGATGACATTTAGTCATCTGGACTGTAACAAACCACTACCAACACACAGATGCTGAAAATATGATCTGGACCCTATTCCAACTGCTGTCTTCTTGGATGTTGTGCCACTTTATGTGTTACTAAGACATAATTGGCATTAAGAATTGTCTAAATCCTTGTCTTAGTCACTTAAATTTACTTTGAGTTACATTAGAGGAAGGCTTTGGTCCTTTTTTTAATAAAAATGCTCTTGGTATTGCTGGACTTATCTTGCTGTCACTTCAGTCTCCTAGGGAATATTCATTCTTTCATTTTAATTAAATGAAAACAGAGGAAAATTTGTAGCAGAGCATAGATTGGAGTAGTAGAGTATCCATGCACATACAGTATAATTCTGTGTGAGAGTTAGAGAAAGAGGGCTGTGCTGGAGCTCCAGTCCACGTTCCAGTTACTGGGTGCAGACTGCCTGGCTCCTCCACAGGCTTGGCTCTGGGCCACCTGGCAGTCAAAGAAAGGTGCCCTTCCCGGCCCCGTTCAAACTGAATCGGGCCATAGGCCTTGCAACCTGGAAACTCAGCTTCTCATTTATCAACACAGAAATTACATCAGATATTCCCTGTCACACTGCCGGTCTTTTGAACGGCTGCGTTGTGAAGCTGGAAAACCATTAGCCTGTTAGATAGCCGTATAAAGCTGCAGAGAAAATAGCATAGACACGAGATGTGAATGGAATGTATGTGAAGCATTCCCCGGCAATATAAGGACAGAGTGAAATGTGGCTCTAAAATATTTAGTCAGGAAGAAAACTGTATTTTCCCCTCTTTCTCAAGCCTTTGAAGAGATCTTGTACAAACAAAAAAAATTATGTGAAGAATTTGCTTTCCAATGCAGCCAACTTAAGTCAAAAATGTTGAGCTTATTTTGATGCTGGATGGCATTTCAGTAATAAGTGCACTCATTCATGTTGAGCACTTTGATATTTTACCTCAGTGACAAGAGGCAAAATATTTTCCCCATGAGTAATTCAAACCAAATATGACTGCACTTCCTTATTCTTCTTTTGGTATTATGTTGTACTGGTATTGCCCAGTAATGATATAAAAACCTGCTTGTTTCACGCATGAGTCAGTGCATCTTCTTCTACACTACTGCCTTTGGTTTGCTAGCCAGGTGAGATGTATTGTCTTAAACATGGGTCTTCCCTGCGTGCAAAAGCACACAGAAAAAGCTCCACCTTGATTAAATTTCCTAAAGATGAGGAAATGAAGTAGAGAAGAACAGTAAGACCCTCATGTGGAGGATAAAGTAGTAGACAATGAATGAATGAATAACACTGACAGCCTTATGCTTTCCATAAAAGAAAAAAGTACAGTTTATAAAAATATCAAAGGTTGTTTCATCATTTTATTGCTATTGACCTTGAACGACATTTATCTGGCTTGTCTCTTAGGCTCAATGTCCTGACCCCACAAGTGATACACACATCCAGGCCTCCACAAGTTCATCCAGCGTTCATGATTGGCCCAATCACAGCAACAGCCACAATCATGTCCAGACCTTTGTTGGCCGTGTTCTCGCCCCAAAGCCACCCAGCAGTGCTCGAGAGGGACAGATCAGGAAAACCACAACAAAACGCCTCATCAAGTAAGACCAGTCTTGCAACTGCATCCATGCTGCTTTAAGTGGAAAAAAAGTCAACATTTTAACAGCGTCTCCATGTAATTTATTGAACAATGAATCATTATAGTTTGGGTGGGTGTTAATTGGCCCCTGCTTGTTAAGTAAGACAAGGTTCACAGGATTGGACGTGGCTAATGCTAATGAGAGTGAGACATGTGTGTGTGTGTACTAGGGGGTTCCAGTCTTTTGGCTGCAGGACATATCAGTAAACGACTTCAACGCAGGGCTGATTTCTGCATGAACCGTAAACATTTTTCAGTGGAAGGGTCCACTCTCTGAGCACTGCTTAAGTCCTGTTTGGTTTGGAGATAAGCTGAAGAGCACAGAGGGAAATACAGTATAAAAGGAAAAGAGTGAAACTGGGCAGAACTGCCAGCTTTTTCCTTCACTTATTTTATGACTTTATTACTGCAACTTCTGGCCAAATAACACAACAGCAGAAAAAAACTATGTGATTGTGGCTGAAAACAATGTTGCAGTGAAGTGATCTTCGCACTCGCACTGAGGAAAAAACACACTTAGACTGAACAAAAAACAAGGTGTTCGTTTTATTTATTTATGTACTTATTTACTTATTTATTTGTTAATTTGTAGTCCCATAGTGCTGTGTGGCTGCTGACACTAAGCACCTCTGGTTTAATGTGGTCAAAAGTTGCAGGTTGCACTGCTGATTCAAGCAGGTCCCAAGAAAGCCCCGAGCCAGGTCATACTGAGTTGTCCTGATTTCCTGTTCAAAGGACATAAATTTCTTTCTTTACACAGAAGTAGTAGTCCGAATTTACACGTGTGATCTCTGCACTCTGCACTTTTACTTGGTACATAAGCATCTTTTTGTGAAGAATTTACCCTTTTAGATGATTATACTGTATATTGTGACATTCATAGTGTCATATTACATACTTTTTGTATTTAATGGTGTGTTTTTGCGTGGCTATATTCAGTTTCCTCTTGGGGATAATGACGTTTGATAATGAAGTGTTAAATTCAGTCATCTCCCTGGACTTTGCCTGGCACTGAAGGAGTTAAAAATGGCAGTGGTGAAGGGCAGGGGTTGTAGAATAGGTTAGGGCAGCTGGGTAGGTGCTGTGTTTGCTCCTGTACATGTTTGTCTGCCTGGCAGTTGCTGTGTTTACCCTCTGCATGTGGAATTCCAGAGCCCCCTCGCACTCTTCTCTGTCCTGCATTCTTGTGGTCGACCAGTGTGACAGGGGAGAGTGTGGGAAAAACGGAAGCTTCAGGACCAAAAATGTACCGATGGAAACAATGAAAGGAGAGAATGGGGGGGGGGGGGGGGGGGGGGGGGGGGGGGGGGGGGAGAGAATGACAGGGAGAAGTAAACTGTGTCCAGGAGAAGGGGGATGATTGTTTGCAGAAAATGGTGGAATAATAGGTTGCTTCCCTTTATTTCCAGTCCTCATTTCAGGGGCAACTTAATACTTCTGTTATTGAAGCACATCTGAAATGCATCCCAGTGTATGCTTTAGCTCCTCCAACTTATAATAGAATCACTGTGCTGGGTCTGTTCAAACAGTTCAAGGTTACCCAGCCCCTCAAACACCCCCTTCCAGCCAGCTGCTGAACTCTCAAATTTACCTTCACTTATCTTGCCTGTTTCTCGCACATGTAACACATTCCTCCTGATTTTGATAGGTGACTCTATTTATCACAATGTCATTTGGATTTTGGTCATTCTTAGCAAAGGAAATACATTTTTAAAGCAGCCAAAGTAATTTCCTCTGTAAGCTTGCTAAAAAAAAAAAATCTTACTGCAGTGCTGCATCCAGTTGCGCGGACCAATAAATTGTCTTTAAGTGGAGATTGCGGGGAACGCAAATATAAAATCAGAAAGGCTGTGATAATATTGTTCTGTTTTTGACTTTCTGATCAAAAAAAAAGCAGTACATACTGTAAATTTAAAGAAAGATTTAAAGAAACATTTTATATATTTAAGTTCTAATCCTTGCATTAGAGTTTAGTCATTCATATTTTTATAGTATCTCATGTTAAAATTGCTGTTTTGTTTAAAACAAAAAAGTTACTTGACTTAACTTATGCGAGAAAAATTGCAATTACAGTAGATATTTCACTCAACTGGTTCAGTCCCAATATCTAGTCAACTTTGCTTGAAAGTGCTGACTCAAGCCAGTAACTGGACTGAGTGACTAGTCCACATGTTGTTTTATTTTAACATGAATAGACCTTGGCAAAGTTTCTGAGTGAATGCGCCTTTTATTTTTTTTGGGCTCGATGAACACATGCTTGAAGCAAAAAAAAACGGCCTCATGTTGGTATCGCACTCAGTGGGGCAGGGCTCTCTGGACTATCAACATGCCACAGCTGCCAGTGCAAGAGGCTGCAAGGACCCATCGTGGTATGACTTCAGTGAAGGCTTTGAAAGGAGCAATTTGTAACACAAATAAATGAGGCTGTTTGGTATTTTGTTTGTAAGATTTGGCTTGTGGCAGCTGGAAGTACGGAAAGCCAGGCTGTCGTGTGGCCTCAGTAATCGAGTGAGCACTGTAAAATGTTCAACTTTTGGCTCAAATATCACCTGCACATACTGCGAGTTCAGATTCACTTCTCACCTACAGTGTTTCTGACTGCTGTCTGGCTCTTGAAGTGACAGAGTGAGAGACTGTTGACAAAGAACGTGATGTGAAGAACCCAGAGGTCAAGTTTTTTTTTTTTCCCCCCTCTCAATATGAAAGGGGTATGCCATGCTTTAAGTGGGCCAGTTTTATTTGTGGTTGTGTAATGGTATGAAAGAACAACTGTGCAGCCCCTTACAAGGAGGTAGTGTGTACCCTCATTACGTGTTAATGCTCCTTTGGCAAGTTGCTGTTATGGGAGAGAGGTTAATTCCAGCTAAGCTTTATTTATTGTTCCCTCTAAAAAATGCTTAACAGATTAAATGTATAAAGTTACAGACACGTGTGCTCCTGCACCACACTCCAACAGCTCTCATAATGATTTTCTCTGTGAAAAGGCTGTTTGCTCTGATAATGATAAAAAGGCTCTGTAATCTGTGGTTTATGATCTCCAGACTATATGGAGCTTGTTGACTTAAATATAAAAAGTGATATATTCACTGTTCACCCAGTGAAAAAGACTATTTGTGCCATATCTGCCTGTAGCGACTACAGTTCCACATCATCAGTAATAATCGCCACAACGATCTTGCCAATGTGAAAATCACATCACAGAGGACAAGGAGCAGGAATGCGCCTCCTCCTCGTCACAATAGCTCATGAGAAGTTCTCTGTAAACACTTAACCCCCACTGGGCTCCACTGCCGCACACAATTTGAAACTGACTCAATGACTCATCACACATCATGCTAACACACGCACAAGCACAAAACAATCACCAGTTGTCAGAAATAATTATCTTTATATGTTTGTCGGGGTATTTTGCTCCAAGTAGAACAAAAACATTTGGATAAATCCAGTGACATGTCTCAACAGCTTGGTCCAGGACTGTGAAGATATGCTTGGTCTTTCAAATACAATTTTTCACTTTGTAACCCCCTCATGAACAGATCCTCTTCACTTTTCACTTGACACTCATCTTGTGTCTGATTAACAGGCAGACGTCCTCGGAGAGTTCAGCCAGTGGAACCGTGACCAACAGCCAGCATATGGTCTACGAAGCCATCTGCAGTAAAACAGGTGGGTCTGATGCTGCGGTTTCACACATGCTAAGTAGATTATCGCACTGTTACTTGTGCATTTGGTGCTGTAGTCTGCAATCGGGAGGGGTGCTGTAGTCTGCAATCGGGGGGGGGGGGGGGGTTAATTATGCCGGTTTTATGCCAGTGTCAGTGATTACAGCCAGGCATAGTGGACATTCCCCATGGAGGACTGATAAACGCCACAGGATATTTTTACCCAGCTCCCTGCTTGCTCAGTGGTGTGCTGAATGTGTAAATGTAGTTTGCACATACAGTAGCACTTTATTGGCAAAATAACAACAATAATAAAAGCACTGTTTTTTGAAGAACACGTGTGAAGTTTTATTGCTTATGCTACACCGACTTGTACTGTGCCCTTTTCTAGAGTTCAGTCAACCACAACTGAATGGGCATAAACACATTTCCAGTACAGAAACATGCTGTTTCATGTTTATCATGAGTGCATGTCTCCAATACTTCAGTTCAGATTACATCCAATGAGGTATAATAGTGATAATATCTCTCTTTTGTTATGAGATCCAGTTATGGGGACAGTTGGGCATTCCCATCTGTTGGCCATTCCTTCACTGTAGCAACCCTGTCCAGTTGTGCACCAGGAACCACACCAAGAGAATGAAAATGGAGCTCAGCCTTTGTGTGGAATTGCGGCTGCATGCACTCAAGTGTCCCCTGACACTCTGCCCTGTTTACACAGCTTTTTCCATCCTGAGAAAAGTGTTGAGCTTATTGCACTAACGGTGATGCAGTTTGCACTTATAGACACATCTGTTTGTCTGATCAAGGGGCTTTTTTTTTTTTTACAGAAACCCACTACACATTAGCAATGGCAACTCATACAATTCATCACAGAATTGGAGTGTCACTGTCACACAAAACTACAGATCAGCATTCAGTAGCTATACCCCCCTGCCCACAAAAATTGAGATTGTGTGCCTGTGTGTGTATGAGAGAGAGAGAGAAAGAGAGAGAAACTAGAACATTTCTTTTTTTCACTTTTCCTCTTCCCCCAAAACTATGAAGGCTGTCTTAAGTTAACAAACATCTTACAAACTCATCAATTACTGTAATAGGATCCGTTGGGAGCAGCTTCTGAATTTCATGAATGCATTTTTTCCATCGTTCAGGGAGCAAAGGGTGGGGGAGATGTCTCACTCTTGGCTTTTAAAAAAATTTCTGAACCACAATAAAAATCTGTAAGTACCAAAAAAAAAAAAAACTAGTGAGCAAGGCAGGTTTAACCAGGCATTTGGAAAGTAACACAGTGACTCTGTGTGGTGTTTCGGGAGGGTGGGTGTGTTATTAGAAGGGGCACAGCCTTTGTGGGGGCCTAGGAGTGTGTCAAGTCTTTCTGGCTGCCCAGTCAGTGTACCTTTGTAGCATGATGACTGAGCTGCCCTGATTGACTCTGACAGGGGGTTTAGAGCGAGTCCAAATGGAGTGCATGCTCTGTGATCAACTGTCATCCATCATAAATCACACTTTCCCTTTATCTTTCTTTGTCCGCTCCCTTAATCTCTTCCACTCTTTGCTTGCAAACACTCCCTTTATCCTCTGAAAACATCTCCTGCTCACTGGCCCCATCTCCCCTTTCTCTGCCTTCTTCTGATGTGTTTATCAGACTTTTCATTATTTCAGTCACATGTTTAACAATCTTTATAGGTTTCTTGACACTCTCTGACTTTTTTTTTTTAATTTGGGGATTGTGAAGAGATTTATCATTGTACTCAGATTGAGAAGGAAGTTCATTTCCCTTTTACAAAATAGGAATTAGACCATGTCTGGGTGGATAGACCAGGGCTTTATCAAATAAAACTTGATGATGCCTGTTTGGAGGAAAGGTAGCTACTATGACTTTTCCCCTTTTCACTTGGAGCACCCACAACCACTAAAAATGGATTTGTTTCTTTATAATAATCATGTATTTATTAGTGAGCCAAAACATGATGGTTTTGGCTCATGAAGAAATCAATTAACCCTAACGCCATGATTATTCGCGATACATATCAAATAACTAAGAATGTTTTTGAGATTTGGCTGAGATGAAAGTTGAATATTTTCATTTGTCACAATAGTGAAGGTACAATAATGCACACTATTTTTTAATAAGTGCGCATTCACCTGATTGTATGAATTGTTGTTTTTATTACCCCAGAATGAACCTTTTATATTTACATCAGGAGCCAGGTCAGCTCTACTGAGACCACCACCTTGGACCAGTATGTTTTTACAGTAGCCCACACTGGACAATTTAAACATCTTTTAAGTTTTCATGCAAACTGAAGGCTACATAGGTTCTCCAACACACTTAGAAGGTGAGAGTAAGGTGAGGGATATTCAGCTGCAACATGCAACTTTACCAGTAAATGTTGCTAAAGTCACAGCAATTATTTGTGCATAAAATTATATCACTATATATTAAATCTAGGGTATGGTTTTTTGAGTCTTGAGAGTAAGCTATTAGTATCAAAAAATCCAAGGCAGCTTCTGAAAATACTTCATTAGATATTATATTAGATTAATATATGTATATTATAGGCAGTATTGTCCCTTTATCTTTCTTTTGCTGAGCTATATGAAGTTTTATTTTCCGGCAACTATGTCATTAGTTTGAAAGTTTGGGAAATGTTTTCCTTTTCCAGCTCAGTCAGCCTCCATGGTGTAAAAGAGTACCAAAATAAATGGAGTGTGCAGAGGGGGGGAGGGAAATGAAAGGGAATACTGTTTGGGAGCACAAACACGGCAGCTCTCACTGTACATGGAATGTCTTTTCTACCGGATGCCTGGCTGCGTGCCAGCTGATAGGATGAGGTGTAAGTGGGCTGTGAGTGAAAGGTCAGTCAGAAAAATGAATAAGCACTGAGCTGTCTGCACTCGCATCAGGTGGGAACCACCTTGACTGTTGATAATGAATAAGATACAGCAGAAAGGTTAACCAGGAGGGTTTTCGTGGACTCATCTGACGGAAACCCTTTAAGGTTTGACATAAACACCCCTGTGTGTACACACGAGGAAGACATCCAACAGCCTTTTTTACCTCATCCACTGAATTTTCTTTCATCTGTTGCTCTCTAGGTCTCTCTGTGTACCGCAAGCTGTTCCAGGGCCAGGAGCCCAGTCACAAATGACAAGAAGACCACCAGAGGCACGTCCTGCCATTCTGCTGGCCTGACAGGTGTCTCTGCATGTAACTGCATCCTCACAGAGGTGTATTCTGGGAGAGGACAACAGCCACAGATGAAAGCATGCCAGACCTCGGACAGGGTCCTATTAATTTCTCAGTGATACAGTCACAGACATGCCACAGGAGAGTCTGCCAGGCCAGGAATTCCCTGCTTTGACGCAGGCTGGGATTTTGTTGCGCAGCATAACATCAGGTGACCTTTTCAGTCACAACCACCCCCACATCACCTCTTCATTCCCACTGGCTGCCTTCAGTCTATCACCGAACAGTTGCCCGTCTTGATTGTCTCCGTGCTATTGTTGTCACTCAAAAGATTTCATTGACAGATAGACATCACCAGATGCTTCTTCATGCCCTGCTGGTATTTTAATTTTAATCAGGATTCAACATTGCTCATGCAGAGCAAAACACAGCAATTCAAGGAGATCTTTTTTTCCTGCCTGAAATGTTATTCTGACAGTTGAGATGGATATTTTTAGGCATAGGTAGCATAGCGATTGCCTGAGCCAGCTTGTCATCTTGCTGCCATGAATGGTGAGCCCCAGTCATGTGTGGTTTCAGTGTTTGGGCGCTTGAGGTGCAAGTCTTCGCTGAAAGCCAAACAGTTGCCAAGTCGGACTTCATGGTTGTTGTCTGAGGATGTGTTAAAGTTGACATCCTTCACTTGTGAGCTTGATGAACTCTGGTTGGTTGCTCCCTGTTTGCTAGGACGATGTAACACCGCGGAGGGGGTTTTCCTTTTAGATCAAGAATATCCTGAGCTTGCATTTTTTTTCTTGTAAACTGAGATGTTGATGTTATTTTTCTTGGATTGACCAAAAGTAATATATTTGGTATAATAAGTAAATTATTGTAATTGCATCAGTATGTATTTATTTTACATGGTCTCCTTGGCCATTTCTGTAGCTATGAAGGTTAACGCTGCACCAGCAGACCAATATTCTTGTAGATATACTGTTTCTTGGAACCATATATTGAATTCACTCAGGGCACCTTAAAAAGAATAATGCATCTCTGTTAAACACAGATGGATTGAGCATATGTTGATGATGACCTTGTCAGAAATACTTGAATTTCATGCATGCATTTGTCGTATCAGTCTTGAGTGTGGACAGAGTGTGTTTTTTAATTCAGAACTGGTTTTAATACCCTTGATGGTATTGGATATTTTTTTATGTAGTGATCGATGTAAAACCTCATGTTGTGATTTACTACTCCTGTTAAAGCCAGTGCATGCTGTATTAACAGAAATTTCCAACAGTGAAGTCCAAATCAATGTGTATAATCTCCTGTGGTGGTACAACATTGTTTACAGTTTGGTATTTTAATCTGTTTTGTTGCTGATTGTTTACAACACACATGCCTGGAAATGCAATATTATTTTTTAGAATCATGTTGGCAGTTTGTAGCAAGCAACACTGACAGTGATAACTAGAAAACATTAAAACGTGCTGCACATGTAAGAAAATGTATTTGTTCACTACATTAACGATTCACTGGAATCACTGGACAAAAAGTGTTCACTTGGACAAATTTACCCTTTAAAATAAACTCAACGCAAACCGAAAAACATTAAATGAAAACAGATCAATTCTATCCAACTGGTCATTTATTAATTAAAAAAAAAGAAGTGTTTCCAAGAGTAATAAGAAAAAACATTTACAGTTGGTGATCTAGTTAAGTGTTCACTTAGTGACATACATTGTCTCATACAACAGAAAGGCTTCACTTAAAAAACAAAACAATCCCTGGAATCACCATCCTGTTGCATAACAGAGGTAAACATAACCATGGAAATACTATGAAATAAACATTGGTTTCCAGCATTTGTTTTTTTTTCCTTTCAGATCATTTTCATTGAACAGCATTAAAACCTATTTGTCTCTACGTGTGGCCCTGCAATGGACTAGCGACCTGTCCAGGGTGTGTCAGCTGGGATTAGGCACCAGCGACCCCCCGCGACCCTCATGTAGAGGATAAAGCGGTAGAAGATGAGTGAGTGAGTGAGCATTGAAACCTAAATAAACAATGTGGGGAGCTCCTGTCTTGCTGAGTCCAGTCTGCATTCTCAGTCACTTTCTGTTTTTTGACTGCAATTATTTTATGTCCTTGGCAATGCAGTGGTCATTACAAGACATTTATTGTTCCTCCTTTGTTGAAAACAGGGTTTGAATACCAATGCCATGTAACACTGAGGTAAAGGCTGTTCAAAATGCTGGAATATGAATAAAAAAGAGAAACGCTGATGTCAAAAGGTCAAAAAAAGGTCTGATGGGTTTGAGAGCGTTGTTAGTAAAGTGGTGCTTGATGAGTCTATTCGGTAAATGCTGCCAATGGTTCCGAACAAAGTGGTGGACTGCATCTTTGATTTTTCGTAAGAGAGCTCGGGCAAGGCTGAAGCAGAGGGACGAGGTACTTATGGAGGACAAACTGCCACCTCTAACCCCTCACACCTGCTCCTGAGTAGTACTGGGTACCATCACATCCCATGTCTCTCGCCAGGCCCTGAAGCTCTGACATTTAGCTGCACTTGCAGGACTTGACGACCATGTTGGAGAGCTGCTCAACTTTAGGGATGCGACCCACGTAATAGAGGATGGTGAGGGGCTCCAAGTCCTGAGGAACACAGCAGGGTGAGGCGGAGGCTTCAGGGTTCAAGGTGTTGTAGAGGCTCAGCAGCTGTAATAAGAACACAGGGATCAGCAAACACATCTCCCAAATACTTGCATGTCTTAGTAAGATTGCGTTATGGCTCTCTGACTCACTGAGCTGTGGGTGGTGTCTGCACTGCGTAGGTAAGGACAGGGACCAGAGCAGAAGTTTGCATAGTACCCTTCAGGCTGATGGATCCACCTCCAGCCCAGATCCTGACGGAAATTAATATATAGTGGTCGCACGCAGCAGTTCTCCTCATAATTACTGCAGGGAAAGAGAGGAGAATGAAGATAATGTTTGTTTCACTGAAATCACACTATTTTAAGAGTTGCATAGACATTCCTCCCTATGGCCTCGCAAGCAGAGAGATGAGAAAAAATTCAGAAATTCCACTCTTAGGTGTGCCCTTATTTTCCCTCTTGGAGTCAGCCCAAATGTCTTAGGTGCTGTCTGCCAACCTGACGTCGGAAATCTGAGGAGACTGTGTGCTAAGAGGAGATTGCTGGTAATGGGACAGATCCCAACTTGTATCAGCTTATACCTGTGTCATGCTCATCCTGGTGATTAACAAGCTTTCTCTATGTAGTCTGTGCCCATGCTGTCTTCCTCCCTCGCATCACTGTGAGAAATGACAGGTGATATTTCCATTTCATGTTGCCCTGAGTGGTATAATGCAATAATATAAAGTAACCCCCCACAGGACAAAAATAGCTGCCATTATTATTTGCAATACTTTATGTACTTAGTAATCAAGTCTGTAGAGGTGTCAGTGCAGGTGCAACCAGAGAAAACATTTTTGAAAGGTAAAACCATTGTCAAATGTATTCAACAATGCTGAATAAGGCTGTGTCTCTCCGTATGGAAATATTTAGATCTTGTGTCACCTGTCAAAATTCCCACGTTGTGCAAGTAAAGCGGAACGACTGAAAAAAAACAAGTGGCGTCTATGAAATAGTTTCAGAAGTGAACTCTAGTGCTCGAAAAAACCTGTTCAACAGTTTGATTGGTAAATGGCTTTTGTCCTCGCCTACCCCGTGTTGTCGGTGTATACACACACACAAATTCCCCCTCAGTCAGGTCTGATAGTATTGCGTGACAGAGCCCGTTTTAGATAAAGAATGTAGCATACAAACAATGTTACATCGTTTTCTGTTCATGAAGACCAAACAAAGGCAGAACAATGACATCAACAATATGATTTACACCCCGCAGCTTTACTAACACTGGAAACAGACCAACAGAGAGTTTCATTTACCAGGATAAGGGAGTGTGCCTTACTTGAAGCAGTAATTGGTATCCAGTGCCCGCTTTCGTCTACGGGATGAGGACTGGGCATCCAGTCTGTGGGGAGGGAGCATCATGAGGATGAGGTGAGGGTAGAGCTGCTCCTTTTGTTTGGGGTTTTTTTCATCATACTCCATACCTGCAGGAGGAAGCCAGTCAGTCAGGATCCAAAACATGGGTTTTACATATGTGTGAGCCACAAAAGCTGGCTGCGTCTTCATTGTAATTAGTCCTTTTACATAAGGACACTGTAATCTCTGGGCCAGGCTTTGTTCACTTCTGGCCCACTTTTTTTCCTTTTCCTTATTTAACACTGATTCCTCTTATTCCCTCCTTTTCTCTATTTTCCCCCCTGGGCCAGTGTCTGCTCATCCAATCTACCCCTGATAGCTTAAGCAGTGTATATCTCCAGAGATGCTGCTGGTGAATATGTACGCCCCTCTTTAATTCAGGGCCAAACGTCTGAGCACCGTGGCAGCACATTCCTTGTGGCCAAGCCAGTCGGGAGTGTTCCCAGGATCGAGGGCCCGGGGCTCCGGTGCTAAGTGAGATACCAGAACAATTGTATTCCCATGCTCTGTCTCTCTATTGCTGTTGGAAAGAAATCCAATTTTCTTTACAAAGAAAGACATCAAAGAGTATAGCTACTCCAGGCAAGTGATTGGATAAAACCTTTTTTTAGACCAGTGTTACAATAGAGAGTATTATAAATGATGCAGTTTTTTCTCTTTCTATAGGAAACATATCCATGAAACACACTTGCTCCACAGCCTACAGTACTTGTATTCAAAGAACTCACCCCAACATTAGTCTGGTAAATATAGTGAAACAAAAAGGCCTGTCGAGACTTAATTGAAAAGCAGAAAAACATTTTTGGACTTTGGTCCAATGCTCATTATAGAGTCCACTCTGCCTCACCCGATGAGACTTCTTATAGACAGACCATAATAAACTTCAAAAGATGAACTAATGGTCGACCATTTCACTATTGAAATTTTATTTG
Source organism: Brachirus orientalis (assembly GCA_016785285.1). Classification (NCBI taxonomy): domain Eukaryota; kingdom Metazoa; phylum Chordata; class Actinopteri; order Pleuronectiformes; family Soleidae; genus Brachirus; species Brachirus orientalis. The sequence continues at coordinate 967,904 of JAFBJR010000073.1, read as the reverse complement.
GATATTAAAAATATACTTACAGAAACATGTAAAACCAAAAGCTAAAACCTGCACCTTGGTTTTGGGCTGAAGTGGCTCAAGAGGCAGAGTGTGGCATCCAATAATCTGATCAATCCCAGTTTGCCCATCATGTGTGTCTTTGTTTGTTAGTTGTATTCTGTGTATACGTACAGGGGTGAAAATAACCTGTGAATTGCTTTGATTGGACATTGTGTCAAGAAAAGTCCATTAAATGACGCCCACTGATGCAAATCATCCTAAAACCACTGCTTCTTTATGGAACTAATCAGAATAAATCAACAAGCAATGGCCACCCATCTGGAACATTAGACATATCGAACAGATTACACAAACTGTGCTGTTTTAGCTCTCGATCATTAGCTCTTGACAGAACTTTTCACTACAAGAAAAACTTTGGGGAATAAAAAAAGAGAAGCTTATTTGCTTTCCTTTGGGAAAATTGATACCACTCTCATGTTTGTGTGCTATAAATACAAAGCTTTAACAAGCAACTGGTTAGTTTTTCTCAACAGTAATAATGGAAAATTACCGCCTGGCTTAGTCCTATTGTAACTAAATTTATCACCATGTTTGGAAAAGAAATAGTGGTAAACATCTCTCTAAATTCACACTGCAGTTTCTACACTCTATTTCCAGTCTTATTGCTAAGCTAAATTATCAATTTGCATGAAATGACTCCATATTTACTGTGCAAAGTAAAGAAAAATGTCAATTTTTTCTTTTAACCTTTTAACCTTGCAGCAGTATACAATGAACTGAGACACAGACAAGTGAAAACATTCCTCTGAATTTCACAATAAATCATTTGACATTATGGATGCTTGTATTGTTCTTTCTTATTTTTGAAAAAACAACACCTGAATAGCCATTGCCTTTTCTTATCACTGACCATGAATAATAAAAAGCCCTTTCAAAGAAAGATATAATGTGTAACATTTCTGCATTAAAATATCCAAAAACAACACCACTGTTTTTGTTGAATAGTATAATTAAATTAGCCAAAAGTTTCCAACACTCTGAATTTAAAGAAAACTGAATTTATATTTAAGTTAATAGGCTGTTTTATTTAAATTGCCTTTTAATGATGTAATCAACTTTACTGCCTCTGCTACAACTTCCTCTATGATACATCAGAGTGAGGAAGGAAATATTTGGGACTACTAAATAGCCAGTGTGTTCACTTTTGTTTTTTCCTTTCATTGTGTGTATTTGACACTGATGGATCTTGACTACTCATTGCCGTTTGTTGGATGTTCTGCTGCTGCCGGAGCTTCCCCCCATACAGCACAAAAGCACAGGGGAACCGGACGAGGCGACAATTCCGATGATCAAATGCTCATTCTTGATGTCATTAAACTAGATCTTTTGACATTGTTTTGATTGAGAGACCCCCTAGTGGCAGAAATTACGTTCTGTCCATTAAATGTGTCTGGCTTAGGCAAGCTCATAACAAGCGCAAGGAGAGAGAAATTAAATACAAACCATCTCTATTCTTCCCCAATGCAGTCTCACCTTTGAACTTGACCTCTAGCACTTCGTTGGTGTTCTCGATAATGTCACCATTAGGCCTGAAAGTATGGCAGGGGCAGTGCACACTGATCTCCAGGCCAAGATTGGTCTCTGAGGAGTAACAAGAGAAGACGGATGTAATGAGCTGACATTTTTTCCCTGAGGGGAAAAAAAAGAATTCCTTGATTTTAAATGAACTTGTCCCCTTTGGCGGGATATGTGATACAAGGAAAATCTGAGGTGTCCCACTCACGCCGGTACATTAGCCACTCCCTCACTGTCTCTGTGACATCAAAGGAGACCCACTCAGGTGTTCCCTTGGTCAGGACATTCTTGCCCCCGATGTACCGTTGTTTGGCTTTGGGGTCGTCTTTCTGAAGGATCTGCAAGGAAAAGATGAAAATGTGACCCAGCTGCACAAACTCTTTTGTACGCACAAACACACTGACACACAGAACCAGAGCTGTCTGTTTGAGCCAGACTCTCCAGGATGCCTTGGGCCAAATGTCTACTCTTCATGGAAAAAGTGACTCCCTGTGTTGATATCCCCATTTTGCAAGTTAATGCCTGCGTGTAACCCTCCTGCCAATGAGAACCTGGCTGTCCTTCGCATCAGCAGTTCAAACTTTCAGTTTAGTTGGGCTCCGAGATGCCGTATCACAAAGTTCAGAGAGCAGGTTTCCATGTATGGCGGAAGACATTCCCTTCCTTACTGTGTTATTGTGTTGAAAGCTCAGACATACGTTCATGTGCGATGACAAGAGAATAAAATCACTTTCCTCCGTGTTCCCACCAAGCGGTGCATTTTGGAATATTACACACTTATTTGCATTTCCATTGTCAAGTATTGATAAGGGTGCCAGACTAATCCCTTCCGTTGGGGTATCAAGCACAGAGGCCCGGCTCCTAAAGGGCGGGGCTAAACACACTGCTGTCCACTGATTGGTTGAAAGAGAATTGTCACTTACGTGTGACAGTAGGAAAAACACAAAACCTACTGCAGCCTTCTCTTGAACAAAGCTTGTCTTCATTCTTGTGGTAAACAGCCTCATGCCAAGAAGAAAGAACACAAAATGCTGGATTTTCATCCTTTGTTTACTGTGTTGTGTTCTTTTTCTTTGTTGAATTTATTGGCCTGCCTCACTGTGTCACGCGGGTATGACATCACGCTTTTTTGCATAGCTGACACAGCTATCGCCACTGAGCCCACACACACCCTGTGGTGTAAATACAAACTGTATCGGGGGGGAACTGTTCCAGATTGCATCATGGCGAGCTGAAGAACACTGTAACACTTGGTGGAAATGAGACATTACAGTGTCCTTTTGACATTTCTATGGCTCCAAGCACCTCCGCGAACAAAAGTGTTAATCTGTAGTGTGTGTTTGAGTGGTGAGCTGAGCCCCGCAGCACTGCTATGGATAACCAGGTCTTGAACATTGTTGGAATCTAAACTGCCTTCCTGTGGGAAAGAAGGGCCAGATGACTGGCAGCGGCAGCCCTCTGCCAATCAGCTCCAGCCCAACCCCAGCTCAAGTGTGGATGTGAGCAAACGAGAGGCTCCATTTACTCCCCCAGTGGGTGACTCTGCCTCTATCTCCTCTCAGGCCCCTGGAAACAATCTGCAGGCCTGACAGTCTGTATTCAGTGCTGGCCAGAGCTTTGCCTTTGAGGCGGTATGCAGTCCGGAGACACTTGTCTCCCTGGCAGGAAATGTTGGAACCTGATCATTACTCCTAGTCTCTCATGGTGATTAATGAGGCAAGTGAAAAGAGAAAATCCATCCCTGTCACCCCACACACAGACATCTAACAGATGTGAGCTTTCAGATGCTTTATTAAAAAGTACTGATAAACAGAAATGCAGCTCTACATTTAAACCCCTTGTTAAAAACACGATGCCTTACTTGATATAAGACGGACGATTGCTTTGTGATTGACAGCAAGGAAAGATGAAACTGCTGAATGGTAATCTGGGGTTTCTTGAAGATGGCTGTGCAAGATCTTATTTTCCTCCCAATGTAGAATCCATTTGACAGTAAGCACATGAAATAATTATCAGTGCATGAAAATAAGAAGAGAGGGAGTTGTAGACCCTAATATAAATGTTTTCATGTTTCTCTCTGACCTATGCAGGCCTTCTGAGAGAAATAGAACCCTTTACCCCCCCCCAGCTCTGCTAACAGAGGGACTGAACAGTCAGTTCACACACCTGGTAGAGCTCAATCCTCTGCTCGTTTTTCTTGGCACTGTGGTTGGGGCTCCGCAGTGCTCGAAATTCAGCCCGAAACAAGTTGGTGGAATTCTTCTCCATGGTTGAGACATTGAAGCGGAATACCTTGGAGGTGACACTCTTCGGGCAGAAGGAGAGGTCATCTGAAGGTAAAGTGGAAATGATGAGTCAACATCTCATGAAACATCACATTCCAAAAACACATTATAACAATGGTTGGTTCTCAATCCCTTTCTCCATCTGCTACGGCATTATGTGCATGTTATCAAAGGTTCTTTTTCCACCGACATCCTTGCAGAGGTGGATGTGTTTACCCTAAATGATTATTGATGGTTGAATAGCTTTGCTCCCACTATCTCTGTACAGGTATATAATGTAGTTATAAATAAATAAATATATAAAATAACTATTTTTAATTAAGGGAGCTACTAACCAGAAACTGTTTGCGTACACTTTGTTGCGAGTTAGCAGCAAGTTAGAGTCATGAAATAAAAACCAAATGTCCTTTGTGCTGATGGAGCAGAGTGTAGAGGGACAATAGTGTGCTCCTCCTTCTTCCTCCAGCTCCAGAGCCCAACAGGTGCTCTAAGGACTCAGACAGAAGCCAAGTTTTTCCCTGGAATCAAGAGGTGGAGAGAACCCTCTCAGGAGAGTGACTCCATAATGAGAGGAGCTCTCAGAGTGCGAACTTGACAAGCATTGACTTGCAGTGTGTATAATGTGTGGGTATATGCATGTGATTACTCACTGGCCTTTAGTAGAATCCACTTAACAAATGGCCACGTTGTGATTCTATCTGAAAAGCTTCCTGTTGCACCGATGCCTTCGCTTTTTTTTTTTTTTAATACCATAATATCATTGAGCAGTTTATTATTTTAACAGGCCGAGTACATGCAGTGTTGAGCAAAACAAGCACATAGCAAACTTTTTATGAGCCTAGTGGAAACAGTCATTTACAGCCAAGCCATGGCTAATTTACTACCCAAAGCTTACGTTTTATTACCAAGCTTCAGATTTGCTGAGGGTTGAAAGGGGCAATGCACCTTTAGCTGATTTGCACCTCAACTGCTTTGGGACAAATGGAAAATTTTTTTCGTTGTCATGCAAAAGGAACTTGTACATCTCCATGTATCTGTAATTCATTTGACCCATAATCCTATTTCATTGTCCTCCCAGTCATTATCTGATATTTCCACAAAGTTTTTTTCTTTTCAACGTTCCCTATTTTTAGGTGACCTTTTCGCCATCCATCAAATCAGATATCGGTCCAGTGTTTCCACATAATCTACAAGGAGGAAACCTCAGTAGCCTTTTCCTCCTTCCTCCCCCACAATTACACCCCCTGCCCCATCCCCCAAAGGTGGAAAGCCCCACTTCGAGAGGAGATTTGAAATTCTAATCAAGTCTTCGGTTTCCTTTTGGATGACCTCATTTTTCCCATTGCAACGGTTTTAGGTGGATTTCACATTATGGCTTATTTTTGCCAAGGGTTTGAAAGGTAATTTGTTCCATGTTGGTGAGTGGAGAGGATTGCTTGTATAATTTAAATACATTCACAAATTGTCTGACCTCTTTCATTTTTAGATGTTATAGCTGTAAGATGTCAGGATGCTGACATTACTTTGACCTGTAACCTGTAAGTACACACAGTATTGTTGTGCTGTGAGCCCTTGTGGGCTCAGAGATGAAAAACTTTCTCTATTAAATATCAAGCTTATTATATTTTTAGATCATGGAAGTGAACAAATTACTTACACTACTAATAGGTTAGTTAAATTGCTTCTTATTCTACTGTAGTTAGTGAGTTTAGTTTATTCTAGTAATTAACATTCTTGCAAAAGTTGACTTTTGGTCACATATAAAAGCTTGGAAAACAAAAAGCTACTCAGCTGATTTAATTAATGGATCCACCATCAATTAATTTTTAATAAAGATGAGCGTCAAATAAGGAATTCTGCCTGGGGACAGATGTTTGAATAGCTCTGCAGAAAAGCCTTATATAAACTGCCTCTCCCAGACGCTACCCACCACACCTCATATCCGGACAGACGCTCAGCTTCTGTTGTCTGATCCTCTCCTCTCAAGGCACAGAAGCTGCAGGACAGAAAAACTCCCTGAAATCACCTCTTTTTTGCCCAGAGGACTGTCTGTGATGTCAGTCTCTCCACAGCTCAAGGAGGTAAACAAAGGAAATAGGAAGCATAAGGCAGCAGGTGCTTGCCAGCTGCTGAGATGTCAAGGTCTCTTAAAGGACAACAGAAATTTCTTTGGAAATCAGTTTTTTTAGTTCCCTTCTGCTTGGGATTTGACTTGTTTGCATTAACGGAATCTCTCATGGAAAATTTGGATTTTTGATCACTCATCAAATTACTCGCAAAAAAAGTCAAAGATTTAATAGACAGAATTCAAATGTTGTTTTTGTACTGAGATAATGTGATGTCTGATTGGAGAGGAGGTTGTGCCTGTGTCTTTGGGAGCAGGCCATAGACCTCTGTCTCTGTTTGTTCAGATGACATCATCTTTCTACTATCCCATATATCAGATACGCTGCTTATGCTTGTCCTCATTTTTACAGATCCAACACTGAGACAATAATTGGCTCAAAATTGTAATGAATCTGCACGATCTTTCTAATTTTACCCAGCAAGACTCACTGTTATTGTGCCAAAGTTCATCCTTCAGTTGAATTATGTCTTTACCTCGTGTCTTCAGCGGTATTTGGCTCATGCTGACAAAATCCATCCTCCTGATGCAACAGAAATGGAAGATCTAGATCGCTGCCATGACACAATCTTGCTTCATCTCATAAATGGCTAATGCCTCGATTTGCATTGGTAGCCGTGTCTACCAAAGGAGTCTGGAGCAAGTGGCGCATTCAAGTATGACAGAAAAGTTTCTGTTTAACTTTTTAACTGTGCATGAAGAAAGCAGAGCCCAACTATACTTCCAAACAGTCCCACCTTCCAAAAACGGTGACTGTAAAAGTCATTATATCCAGCAGGAATAAAAGTGAAGCAGCCTGCAGAATTATCAAGGTGACACACATTATGTTCCAACACACTCAACATGCCCTGCTCTCTTTCATATTACATCATGGAAAAGAGAAGAGAAAGGTGCTCATTAACATATGGAGTCACCTTTAGTTTATTTCCTTAATTTGATTTGTGACACAGCTGTTATTTGCACTCAGTGCTGCCAGCACTAAGCGAGGATGATATCTTGTAATACCACCTACAGTATGGCCGACTGTATGAGACCAGTCTGATGTGTCCTGGGCACTAGGCCATCACTGATCCCACTCCTTAGACCTCTGTTTGTTTTGGTAGCTCTTTCTATGTCTGACCAGCGGATAAACCCCAAGCTGTGTATTTTGAATGTCAGAAGCACTTTTGCCGGACCTGTGAAATGGATTTGATTCAGGACTTATGCTGGAACAGCCAGAGGCTCTGCTCAGTGTCACAGAGCAGCATAAACACCTGTTGATTTCAAAATAGTAAAGCAAACCACTGACCATGAAACTCCACTTGCAAAAGAACTTTCTTTGCTGCTCACTCAGCTTCTGTTTCAGATTCTTGGAACAGTCAATTGACCATAGTTTATACAGGAAATGCCAATATGGATGAACTAGGGAATTAGATCAAACCCCTGAGCTGCTCACTTTCTTGCTGCTAGAGAGAGAACTATCAGGAAAATTGAGGTGAGTGAAACGTAAGAGCAGATGAAAAATATTGGGAAACTCGGGGCCAGAAAATGGAAATGAGGTATTGGAGTTGGCAATAAATACTAGACTTAACTGCCTGAGAATTTTCCCCGCTCAGGAATGTGTCAGACTTCAGCTGGAGTTCCCATGGCTTTAGTGCGAGGTATGTATGAGGAATGGTGCTCATTCCAATTAGACTGTTTACTTTGCCCTCTGCTTTGCGCGCAACGCTCCGCTGCTCACAGGCGCGTCCGTGCGTAAAAGCTGCACAGACACGGATGGACTGAACGCCAGCTGGAAAAATTAGATGTAACAGCCTGTTACAGTACCTGTAACCTGTAACAGTTTTGCATCGCGGCAAGATAAAGGCTTTTAAGTTAGAAACAACAAACTAAAATTTGATAGATTTTAGTCTTTGGATAGATTGAGCTTATTGGCTGCATTGCGGGCAATGTTTGATATATTGTCAATCACTCCATCATATAATCAATTAGAAGAAAAGGGGTAGCTTATTGGAGTGAATATGAATTGCTGATTGATTGAATGGCCTATTGGATGTGAATACATGTGAGTAATTTGACTTACTGTTCTCTGGTGGACCATTGATCATGTTGAACTTGTAAATCTCTTTGGCATAGTACTCTGTCTCCGTATTATCCTGTCCACAACTCTGCTGCCTGTCTCTTCCCAGCTCCTCAATGAGCTCCTTGGTACTGTTATAAAGGGCCAGAACCTGAAACGGTACTTGACTTGGACCTGTTGTTTGAGGCGGACTGGTCAGCCGGAGTTTACTCAGGATCTGTCCACGGACCGCCTCCACTCTCTTTTTCTTGATGTGGTCAATGTCCACAGTGGTGCAAGTGGATAGAGACAAAGTCATTGTCACAAAATTCGAGAGGAGGAAAAACAGAAGTGCTTTGCCCAGATTCATATTTCACCCTCGTTTCACAACCGAGGCTTGTCAATTAAAAAAAGACAAACAGAAACAAGACTAAATTCCGATTTGAATAGAATCCCCTTTCTCTTTTCATTCAGGTCGTGTGTGAGTTCTGTTCCTGCAGGAATCCCATTTTCTCAAGTGCTATGTCATCTTTGCGAAATGCGCATTTTCACTGGCGCAAATCCGTGCCATTTTGGAAATGAATCTTAACTCTTCAACAAAACTCCGTATCCTACTGTTCATTCCTTCTTGACGCATACGGACACCCTTTTCCCTTCGCGTTTAGTTACAGTGCGCCATTCTCTGCGCCGTGGTTCGCTTTCTCCATTGCACTGAGCTCTTTCCATCCACTTGCTCTTTTGGAGTCAGTGCGCCTCTCTGCTCTCTCCCCGCACTTCAGCCTCAAAACACACGGGCGCTCTCCACTCTCACCCACACTTTATACTCACGGGCTGTGACGTTTCACTGAGGGAGGAGCAGGAGAGTACACGGACAATGAGTTCTGACCTATTCTGCCTTTAATAAAACTTTGATTTTAATGGTGTGAAAGCTGTGTTCGGATCAAATCTTGGACGTGCGTGATATTGGGCAATGTGTGATTTCGCAAGAGGGAGAGGGATCCTCAAAAAAGAGAGAAAATTAAAAAAAAAACACACATTGATTGCATTGAATTGTCATAGGAAAAAAAAGTGTTTTCCGCCTTTTCTGCTGGGACATTTGTAACACGATGAGTGAGAACTAGCAATTGTTTTAGTATGTGTCCACAGAATCCCACCAAATACTCCGATCACAAGACGTAGAATGAACAAGACATGACATGAAAGCATTGAGAACATCCAGTGTTAAGTTTACAAGAAGATCCAATACAGATGGAGGGGCCAAGGTGCAAAACCCAGCCTGTTGCTGAAGATACTGCACTTCCCTCTCAATGACACAGTGACATCTAGCGGACAGCGGTGGATGGACGTACAGTAGGTCCTCCTCCTTCGCAATCCTTTCCCAGACTTTCTCCTCATCAAACTTTGACCTGCAGATGAGATATGTGGATGATGGAGGAGAAACAACTTTATCTGGGTTGTTGTGACGACGTGGGAGTTTTGGGGAGTGTTAGTGTTTGGTGAAAGACAAACTGTCTGTGGCTGTCTGTTTGGATGACATCAATTTTCTGCTCTCGCATAAACAGATGAGCTTGATTTTTCATTAACAGTGTTTGGTCAATGGTAGTTGTAAAATCCGCGGAATAATCCGCCTGTGCACATTAGACAGCGTCTGTCTAATGTCTTTCTATTTTTATATCTGTCCTTAAAACTCATCTCTCTTCATTATGAAGTTGTTGACGTCATTTTATGTTATATTTTATGTTTATGTTATTTAGATGTATTGTATTGCCTTTTGTAAACTTTAGTCCAATGTGGTTGATTTAAAGTGCTTTACAAAAAAGATGGATTGGATTGGATTTCATTGTCAGTGTGTGTATTTAGATATTGAATTTAATAGTTTGGCTGATAGAGGACACTAGGTACTACTCTAAGCACTGGCACAACTGACCGCATGAAATTTTAATATAAGCTTAATGTGTAAAGCAAAACATACTAGGGTATGTGAGTACAACTAAACTGGATTGGTGGCCTTTTGTTTGTAAGTTTGGAATTTGAAGTTCTAGCTTTTGACAAAGGGTCATCACAATAGTTTCATGCTGCATGCACCAGGAAGGAACGTCAAAAAATAATAATAATTTAATTCATTTTACTTTGTTACTACTGTTCTAAGCAACAAAGATCATTTCAGTTTGCAATAATATATTACAATACAATACAATACAATACAATACATTACAACTCAGTACGTGTTTCTCAGTGAACAGGACGCACCACTTTCCTCCTGATACGCGTTACCATGGAGAGCGTTGCTGTGCGACGCTTGACGATAACCAGGAAGACGCAGGCCCAGATCTTGTCCTCCTCGTAAAAGGAGGAGAGAAATGGACGAAAGCTTCCACCTTGGAGACACTGGAGCGGTAAAAAACGTGAGTTGTGTTGCAGTAAGGAGACGAGGAGGGCGGTTACATTGAGTCAGTGCCGAGCTAAGTAAGTGGAGCTGTGAGCACAGAATGACGGTGCAGCGAGGCTCGTGTTAGCTACTCAGCTAATGCGCTAATGTAAGCCTCCGTATTTATTAGTCGGGGAGTGGGGTAAACAGTGCAGGTACCCGCTTTTAACAAAGTCAATTTATACGTTTGTGGCTGTTAAAGAAAAGCTGCAAGAAAGTTTGTCTGTCATACATTTACACGTTAACTGAATGCTAATGCTAACTGAACGAGCCCTACCAGAAACTTCCCGACATGCACAGCTTGTGTTTACAATCATGGTCACTTTATTAAATACACCTTTTCAACTGCCTTTTAAAGCTCGTATCCAATCAGCCAATCACATGACCCAAATAAGGTGTCCTGTGTACCTAATAAAGTGGTGCAGTTTGGATCAACTGTGATTGCTTGTTAATCTGTCACAGTCTTTCTCCACTAAAGGCAAATATTCTTATATTTGTACTTACTGTGCTGTCAGTATTGTTTAAGAGAACAACTCAGGAAGCATTCATTTATTTCCCCGTTTGTTGTTTATTATCAAATCAAATCATATATATGTTGTCATTGCACACTCTGAATAGTAGGATTGGAAGTTGTATAACATTACATATAACATTACATACATAAGCACATTCTTACATTTCTTTCTGTAGATAGCACAGTTAAAACAAAGTCATATCAAAGTCTTTTGTAACCACTGTAATTGTCTATGTGTAGCTTTCTAACATCATGATCTCTTTTTCATTTTAAAATTCTGCTTATTTTGCAGGTTGCAAAGTCTGGAAGAAGGGCTCGTCTTGCAGCAGACCAATCTTTACTTGAGGATTCTCGCTATGCAAGGAAGTCCTCCACCTCTACTTCCCTGGGAGAAGTATGTGATCATATGATCATAGAGAGAGAGCTGGTTGCATGTTATTATCAACTCAAACTGAGAATCACCAATATGCATTTTGGTTTTGTCTTATACATATATCGAAGGATGAAGACGAGGTAGGTAGCATGAACAAAATGGTGACTTGCTTTGCATGGCTTCTGCTTTTACTGCTCCAGACAGCAACTTTATACCATTTACAGTGTCAGAGTAACTCACACCAACAACTGTTACCATTATTTTATTGCTTCATTGGTTACATTCGAAATGAACTGCTTAGATTCACTCTCAAACTGCATACAGTCACAGGAAGTTGACATGTATGGTATAAAGTTTTAATTGAGTGTTTTTTTTATTCTGACATTGTTGAGTGGCCAGTTTCACATTTAAGAAACAAGTATATGCAGACCTTTCACAATAACTGTTAATCTTTCATTGTGCTGTTTTTTTGAATTTTGCATTCTTGCTTCAAATGTTTTAAGTATTAACTTCATGGAAGCTCTAAAACCTTTTCAAACTTTAAAGACATGCAGTACTGTAACTTAACTTTTTTTTTTTAAATATAAATCTTCACTTTAAAGAATTAATAACACCTAATGGTTAGGTATTCACCGTTCACCCCTCCATTTTCCAAGTGTGCCAGGGAAGTATGGTGGCCTTCATTTACTAGAAAGTATATCATTCTTCTTTGTTTGTATAGTAAGCTTCCCCGTCAAAATTTAAAAAGCATATTCTGCCATATTGTCCTTTTGGGCTGCTGTAGAAACATGGCAGAATAAAACTGGCCTCCATAACCTTGCCTAAAGTACATATAAAAGGCTTAGTTTAAGGCAACTAAAACCAAACAGTTTTAATTTTTAGGCATTCATACACTTATACAAATATAGCTACAGGAAGTGTCTGTAAATTCTTCCATATTTTACACACTGGACCTTTAATTTGAGCAGAGGATGCATTGATCCTTGCCTCTTGAAGCACTGAATGATCCTAAATATAGGCATAAATATACGACAAAAATTTGTGAGAGGTAACAGTAGAAATGCAAGAAATAATTTAACTTCACTGTCACTGATATTTATGGAATCAATCACATCTCCTTGATTGGCAAACTGTAAACCAGCCAACATTCCCTTAGTAAAAAAACAAAATGTCAGCAATGCTCTTGCTTTAGGCTAATCTTCCCAAATTAGGCCAACTTCCCTAATGTATGAACCAGTTTTCTCGCGCCCTCTCTGACCTGTTGTGCGCATGCAATACATTTTTCCAGAGTGTCGTGCGACTGGGTGGGTTTATTTGCAGTCTTCGTTTATCAACCCTGGCCTCTTCTGTCTAAAATACCCAACTGATTGGTCACATTCCTGACATCCTTTTAAACAAAGACACAGTTGCTTTTATGGGCTCATAGGGTTTGGCCACCACAAGTTCCTTGCCCCAGAGACCATCAGAGAATCTTAAATTAGAAACCACAAGGGCAAAGCTAATTGCCTCAGCAGCCATTACTATTTTACTACAGCTGTGAGGTTCATATTTGGTCATGCATTGGATACACAGATTTGTTTTGTTTCTCAGGACAGTTATCATCCTCTCCATTTTTGTTGAATGAAATAATGTCAGATGAATTTTATTACACTTAAAGGCACTTGACCTTAATATCTTGTCTCATGTTAACTGGTCATTGTCAGAAATACCAAATATTAAACATCAGGGATTTCAAAACACTGGAAGGAATTTTTTACGGTGTTGCTTTAAAAGCCTCATTTGTCTTTGTTGTATCTGTTTTTGTTCATAATGAAGTGATGGTTATTAATTTCACAATTCAGATGGAGCTTGTATCACAGCAGCTTCAGATTTACAAATAGGTGAAGGAACCAGCCATGAAATTACTTCCTCTCATCATAAAAAAAAAACATGCTTTGTTCTCTGTAAATCCAGTTCAGGAATGAGAAATGTGTGTTTTCTTTCTTTCTACTAATTCATTTGTACAATGTCAACCCGTGTGCGCTCTGAGGAATTCATTCATTCAAGAACTGGTCTCAGGCTCCCGGTCTCAGGATTGAGATGCTTACTGACTTTACTATTTTAGAATCATAGAATGAGATGGAGAGGGTCATTTTTCTCTCAATCTATTTTAGGGACAGGCTTACAGGCCCTGGCAGTTCCCACACTCTTTTCAATATGTTTTGAAAGTATAATATAAAAAAAAAACAATGGTGTGAGATGAAAGATAGAGATGAATCTGTACTTCACATACCAGACACATCATTTTGTACAGAGGAGTTCTTGCTTGTTTTTAGCTTAAATTAAAACTTTAGAAAGAACTTTAAATGAAACATTTAACAGGACAAATGTACTTTTTGTCTCCTATGTTAAAGTTTAGCTTTGGGGCTTGATTTTCCTGTTGTAGACTTGAGAGCCCTCTACTGGCAAATTACAAACATAAACTTGCTTGTTTTCATATTTTTTTGTATTGTATTTATGCACTTTGTAACTGGCCCATTAACCTATATAAAAGATTAAAGGCTTATAAATCTCTTCTTTCAGGCTCCACCTCCTAAACCAGCACGAAGGCAGGGTGGCTGGGCAGAAGAAAGCTCCGGGTCCGGATCTGCCAAGTACGTATATTCCTCTTTCCCCCAGCACAGACCTCGGGTTATGTGTTATTAATGAACTCTCATGCTGTTGAATGAGCTTATTTATCAGTGAGTATTTGGCACTCAGACTGTGAATCAACAAGGTTAGAGGGAGCCTGTCTGAGCATGCAACTTTCCATTTGTCTTCATCTGTGAGCAAGGTGGTAATTGACGTGGTTAATGCATCAGCCACAGGAGGGCACTGTTAGTCAGCTAGCCACTTCATCACAGGGGTTCAAGCCACTCAATCACCCCTCAACACTGCAGTCTGCTCCTTAAATAGGGAGCATAACATGTAGAATTAGTGACATATTTGAAACAGATGGAAGCAGCTGGCTAAAATATTTTTTTTACTACTAACACAACTAAATATGATTACTATTCTTGACTAAGTAAATGTGAAGGTTTTTTTACTTCGTACAAGTCCATCACTCTTCTTCTCTTCTGTCTGTTAATGTTTTTGTCTTTTCTTCAGTCTTGGTGCAGCCAAGCATGCACGAGATGCACTGAAGTGTACAGCCTCAGATTATTGTATTTATTTGTGTAGTTTAGGCCACCATTCATGCAAGCATTGGAAACAGCAAACTCAATAGATCTTTCGATTCTCACAGAAGGTCAGCGTGTTGCTTCTCTGCTTTTACATAACCCTGCTTGATACCCAGTCTCAAAACGATTGAAACGCAGGAGGTGTAAAAGGGGTTTGCACATGCATTGATCCTCTCTGAAACAAAGTAAGTAATGGTCCCCCCTGGAACTGGCAAGGACTTTTCCCTTCAATGTCACCCCTCATGCTCAATCACCGCCATCCTCCTCCCACTAATCCCAGCGCAGAAATCCCAGGATTTGTCAATCTATCACTTCTAATTGACACTAAATGATCTGTCAGTTTATTGATGAACCTTTGAAACCTGGTTGCCACAATATATTTTATCCCTAACAACTTTTTCCAGACAGTTTTACCATGTCTATCACTTTGCCTTACATGAGTCTTAATCAAGGTGTCTGTAATGTGTCGCTACCCCCGCCCTCTGGTCAGGACACAGTCCAAGGGCAGGCAGGTAGGATCCCTTTGCTTCTCTTTGCCCTGCCTTGTTGGACCCTTGTGCCTTCAAGACTGTTGGTCTGGGCTCAGACAGCACTTAATGCAGGGGTAAAGATTATTTGCTAGAGGTTGGTTAGTTAACTGTGTTTTTCATAATTTGCTCCTTCGTTTAGTTTTTGGTTAAATAGTGAAGTTTCACTTCCAATAATTTGCTAAATAAATACATACATCATGTAAATGGTAGTTGTATGTATTTAGATTATTAAAAGATACTTTTTTAAAATTGGTTGTCTCATTTAATGTGTTTATGCACAAGAAAGAATTTGTTGTGATTAAATATCCATCTTGGATTGGAATATCTGCTTTAAAGTCAAACTGTTTTGGTTGAGAAAGACAATATCATAAATATCCTTTTAAGAAAACAAAAACTCAGGAAATGGAGTAGAAGAGGGAACTTTTTACTGGTGTGTTTAGATTTTAATCTCAAAAATACATTTGATTTGTAATATGAAAATGGTATATTTATTTACATATTTATTCAATGTTTTTAAATAATAATAATGAATACTGGAGGTTTGTACTCTTGATTTTTGGTTCTGTCAGTGTGTGTAAAGACAATCACACTACTATTCAATTCAGTTCAGTTTTATTTGTATGAAGCTAAATCACAACATACATTAGTTCAAGGCACATTATATAATAAGACATAAATCTTACCATATTATAGCGAAAGAAAAGAAAACCCAACAGTTCACATAACGAGCAAATAATTAATTGTAAAACCAGCAGGGGGCACTACTCAACCAGGAGATCCAAAGCATTTAGCATCTTAAAAAAAAACCTCAAACACACCATAATCATCTTCCAATCAAAACATACCAAAACATCCTGTCCTCTGGTCAGTTTTTAATGACTGTGCTGTAACACAATCATGCAGTAATATTTTTGATGTCTTTGATGCCAAGTTTGTCTTTTAAAAGAGTGTGTCCTAAAAATAATGTGCCGTGGTAGAGAAGTATCCAAAAATAGTATTTTTGTGTCTGGCATCCTGTGTTCAAGCTGGGTTGTGTAAATGGAGAGAATTCTGAAAATAGCACCCAGATCCAGAAGGAGATGAAGCTGAGAAAGCACAACTATTCCAGACCCCAATGAGTCAGGTAACACAGAATGACTATAGTTAGAGGAAAAATATCTCTATCAGGAAGTGCTAAATAACGTTATACTCTAGGAAATTATTATGTCACTGTAATTGTCTAACAGTTGTTCTTTCTGCTTATATACAGATCTTCACGTAGACCTGCAGCTGAGGATCTGGAGGAGTAAGTCTCAGACAACTCATCCATATTTTTAAGTGTTAGTTGCTGATTAAATTCAGTGGCAGTTACATATATGGATTAAATAGGTTTGCATGTTTGTTTTCTTTGTAGCAAAGCGTAAATTGTGCCGTACCTTCAATCTGCCCTCCATTGCAGCTAATCCCCACCTTTGAAGAACAATCACTTAACATGATTAAAAAAAACAGCGTGACTGAGTTGCCATCACTTTTGTTGCTGCTAGGAGCCTGGTTTTCCTGTCATTATACTTTTTCATCACATCCTCGCATCATTCTGTGACTAGAATAGTCATCATCTTGAGGAGAGGTAGGTCGAGGACAGGGTCCTGTATGTTTTACCCAACGCACTTGGAGCTCAGAGCTTTAATGGCTGGTCATACAGAGGCTTAGTTTAAGACATTACCCAGCTGAAGTAAACCTGCATGTTGTTTATCTGTCACAGCTCCCTCATTTTAGGGAGATTTATTCAGACTGCAGCTCCTGCTGGGTTTGTTTAGAGGTGATCTTATCCAGGGTATCGAGCCTGGACGGCACACCAGTCTCACATCACTACTAGTGCCAGTATTCCAGTCACAATTAAGCATATTGAGAAAGCATCCTTTCTACTATGACGGAAAGACAAGACAGAGCAAAGCAAAGTAGCCTAGGAGCCAAGTCACTCATTTTCTCAT
Source organism: Brachirus orientalis (assembly GCA_016785285.1). Lineage (NCBI taxonomy): Eukaryota > Metazoa > Chordata > Actinopteri > Pleuronectiformes > Soleidae > Brachirus > Brachirus orientalis. Next base: position 950,869 of record JAFBJR010000073.1, on the reverse strand, counting down.
GACCTCATCCAGGCTCCATTTTTGAAAGTGTTAAATAATTCATACTCTCTCACTTCCTGTTTCTTCAGCCGCCGCCTGCAACCACAAACTCCCCAGGGATCAGATGATGAAGGAGGTAAGAACACCCTTGGAATCTCCCACTCTGTGTGTTAACGGATATACTGTCGAGGAGCACTCCAGTTCCTCCCCAATACATTCATCCTTTAGAAGAAGACCAGATAAGCAGTCAGATCATGCTCACTTCATTTTTGTCTCTGGATCCAACATGGTTTCGTTTGATTTTACCTTTGTCCACTGAGCGAGTGACACTGCAAAATCACAGTCCCTTTGATGAAAATCACATGTGCATATACACATTAAATGAGGTTGGATTCATAGTTGAGTAAGAATATTGCAACAGTGTTTATTGTGTGTTTCCATCACCACCCAGAGCAACAGTTATTCACACACATGCACACTCAGAGTGACTGGCAGGTGCTGTTGAATACCAATTTAGCGTTAACATTACTGCTTTGACTTGTCACCTGAGGGCCCAACTCTTTTCTCCACAAACAATGTCAGGACTGACAGAGAAAATTACTGCCAAGCTTTACCTTTTTTTGTACTTCTTTTTTTTCAGTGCAAAGCAGCAGTAAAATAAAATTTTCTTATGAAAGATCAGTTAGCAACATGAAATGCTCAGCTGACAACACTAAGGGACTTAATCACATCCAGAGCTCATACATTGTTGATTTATAAACAAATACCATTTTAGATTAAAAATGTCTTTCTAATGTTTCCATTGAAGCATTTAGGAAATTACATTACACCTCAGAACAGACACATGGGGAACACACTCTTAACACAAACTGTTAATAAGTGATGTTTAAAGAAAGGACATAAATTGCAGCGCGTAAGCATAACATGTATGTGTACACAGAGAAACACATATGAAGAGTTCAGAGGTTTGGTTCTCTTACAGTTAATGCCGCCGGAAAGATTATTACTCTACGGAGGGAAACCTCTTAATACAGAGCTGCAGGCAGGGGCATTGGAAATTACAGTGCTGAGGGTTAGTGAGATAGCCCCTGCAATCTTGATTATGTCCCCTACCCTTATCCCTTATGTCCACTGGCAACAAGCACAGAGGGAGAAAAAGAGAGGGAAGGCTAACTCAGTCCCCAACTCCCATCTCCCCATCAGCTGCCCTCACAGCCTTGCTGGTCACTTAAAATAGCACCAGTATTGCAAACAGTCATATGTTTCATGTCTCAGTCAGATCTTAATGTTAGTCAGTGATGTGTTGGATATTGTCCCCATAAGCCATTTCAAGGGGATTATGTGCCTTGGTAATCATTTCTCTGGACCCCTGTATAGCAGTGTGGTGTTCTCCAAAGTCACTGACCAGCGTGTGCCTCCCTGGACGATGTCTACATTCACAGCAAATCGTCCCCTTTTGATATTTACATGCTTCAGCGACAAAGCCGGACGTGACTGTGTAATAAGGGTTTGCACGGCATGGTCACTGGCAGACAAAAGCCACATTGATACATGTCCAACTGAGAGAAGGGAGTCAGAGTAGGTGATGTGTGCCATACTGAGGCAAGACAGCATTTTCCTTATGGAGTTGCCCTTTGCATCAAAAGAGAACAACGGCCTATTTGCAGCTGCTTTGAAGCCCCGCTTGACCTCAAATAACAATTTGAATTTGATGCCTGTTCAAAAGAATGTTGTTCCTTTTTTCCACTTAATAACAGATGTTGCATATAGACAGCATTTGCCACTGTGCTTCACTCTGAACTCTCATGGAGAGTGTTAATAGGACATTAGTTGATAAAATGAAAAAAGGTGTATGTGTGTGGACAGGAAGAGAACCGAGGAATATGTTTGAGGGGAGTTGGACAGCAAGGTTTTTTCGATGTCATTGCACTAAGACCATTAAATTTGATTGGGGGTCCAGGGGGGACAGATTCTGCTGAACGCTGTGCTTTGTAAATGAGAGGACAAAGTGTCACCAGGGCCTCATGAATATGAAATACCCGCGCCTGCATTTATTTGGATATCAGAAACACAGATGAATCTTGTCAGCAGCTAAACGAGTGTAGCATTTTAATTTGGTTTAATTACAAAAAAAGAAAGAAAGAAGTTAACCGAGGGCAATTTTGTTATCTGTACAAAGTTGATGGGTCCGGTTTTGACCAAGTTGTCTTCCTTCATCTGACAAGTATTTTTTGAATCTAAATCATTTCTCTTCATCAGAACACATTGTAACTTCAACATGGCACAGGAATTTTGTGTTCTCTTGGTGATCGATATGTTTCTTCAACTCCACTTTATTTCAAGGAGTTATTTTGAAGGAATGGTCACATAGATGCCAAGATATTTCCTCCCATCAGATGCAGACTTCCATCTCTTCACCTCTATTTAGGTCCTCTATTGACTTTCCCCTCAGGGTGCAGTACTGTGGTTAGAGATTACTGACAACCCTCTTCATGCAGTCCACCTTCCCTTTCCCCCCCTCTGACTGTCTATGTGTTCCTCTCTTTATTTGCTTCCTCTCTCCCTCTCTGTTCATGTCACTTAGCTGTAAAGTCTGTTGCCCCACCAGAAGACATTGTACAGAAAAGACACATCACAACCACAAATGCACCATATAAAATCATCTATTGCATTCTATTGGTGTCTTTGTATGTGTCATTCATCCAGGTCATTGTTCTCCAAAAGTGTCATTAAATCAGTAGCAACTGAATTAGATTTCTTGCTAATAATTCAATGACTTTTGATATTATATCGTCAAGTTTTATTCAGTCTTATGTAATGTTCTATTAAATAAGATAATTATACACTGGGTCAACAAACAGCTCAATGGAATGTATTGGATTTGAGAACAGGTCAACTCTGCAGTAAGTCAATCTGTCCTGTAGAAAATAATGTATAAATAAATTAGAAAACATTATATACACATGAACAGAAAGTGACAGTGTACATCCAGTGCACTTTGGTTATGGTTATGGTTATGGTTATGCTTAGTAGCAGCAGTCATAGCTGATTACATATATTTATGTTAGTATTGCAGGATAAGGTAACTTTTGTGAAGTATGAGATGAGAAGCCTAGTTGCCTCTGATGTGTTGTAAAACAGACGGTACATGCAGCCATGTCAATTGTCAGATGGTAAGAGAGAGACCAGTCTGTGTATGTCAGGATGGCTGTGGTCTTTGATGATGCTGTGGGTCTTCTGCAGGCACCACTGGTGGACGTCTCCTAAATTGAGTCTGTTGTCAGTGATGTGCTGCTGTGTTGCTTGCACATTTCATAGTGGGCAGAGCAAGTCCTGCAGCAGACTGTGATGCAGCTCATCAGCAAACTGTCAAAGGTGCACCTGTAGAGGTTAGTGAGGATGTTGGTGTTCATGCCAAACATCCTCACTCTCCTCTCACTGGTAATCTTTCTTGAACATGGAGCTTTGTGTAGAAGAGTTCCTTACAGTGCACCCTAAGCCTTAGGCCTTAGTGACTAAGGAACCTGCAGCTGTTTATTCTTCCAACATCGGCCTCATCAATGACAGATAAAGAGGTGTCCATACTTTATCATCTCAGTCAATAAATCATCTTCATATTTTCTTTAACTAATGTCAAGTAACATGATAAAATATAGATCACATTTTTGCCCTCTTGAACTCATTTTAATTAGTCTTTGTGTTAATTATTAACCATAATTTTTTCTAATTAGTTCTTAAACATCCCTTATTACATTATTTTCTTTTTCCTGCTCCTACAAATGTAGTTCTGAAAAATGATGTTGAAAGTTTGCCCTGTCCTTCTTGGGATTGGAGCCATCCACTGTCCTGTTGTGATTTGCCAATTAAAGTGGGTTCCCACTGTTTAAGCAGCGGGCTGGCGGCTCCTAGCACTGCAGCCCCTGCCAGGCCGCACTGTGACTTCCGACCCCACACAGATGGGCCCACAAGCAAATACTCTTGCACATGGCTGGATGCCTCCCCAGTCAGAGTGGCAGAGTGGACATGGAGGTCGGCCCACCAGCCACTGCAGGTCCTGGAGGTGGGTGGCACTGACAGGGCCCAAATGCTAAGGTAGCAGGGGGTGCTTTCTGGGGAGCCCCTGGCCATCGGCCCTCTCACAGCAGGAAGAGCTGCCGCCTCACCTCCTGAATATTCATGGCCGCATGGTTATTGTGACAAGGCAGCTCTTATGGGGATGTAACTAAAGAGAGGGAGGAGAGAGAGAGCCACACAGACATTGTCTCACATAAACATGCTCACAGAAAATGTGTGCTGATAAAAGTTATACTGTACCATAAGGGATTTTTTTTCCCAGAAATAATTTTTGGTCACCAGAATTTTCTAAAAATGTTTTACAAATTATAAATGTAAGATTATCTATAAATGCTGTCATTTGATTTTGTTTTTTTAGATATTCCAGTGATTCCAGACCTTGAGGAAGTACAGGAAGAAGACCTCACGATGCAAGTTGCAGCTCCCCCAAGGTACCTTTCTCTCTCTTACACATACATATTTGCACAGCTACTCTACTTTGGACACTGCATTGACTTTCATTCATTTGGGCAGCTTAAACAAAGCATAATCCCTCACTTTAATATAACCACGTTTCAAATGTTACTCATAAACTTTACCAGTTCCTCAAAAATGAGGTTCAACCTCCCCCATTAGGACCAGGTTTTGTTCTCCATGAGGACTACTGGTTCTGACAAGGTCAGTGTTCATGCCAGAAAAGGTACACCCAACAAATATGCATATACACACACACAAAAACACCCAGAGTATGTTCATACATAGGATACAGTAAACAGATCAGTAGCCGACTCTGACTTTGATGGTTACTTGTCCTTGCTTTATCTGCTGAAATGGAGAAATAACAGTTGTGTGTGATATATACAACTCTGTTACCAGGGTCCTTACCAACTGGGCCCTTTTGATTTACAGGTCAGTGAGACACGCCGACATGTGTCAAATATGTAGCAAGGCTATGACAGCGGTAGAGGTTATTAGGCTGGGGCTTGCTCTCTGTGCAAGATAATATCCACATTGAACTCATTGTGGGGGCAATGTAGCGTGTAATGTGCAGTAAGTAGGACTGGCATGCACTGCTAGGCCCCAGCCACTTTGAGAACCCCCCCTCGCTTAATTCCAACCCATAGATAAGCAGCTGGGTTTCAATTTGAAGCGTTTACCACTTGGCAACCATCTCCTGCACTCTGGTTTTGAGCCTCATTGTGCACTAACTCTAAACTTCTCCACAGCCACTTCAGAGTCTTGGTTTATCAGTTGTTGTGAAAGTACTGCACTTAAGATTGTTAGTGTTATTTTGTCATTGCATAGTGTAAGGGTTAGGGTTAGGCCAATTCTGACTTTCTGTCACCTTGTTATTAGCATTCAGGTGAACCGGGTAATGACCTACAGAGATCTGGACAATGATCTGAAGTATTACTCTGCCTTCCAGACCTTAGTAAGTCAAGAACATTTATTTTTATATCTTTTTAATAATGTTTTTTATCAAGGTGGTCCATTTACTTCTGCAACCAACATCACCCCAGTTTGTGCAAGCTAAGTTATTTTTTCTGCACTCTTTCTTCAGGATGGAGAGATTGACTTGAAGCTCCTCACCAAGGTTTTAGCACCAGAGCAGGAGGTGAAAGAGGTGAGTAGGTTTTTAGTAAATATAGCTTGTGTTCTTCCAGTGAAGGCTTGTCCAGCTGTTTCTAGAGCACCAGAGGAGGTTGCCACTCTCTCTCACAGGTAATCAAGATTTATGATGTGTACATTAACAGCCTGTGCTCTCCTTCCCCCATTCTCCTCCCTTTGCTCCCAGCCCATGCTCTCCTTCTTGGTATGTCTCCTTCTGCCTCCTAATTCTTCATTGCTTCCTCTCTTTTGTCTCTCTTTTTTCTCTGCAGGATGATGTGAGCTGGGACTGGGATCATCTGTTTACAGAAGTGTCCTCAGAGCTGCTGATGGAATGGGATCAAGGAGAGAATGAGGAGCAGGCTGCATTGCCTGTAACATGAGGAGGTGGTTTGGACTCGGACTTAAAATGGCTCCAGTGGGAACTGGGTGAATGTCCATTCCACAAAAGGGCCAGTGACTTTGGTTATATTAACTTTAATTACAGTTTGTCATCCATGATTTATATTGTGTAAAGTGTGTATATGCATTTACTGTATGTGGTTTTTGCCACATTGAAAACTATGTAGGTTTGACCCTGTCTTTGTTAAAGTTTTTGAAAATTTGAATTTCATTCTCCTCTATTACTATGTTTTAACTTTATCAGCCAAAAGGCAAACTAATTTTGCAAAGCTCTCTAAAAGTGGCTGTCACCGATAAAAAATACCCTTCCTATACTGTCAACATTATCAACATCCTCATACAAGTCCAAGGTTGATAATCAGCTAAGCTTAAATCCAGTTGATTGTGTTCAAAGTAACATTCCTCATTAAAGCCCACAACCTTATTGTTATTGACTGTGCCATTGACTTTATCTTCCAGCTCTTCGATAGGAGCAACCCCTTCTTCACTATTATCTCAAATGCATTGAACAGAGTTCCTATTGACACCTGGGGGATTAGCATACATTATACCTTTTGCTGGATAAAGAGGAATGGATGTAAGTCTTGCAAAAGACAGCTGCTGGTGTCAGGTATGTGTTCTCAAAAGTTTAAGTACAAGTAAAGAAATTCAACAGTGTGATCACTTCAAATAACAGCTCAGGCCTAAGGAATTTTGCTTCATACACACATTGGCACAAAATGTAATCCAATTTATGAAATACATTATATACCGTGTCTTGAGTGTACACCGGTCACATGTATCAGCATTCAGTTTTGCCTTTGGTTCATGTTTGTGAATAAGAAAGCAGGCTGTAAATGTCTGTCCAGGTCTATTAGAGAAACAGCTGTAACATTTACAGATAGTGATTAGGTTTATTTCTGAGGCAGAGAGCAGTCTCATGGTATTTGGAGATGCACAGCAAAGTCCTCAAGGACACAAGATCTATGCATCTAACAACTCAATCACTGCCCATCACAAATAGATCCAGATTTTTTTTTCATTTGTTTCACCTTGAAACAACTTCATAATGTGTGATACCTCAGGACAAATCACACGGGATGCTTGTGCTCAGAATATTTGTGTGGCACAATATTTGAGCTCATTGCTCAAATTCAGAGTGACCTCTGTTTCTGTTTCTGTATCAGAGATAAAAACAGACACTTTTTTTTACCGCCTCCACAATTGGCTGATTTAGCCAGACCTAATGAATTCTGCCCATATGCCCCAAGCAGCTGCTATGTTGCCCCTTCCTCCCACCCCTGCCGAGCTGCGAAGTGTCCATCCATGTAGAGACAACCTCTAGCCGTCTCTCTAGAGAATGCTAAGCCTGCCACTCCTTTGCTGGCAGCCGGTCGGTGCTGTCTGAGGTGGACTTGGGACGGGATGGGAACTCAGATTAGGGCCCAGTGATCACGGGTTGTGACCGGCCTCAAATGATTGGCCTGAGCACTGTTGGATCAGAGAGGGGATTATAGAAAGAGAGATCCAGAGATGCTGTTTGGCATATGCATGCATCCAGCTTCTCAAAGTGACCTCTGTCCGCTCACTCTTCCTGCTTTTCTCTTCTCCCCCTTTTTTCCCTCCATGTGTCTCAGTGTTTACAGTGTTTCCTAATGCTGCTGTGAGGCTCTCAATGTCCTCTTGCTGACTGGGCACATTCACTTCAATCACACCAACCGCTGCAATATATACATTATTTCTTGTGAGGAAGACAGTTGTGTTGCTAGAGAGCCTTGTGGTTATTACGATAGCTTTCAGATGAACATTGTGTCACTGGGAGGTTCTCCGAGTCTGAAGCTGTGTTGATGCTGTGCTTATCAGATCAGACGATAAAGGCCTCACATGGGTTTAAGGTGTCATTTGTTTTTCCTTGACATTTTTCTATTAAAATAATAGAGCCATTACTGTTGAGAAAATCCAATGTATACCTCTCTAGTCTCTAGCAATGACACAGTGTTTAAAAGTCTTTGATTTGTTGGGACACCAAATCTCACAGTTTATTTAGGAAAATAAGTTTTTCATGTGTGAATCTGCAGTGTTTAATTTAAGCAGCAGTTTGTTACTAAAGACTTGTCATAAAAGCTTGAGGCCAGTAAGGACCAGCTGAGGACATAGAGCCCTCAGGCCACTGAGTTTAAATGGGTAATATATCCTTGTTTTTATCGGGTCCCATGGTGGAATGATTTTTCTTTTTTTGTGGCAAAGAAAGTAATACAATTTTAATAAAAAGAAAAAAAATGATAAAGGTCCCATTAATTTAATATTTTCCTGCTCCTCGTTGCCAGGCTAGTCTTAATGTATTTTGATATTGTGCTCTAATTGGAAGGACAGAATAGAGATAATATGCTTCCAGCTCTACCCAATATACTGTGGTGTTGACAGAAGTTTATACATCTTATCTGGTCTCAATATCAGCCTTCCATATGGCCCAAAAGCAATATGCTGAAGTGTAATTAAAGAAAATGGGGGAGATTTGGAGATAACTTGGGCCCGATGTTGGGGCCCCTCTTACACAGAGTGAGGGGTGAGGACAGACACGCTGAAGCTCAAGGAATATTAGCACCAGTTCATTCCACCAGGGGCCGCGAGCCTGTCATGGCCTCCCTGTCACCAACCTGGCCAGCACTGCATGAGTCAAGCAGCCACAAGAGGACAATTAACAGGTAGAACATGTACTTGTCCTTCTTTTTTATGTCAGGATGTTTTACACATTAATTCATGACGAGATACGCAGGGCCAATTTGAATTCTGATGGTAGAAATACTTGGTGCAAAATGCAAGCATATTCAAATGACTCGTGTGCCCTCTGAAACAAGCCTCAAAAAGGAGTCACAGTACTTTTTTGACACAAAGACTCCATGAAATCCGCACCACAGAACTAAGGTGAGCAGATCAATGTCATTTTTTTTGTGTTAATCAAAAAGGGGATTTGTCTTTGAAATAGCTACATAAAACAGATGTTTTATTTTTCCATTTACTGCACCTTTAAATGCATGTAGGGAATTGTGGGAGAGGAACAGTAATTACTCCACAAAAGAGATGATGAAAGAAATATATTTCAAGACTTAAAGTTTGATGGGCTAATTTTTTTTTCTCAGTTTTGTCACTGTCATTTTCCCCCCTCCCTTCTTTAGTTAATATTCTATGGCTCCAAATCCTTTTTTGTTTATCCCAGGTGGGCTTGGACATGAAACGACGAGGTCTCTGGCAGCCTGGAAAGCCCCTGGGCATCTTACAGCCGTCATGTTGTCAAAAGACCTGGGGTGGGGGTGGGGGGTGAGAGGGCCGTGAATGTTTTTTTCAAGTATAAACCACGAGTTTGAGAGGAAGGCTTCTGTTGTGTTTGTAACAGTGAGATTGGCTGCATTCATTATTATTATTTTCCTCTTTTCTCCTCATATGGTTTTAGTGCAGCTGAGGGTTGGAGACATGTTTGAACATGAAATACAGTTGAGCTCCACATTTGTCAGCTATTTTATTATTTCCCTTCTTCACCTCTCAGTCCTGTACATGAAGTCCTTCATTTTTCACATGACTGGTTTTCTTATCATTGTGGGCCCTCTCCGCTGGCCTACGAGTGACTTAAAGGCAATAAAACACAAAACATTCTGTAAAACACGGATGCCTCTCGAGTCACGGAGGCCCTGCAATGCCTCGCCAGGAAATTATTATAATAACTCAGTGGTGGTTGGAGTGTCCAGGTCGCTGTGGGGGGCTGGCTGCAATGGGAAAAAGGTTCACCAAGGTCTTCTGGGCAGGGACAGGTCAAGGTGGCCTGTGGGGCCTCACCATCCCCCCCCCCCCTTCTGTCATAAACTCTTGCCATCATACAGGATGCCGTCTGCAGCCAGGTACACAGCAGAACCTCTTTGTCTTGTAGCTGCTGGTGATAAAGCAGGGGCTGATGGGACAGTGGTTGTGTGTTGGCCCTCTCGTAGCGGCGAGGTCAGCCGAGCAGCTTATCATGGCCAGCAGAGGAAAACGCTTGAGTCGACATAACTCCACAGTTTGCCCCGTGAGGGTCACAAACATACACTTCTACGATGCTTTGAACTTGCTACTTTTTATTTTTCTTCCTCGTGACAGAAAGTCACAAGACAGCAAGAGAACTGTCTGGTCATGGATTTTGGAGCCTGGGTTTGCTGCTGGTTTTGCTGGAGGGAGGATGGGTGAACACCTCCTGACTGTGTGAATGAGAAGAAGCAAGGACAGGAAGAGAGTTAGGGCTCCACCACTGAGGTGCTGACAGAGGGGATCGAGGGGCTGAGATTGCACCTGTTCCGGCCCGGCAACCTCCCAGCAGGGCTTCACCAGAGTCTCAGCCTTCTCCTGGCATCTGTGATGGGGGCCAGGGCCAGTCCCACCTCCAGCGCTCGCTCCACCTCTTCTTTGCTTGTGGAGAGAGATGAGAAACGCTAGAGGCTCCATCTGCCGAGGGCTCACCACGATCTCTGCAGGCCTCCATGACTCTGCCACGAGGTCTCTCAGTGGTAGACCACAACGAGGCACATCACACGTCACATACCAGCTGGCCAGGCTCTCTCCACTGTAAACAGAGACTAATGACCACTCAACAAACACACACACACACAGCCCTTGGTAGAATGGAGGAGGAGGGGGGGGCGGGGGGACGTAAGTGAAACAGCTCGGTTTGGTTTGGATAAAGGAAACAGCTTTCTGAGGTTACTTGACAGGATTTGCTGCTGCAGGAGAAAGCATTTCAGCCTGGGGAGGGAGCTCACCATCACAGTGGGATGTTGCTGAGGCTACTCGCCAGGTCTGACTCCATCAGGCCATGACATCACAGTCCACTGATTTCCCTGCATGTGTGCAACATCATAGGCCCCCTGTTGCTCCACAACCTCCTGGGCTCAAGCTGGACACCCACTGAATCTGTAAAGCTCTCATGTAGGAACCCTGATCTTAAGAAGTGCGTGTAGCTATGAATTTTGGGAAGGAATAATTATACAAATTTGTCTAATTCACCTTGTAAGCCATTATATGCCACTGGGAATTGAAGCTCTTCACCCTACTTACAAATATTTACCTAAAATAAAGAAAAATGCTGTATCATTATCATAATTTGTCATTTTTTTCTGAAACTCTACGATACATTTTTTTTTTTTATACGGCAGAGCTGCTTTGGCATTTGTGTCTCCAGACTGAAGGACATTTGGTCATGTTTCCTGTCCTGTCTCATTCGGGGTCTCCTTGTTCATGTCTCCACTAGGCTCGGTTTTCTCAAGAAGCCTCCCTTTTTCAATCAAATCACAATTATTTTTAGCATCTGCCAACCAGATAATTTCACATTTGTCCTGCTATCTCATTTGCCCCAGTGTCCCTAACTTATGCATGCATAGATATAAATATATCGGGATATAAATAAATATATGAATCAAAGGATAGGTGTAGTGTGACATTGAGTGTTATTCCCCAGTTAGGCAAGGAGAGGCAAGGAGGTCACTCGGCTACACTGAGCCACTGGCAGCCCAGGCCCCGCTGGTCCACTGGAGTGACTGGACTTCATCTACAAACTCGCAATAAATATCTGGCCATCATTTATTTTAATTCACTCCTTTCTTGCTCAGATGGAATGGATTCTTAACCTTGTAGGACAAGGACACCCGCATGCTGCCTGACTTGCCTTCGCTGCTAAATTATTCTTCATTCTTTAGGGGGAACAGGAAAAAAAAAAAAGAGTCCAGCGTTGCTCAAACTGTCAGGTCCAATGAAAAGCACGCCTGAAAACGTTGTCACTGAACCTCTGGACAAGGAAAAGAAGGGGAGTGGGCAGCTGAAGACAGAGGGAGAGAAGTGGGGGGCAGGAGCAAGGGAGGGGGGGGGGGGGGGGGCGGGGGAAGGGGAGGGGGGGGGGGCGGGGGGGGGGGGGGGGGGGGGGGGGGGGGGGGGGGGGTTAGCAGCCTCCAGAGTGATTTATTTGCCAAATCAGGACACAATGAGTCGATTATGAGTCCTCTAATAAGAGAGAGTGTTTGGGGACCCACTAATTGGGCATGATTGAGTTGCAGTCTGGGAGCCGGGCGAAAAGGGAACCTGGTCGGCGGCTGTCATGCAATCATCAGCTAATCAGAGCTTTGAAATTAAAACTGCGTGTTTAGGGTAGAGGATGGGATAATGTCGGGGAACTGCCCGAGCTCTGAGGCTTTCTGTGCGTGTGTGTACATGTGTATGTTTACAAGTCCAACAGTACATTTGTGTGTGTCGTGGACCTGGCCGATTATTGTTTTACGCTGGGTGTGTGAATGAGTGTGTGTCAGTGGTATGCACAGACATTTCTGTGAGCAGGGGCTTAAGTGAAAACAAAAGGACACCCCCTCATGATTATTAAAAGAAAAAAAAAAATAATTTACATTTGCTTAGATAATTATTTATTTCAATAACTCAAGTTTCAATTCTCACACTGATTTCTAATAGGCCTGCTCAACAAGTTCAAACAAACAAGTAATATAATGGGTCACATAAAAAATGAAACATAAAATTAGGAAAGAAATCAATATAGATTTCTGATCACTGAGTAAAAGGACAGATGCATGAGCACCACCTGGGGTCAATGGCCGTGTGTGTGTGTTACTGGACTACTGTGCTGGTCTTGATGTGGACAGCAAAGGAGCTCAAAATCACACCTGCACTTGCACTAATATAGCTGCAGGTTTTGTGACCCATCTGTAACATTCAGTATATGAAGACAGTACATTTAATAGCTACACTTTGTGCGTAGTAAATTTTGTTCATGCGGTATGTTTATACATACGGCGTATGTACAATTTATATGAAGAATGCCATTTGCTACACAGACCTTTCACTTGTGTAAGATGATGAGATGATGTAAAACAAAATTACAGTAATTGTATTGTGTGTGTGTGAGTGAGAGAGAGATGAAAAATGAGATTTTGATAACCTTAAAGCGCGGGACGTTTCTCCTGTACAAAACAAAGCTGGAGTAATATTTTAGTAGAGTTTGTTTGTGTTGCCGGCCCGTCACTAGGGGGCAGTGTTTGTCTTCTGTGCACCGTGAGAAGAACCTGACGGGCCTAATTAACGTCAGGTGCTTCCTCTGTTTGTGTGACTTGAACGGAATATGACAACAAGCCCGTGTAATTAGAGTGTCTGTATTAAAAAGGTAAAACATTGTTTTGTTTACACCCTGTCCTCTTATACAGAATTTAACGTCATTTGCTGCACTGCTTTGGAAACGAGCTCCTTTAAATTCTAAACTGCTATAAATATTGGCATATTAGCATTAATTGTATTTTATTGTTTATTTTTAAAATGGCAGCAATTCACAGAAATATTAACCAATGTTTGTGAGATTTAATCCTTGAATCTTAGTCAGGTAAAGTATATGCCAGTCGTGTAAAACACAACAGAAGACATAAATAAATAAATCAGGCATCTGTTTTTTTTTTGTTTTTTTTTTTTACCCCGTTAACACGTCGTCATTGTGTAAGTGTAAATTTTTGTCTCTAACAAATGTCACAATATTTTTTTTTACAAATTTAATGACTTAATAGTGAGGGATATTTTGTGGTTTTACAATCAGTAAATTTAGGAGGGTTTTCCAGAAATAACCTTTTTAAAAAGAAAAAGAACAATACCCTTTTGAAACACTCATTTATAAAGTATACATTTTATACATGTTTTTCCAGGATTGCAGGAAGGAAACTATGATGGACTGAGTATGTGCAGTGCTGCTTGGCTCGATTTTACATCGCATTTGACTGCAGAGACCATGTGTCCAATATCTTTTAATCGGTAATAAAAAATATCTCATTTGATTCTAGATATGTAAAGGAGATTAATTTAAAGGAATATCTATAACTGAATTATGCTGCTTTATTCATACATCCCAATCAAATAATTTCAGATTATCTATAGCAATAACATATTTTCAGTTTTCATTTTTTCTAAAAATATATAATATTATATGTGTACCTAATATTATAATATTAGGTACACATCTGCTTGTGGTTGTCAGTGTGGTAATAATAAAATTAATGGTGCACTCAGATGCTTAAGTCAAATGACACCTAAGCGTATGGCATTGCGACTCGGTTACGTTGGATTTTTAAGAATAACTTTTATCACACATACTACATTCATGTCAGTGGTTGCAGATTCACGGCAAACAAAACAACATGCACACTATTTCTTTCAATCCTCCTCAGGCCTTGTCTAATTGTAAATGCGGCTTACATCTAAAGAGGGCCTCACTATAAAAATCTGAAGTGGGTTTAGGCACAAATGGGATTAATTCCCAAAGAATGTCCTTTGCTCTTCCTCCCATAATTTCATTTGCAGGGTCCACAGGATGAATAGCCAAGCAGGCAGTGATGTGGAACTGGAGGACAGGCCTTGCGGGGCCTGTGCTGCTACACCGCAGCCTTCAGGTTATGTTACCTTGATAATGTCACAGCTGCAGGAACCACACTGCCCACTATACAGGACACAGGGAATCCAATTATCTGCCTTCTAATGTGTGGGAATTTTACGCTCTTGTTTCATAGACATAGACCCAAGGGCAAACTTACCTGAGCCAGATTCCTCTTATTGTTATTTGTTTATTTATTTCCCAAGAAAAATATTCCTTGCCACTTTTTTTGGACTCATCAATATCTTAATAAAGTTAGTTCTGATTTGAAAATCACGCACTCCTTTTGTGCTTGTTGATTACAGTTATTTGGGTCCACATACAACACACAGTAAAACCCAAGCAGGAGAAGAGCAGCAACCCTGATTCGTCCTGGTGTCAACCAGGTCTTTGTGACAGCTGTATATGGGAGCAGGTCCCCCACCTGCCTGGACCCCGACTGTTTTTTGATTTAATTAAAAGGAAGAGGGAGCATCAATTTCAGCTGCATGGTGGGGAGATGACAGTACACAAATTGAAAGTAAGCATCTCTGTGGAGCAGGGAGGGGGCCGGTCCATCATTAACATGGAAGACAATTCAGTGTGCAATGTAACAAGATTAGAAACATTATTATCATTCCACTGCACAACATAAAATCCTGCCATGGAAAGAAAGAAGAGAAACGTTTGACAGCTCTTTACTCAGGGCAGGGTAAGACAGAGGCTTGAAAAACAGAAACTAGTACGGTCGCTATGATATTGAGGTGAATCACATACTTGCATGGGAGAAAAGTAATAATATATAATATATACGCTTCCGAGCTGCAAGTTTAGCCCCATTAATGAACAGTAAAGACAGATGAGTCTCCCTCATGCCAAGCAGGTTGCCTCAATTGGATTAGTGAAGCTAAGATTAGGATGGATAGCTGTCTATGTGGCAAGTGGCCATTAGCTTAGCCAATATGCCAATTGAACTGTACACAAAACAGGCCCAGGCCCAGGCCCATCAGCAATTGCAGCAATCACAATTGAATCAGCAGCTGTTGATTTCTGAAGGGTTACAACTGTACAAAAATATTAATGTGCAATAACCATCTATCAGTTGTGATAGTATGGAGGTTAAACTTGATTTAATAGCTGAAGTAATCGATTGCTTCTATTGTTCAGGAAATACAAATGCCAGGCTGCCATCTGTCAGTGGCTGTCACACTGTACATTATAAATGGAAAGCTGCGAATACTTTGAGTGTACCTGTGTTTCCAAGGCTGATGTCATGTTCTCCATAAGGCAATGACGGGCACAGTAGATGTCAGTGGAGACCGGGGACCTTCTCCAACCAACTATACAAATGGGCATGAGTGTGAAGAGCTGGGGAAATGATATCAATCACCCTGCATCCCAACAGAAGAGCTGCTGGTGTTTGTGTAGAGAGTGCTGCTCATACTGATCCATATAAACAGCTGTGTGATGTATTAGAGCAGATGAGCAGGGCCCGGCTCTGACGCATGACTGACAGCTCATTTGACAGCCCCAGGAAAGTGTGCTACCAAGTTTCAATCTAATCTGCTGCTGCTGAAGGAATGAAATTGTGGTGTGAGATTATGTTTTCCTGTTATATCCCCTCTAGGACAACACAGGCTGAGTGGGATGAATATGACGTGGATGACCCCCAGTCTAGAAGGTACAGGTACCTATGGAGCCAAAAGCCACAGTAGACTCTCAGTGGAGACCCCCTGACCTACAACTCTTCCTGCTATTCACTTCAGCCCAGTGAATCAGGTTTCTGAAGAAAAAAAAAACAAGCAACTCAAGCCATATCTGTGAGTAGACCAAAACATTTTTGTGTCATGCATTATCAATCAGCTGTCTCGTGGGGCTTTCCGAACAGGTAATGTCTGTCATTTAATCACTCCACTGCAGGAAAAGGGTCCTCCTGTAATGTGATAGCCACCAAAACAGACATTAATATTAAGTGCAAGGCAGATCAGCTTCTCTTTGGACTGCTCTCTCTTCTCCTGTTTTTGATAAGAGCAGAATATCTGGGTCGGCCACTTGCATCTTGAAATCAATATTCCTTATCCTGTGGTGAACGTTTACAATGATATTTGTGATTGTAAGCTACATTTTCATATGGACAGAACCTGAAATGAGACAAAAGGTGACTTAAATATATTATCAAACTTAAAAGGTTACATAAGTCAGAATATATTTCTTAATTAAACAAGAGATGTGAAATTATTTTAGCAGAAAACCCCACCATGATTAATCTTAAAGCTATTTAAAGAAAGACAGTCCATAGTTGTCATTATGCCCCATCTATTATCCCATCATTACCTTTTTTTTCCAACTTTGAAAAGTTATTAGAAACTGCTGCTGCACTGAGGAATAAGGCATCAATTTTCCATACTCGCCACGCCAGGCTTTCCTCCCCTCCATTGACATTTTATTCATAGAATGAGGTCAGCCGCTGGCCTGCAAGCGTTGAGTGTCAGTTGCTATTTTTCCATTGAAACAGACTATACTCTGGTGTTTAGCCTTCAGACAGACCTGATGTTGGCCTCCCAGCAGAGCAGTGGCCACAGAACCTGATCCTACACAATCAAGTGACTGTGTCTGCCCGGTCTAAACTCACCTTTCTCAAATGTGTGTGTCGCTCTCTCTCTCTCTCTCTCTCTCTCACACACACACATACTTGCACAGCTATTCCTCTTAGGACATTTCATTGACATTATTTATTTGGACAGACTAAACAAAGCATGAGCAACCCTAACCTTATTACAATTTTTTAAATCTTAGCCCTAAACTTGAACAGTTCTTCAGTAATAAAGTTCTGCCTCAGTAGGAACAGGTTTTGGTCTCCATAAGGACTACATGCCCTGTTTATGCCAGAAAAAGGTCCTAAAGAGGTAACAAATACAAGCACACACACACCCACTTCCATGGCTTCCTGTAACACTGGCCTCTCATGTCCTCTCTCTTGTTTCCACACCAGCTTTTCCGTGTGACGGTGTCCATATTTCCCCGCTAATTCCATGGAAGCCCCTGCAAACGTTCGTATTGTCTAAGTGATCATTAAAATTTATGGCAAGCTGACTTCATCCAGCTCGCTAGGCCACACTGGCATAAGTCATAATTATGTGATGACACTGTAAGACAGTGGGTCCACGCAGGCCCTCGTCCAAGCCAGTTAAATGATATAATTAGCCCAGCAAGAGGTGAATGCTCCAGATTGAATAAGTTATTAAATGTTTGGATGAACCTGAGCTCCATTTCCCTAACTATCGCCATCGTCCCCTCGCTCCTTCTCTCCTCCTTCCTGCATTAGCCCATTAGCAGTTATGTGATACTATATGCTGATGGGGCAGTGGACAGAGAAAGTGAGTAAATTAAGCCTGACCACTGGTTGTGTTATGGACTGCTCTTGTAAGGTGCCATTGAAGGACACAGCAGGACTCAAGAGAACAGCGCACTGGTGTTGAGCACGTGGATAACACAGGCCTGATGGTACAGTAATGTGAGCTCAGCTGAGTTTGTATACTTGAAAAATGTCACTCTGACCTTTGTTACAATGCAAAGTAGCACAGTATGCTGATTGCATTCATTAAAAACCTCATATCTACCGCAACACACTTTTCACCCCATCAGACTATGGAAAGCGATTGTTCTGTACGACAAACACGGGTCAGATGGAAAAACATGTCAAATTTAACCCATCAAATTGTTCAATTTGTTCCCTGGTTAAGCTGTAAAGGAAGGCAGTTCACTGAGGTTGACAGCGTGCCTAACACTGGGCCCTTGAGCTTCAGCATGTGCATCGTGTGTGTGTGTCGAACACCACCAGAGGGTCTCCCCAAGCGTGACTGTGTGTTATTCACATTGACGAGTTCCACTGTTCACTGTCACCTCTCATTGTGAGGGGGAAACAAGGCCTGTGGAAAGAACTGTGGTCAGGGGAGGGTGGAGACTGTAGGGAGCCCACGTACACCCACAGCCCAAGAGGAAAGCTGAGCTCCCATCAGCCTCCTGGTTATCCCAAAGACCCTGTTCAGTCCTGGTGGTAACATCTGTCCTGAGTGATACAGTCACAGGCGGATTGCGCAAAGTATAGGTCTAAACTCTCCCAGTCCTTGAATGTGAAAGTTCTGATCCCAGAAACCACATTCACAGTTAGTTTGAGGATGCAGGTGTCCAATTTCCTGGCCTACATGAACAAAATTAGTCCTCAGGATGGATTAGTGATAGCCTCTTCAGCTAATGGCCTCTGATCTGTGCAGTTTCTTATTCCACTAATCAGCTCTCTTATATAAATTTTTACATAGCAACCGCCACAACACGATGGTTTAAGCTTATTTAATGTTGTAGCAGTGTGAGTAAACCATCTTTTTGCACTCTCCCTCTCACTGTCACTTGAACACACACACACACAGATGCACACAAACACATAGACAGCAGACACATCTGTACAGTCAGACTCATTAAAACATAATTTTCTGCTTACAAACAGTCATGAAATGAGTGTGCATTGG
Source organism: Brachirus orientalis (assembly GCA_016785285.1). Taxonomy (NCBI): domain Eukaryota; kingdom Metazoa; phylum Chordata; class Actinopteri; order Pleuronectiformes; family Soleidae; genus Brachirus; species Brachirus orientalis. Next base: position 931,912 of record JAFBJR010000073.1, on the reverse strand, counting down.
AATTATCTTTGATCCTATCTTATTTTAATGCCAGGTGTTCTGAGTAAGGATGTTAATATCAGGTGTGAACAGGGACTAAATATCAATCCACAGACAGTCGGAAAGCAGGTAGACATGCACATTCAGATGTAGCATGGATAAAAGTGTGGTTGTTTTTTCTAACACATTCTTCTAAACTTTTATTGGGCGATGTGCGTGGCCCTGTTTGGGGAGGGATGGGTGTTATGGTGTTTGATTTGTTGTGAAGACTCCAGCAGCAGGACTCAGTAGAGTCCAGGTTGGCCCAGCAGGCCTGCGGAGAGTGACACTTCCTCTTTCTGTCTCACTCTGCAGTGAGTCTTCACAACAGGCACCTGGTGCTGAGCTGCATCCCTACTCATCATCACTAGAACCAACCATTCACTGGTTACATGTGTGACTGCCTTGTCCTCGATCACTTCCACCTCCCCTCTTTCTCCCCACCCTCCTCCTCCTCCTCCTGCACCGTCTTTGGCCTCTCTCCAGAGAGACCAAAAAGCCGATCTCTCCTCATTCCTAGATTGTTTTTGTTCCTATGGGCAGACAAAAAGAGTCTGGCCTTTTACAAAAGAAAATGCCGGAGCTCATCTGGTCTTACTGCCCTAAGGAGTGGCCTGGCCTGAAGGGCTAGTGATTGGAAAATTGCAGTGCTGCTCCAGCCATATTTTCAGGGAGCCTCAACCAGACTCTCTTCTAAATTGTGAGAAAGGCCATCAGCTGAATGGCCATTCAAGTTCTTTTTAGAACACATCCATCAATACCGCAGAGTGATTGGCTGTTTTTAGACATCTAGGTTATTTGTGATGTAATGTTGATGGGGGTAACTTCTGTGCCTCTAATGGCCTCATACGGAACAAGTTATGCATTCACACCAAAAAGGATGTGACTACTCACCTTTGTAAAATTCAACACATACATTAGTACAACACGTGTTTGCTGAACTGGTCATCCAATTCGGTGTGAGGCAACAATCAGGCAGAGATTTGGTCTTTGAGAGAAAATACCTGTTGCGGCCATGGAGTGATGTTGAAGCTGCCCATCCCCACCACACAAGTGGCTCCCTGATAACTGATTACAACTGGAGGGGGTGCGGGTAAAACAAGGGCCTTGTCAGAACAAACCCTCCAGATTTGAGGTCAATTTCGCCCCCTGATTGCACATTTTTTGTGTGTGATGTTTGTGTGTGTGTTGAAGGGAAAGAAAGATTTCTGTGTTACCTCATTGAAGCCATCATCATCATCAACTAAGCAGCATCTTTTTGTCTCCTCCTCTGCCTCCATTGTCATTCTGTGCACCCCCCTTCTTTCCTTCATCCCTTCTCTCTGCTCCTCTTCCACCCTTGGCCCTGGCTCTCTGCCTGCTCTTTTGCTCACCCCCTATGTTCGCAAATCACTTCTTCCCATGTCAGCAGGTAAATTGTTTTGTCCTCCCATTCCCTGCTTTCATTACCTTGTGTAAATTAAGCGATATGTCGTCCACCGGTGCGCGCCAGAGCCCTCACCACGCCAACGCCAAAATCATGAGATTTGGCATAATAAATGAAGACAAACTGGCAGTAGCAGTGCTCCTCTCCGCGCAGGTTTGCCTTCATTATTCGCTTAACTTGCCGGAGAAAATGACTTAACCCTGACCTGTGTATTACGTCCCATATTCACTCCAGATAAAAGCCTTTTTACAGCGCACAACAATTTATATTCCAGCAAGGAGGCTGCTTTTCTCTGTCAGTTTTCCAATCTCAGCTCCTGAACACACGTCATTAAACTTGTCTTGCCTTCCTGTATTTGTCCATCAGTCCTTCTTTTTACATAAAATCTGGCAGCATTATTCTGGGATTTGATGGCACCCACTCATTTTTTCCCCTTGGAATGTTTGATTGGAAGAAATATAGCCAGGCTGGGGCTATCTCCTCTCTTCTGTGGAATCATGCACTTGATGAAATAGTGTTCCTCTAGCAAGAATAATAAAAACAGACTTGTACATTACAGGAGGCTTTCAATCTGCCAGCTGGGCTGAGCTGAGCAAAAAAAAAAAACCACCTTGTCTCCTGACAGATTTTTATAGTTATCCCAGCAAGGAAATGGAAATGGGTGACCAAGCTGGGGAAAACCAGTCTGTGGCCAACAGTGGGCTGGTCAATCGAATGAGGTGAGGTGTGACCATTACAAGAGCTGACCCTAGAGACAAGAAAGTAAAACATGTTAGAAATAGTTGTTATATGGGTAAAACACAGGGTGAATACAGATATACATATAGAGTGATGACATTCAAGCACTTATTATAGTTTATTTTGAGTTAACATTCTGACTCTCCCTATGGTGACTTTAAGTCTCACGTTATGTCACTAGCTCCGTTGAGAATGAACAGTAGAAGATGAAAAGGGTGATTGCAGCTGTCGTCTGACTGATAGGTGTTTACTTTCCAACTTGGAATTGTCAGCAAGTTCACTTAAATGTAAAAGGTCACAGACACTTTGCGTAAAGTCTTTCACTGTTATGAGGTGGATATTGGTCTTGAGAATTTGTTCTGGAAAGTTTATTTGTAGAACATTAGGCCTGCAACTAAAGATTATTTTCTCTTTGAAAAATCTTGGTGAATTATTGAGCTGTATGATCTGTTTGATCCCCAACACCTAAAAAAAAAAATATTACAATCAGAATTTCATTGAATCTTCAAATGCTTTAAATGACAGATAATCATACAAGAGAATCACAATCTATTTCCGCTTTGAAGAAAATCTCAGCTCTATGTGCCACAATTAAAATGCTTTTTACATACCGATACCGTGCATAATCTACACCACAATACTATAAGATGCAGACATGTAAACCAGAATAGAGATGTAGAGCTTATTTAGTTTTAGCAGAGGATTGTACCTTCAGACTTTATCTTTTGAGATAATAATCAGCCATAAATGGTGCTTGTTTCCAACCAACAATTCCTGATTAATCAGCTAAACTTAGCAGGCTAATCAATCTACCTCTTGTGCTTCCGTCATTCTCCTCCCCCTCCTCTTCTGAGCACTGGTACAGAACAACAGTCCTGAGAGAGGAATATAAAAAGCAAGTTTCCAGAAGCTGAAGTCTGTTTCCTGTTTGATTGAATGATTGAAATAGGAAAGGAAGTTGAGGGTTACTTGTAGTTTATAAAGACTAGTGACGTTAACATTTGGAGACACAAGGTCTAATCAATCCTTTAAAAAGGTGTATCATTTAAGATAACGTACATTTTTCATGGATTACAGTAAATATTGCAAAACCATGGTTCAAACACACAAAGTCACATGTGACAACAACAAAGCCATGTAAAAAGATGTTGAACAAATGCCATTTACCATCTTAACTGACTTTTAAATCAGTTGGGCCGTGCTCATTAGAAATAAATGGTTATTTTGAATGCAACGAGCCCCAGCACACATTTGTATGAAATGGACTGGTTTGTACCGTATAGGTTACTTTTCTCCACCAAAAGAATGAGATAAATAGAAAAAACTTGACTATCCAACTCATTTTTTACTGTATGAAAGTTTCACAAGGTCGTTTTGAGAGTCGTGTTCACACAATACGTGAATACAGATTTGTTTCCTTGTTCTACAAGTCACGGAGCACTGAGTCTTTAAGCGATCATTATTACCATACAAATAGACAGATCTATTTAACAACCCCCTTTTTATCGCATAACACTTATTCTTTAGTGTTGCTCCCTGAAAGGCACTGAAATGTGTCTCACCCCTCATTTTTTTTTTTACATGGAAATCGTCTCCGGGTTGATAAAGGCTCAGAGCAATAGAAGAAGCAAGGCTGACATCTTCTTAAGAGATGATAGGAAAGCCAAATCAAATAGGATGGAGCAGTCACTCTTTTCACAGATAGGTAGCTCATTTCTTGTGGCTGCAAGTTTGCATCCCTAGTGGCGCTCTGCCTGGGAAAGATAGCTCACTTGGAGTCCATTCATTATTTCTTTCCCTGCCTCCTCTTTTCACATCAACTTCTTTTTTTTTCTTTTTAGCTTTAATGAGTTGCATATTTTGCTCAAAGTGTTGATGGAGATCTTGGAATTTTGATTTGGAAACAAAATGTTTAATCACAAGTGTTTTCATTTGTGAAGAAGAGGAAAAATCAATTACTTCTATTACACAATGCTGATTGAAAATGAATGGAAGTGGTAGCATTTTCAAACAAAGGCTCGGTGGTGGCAAAGATAAGTGTCAGTCTGTCCCTGAGGTATGATATGTGATTGGCTTAATAAACAGTTTGCAAAATGTCAGTACTCTCTCATAATATTAGACATAGAAGCTTTATTCTGAAAAAAAAAAAAAACATCTTTGTAAAAGTTGCAGGAACTTTTCCCCCTCCATACATTATTTACACCACACTGAGTGAACACTGAAACACAAGCTCTGTTTGATATTGAGCCCAATGGTTCCTGAAGAGCACTTTGCTATCATATCCCTCACATTCTCTGCAAATCCCTCAGAAATGTATTCATAAAAATTAACTCCTCTTGCAGAGGGCTCATTGAAAAGAAGAATTACAAGAAAGATAAAACACTTTATCGCCAGTAAAAGACCAGACAATGTATGTCGAGAAATTGGGAAGATGGCAGAAACAATGAATATTAAGTGCCTAAGAATCTAAAGCTGCTGACTAAATTGAAACTGTATATCCTGAGGGGGCAAGGTTTCCAAATTGCTAATTACTGTCGCTGAAAGGGGGCTGTTTCTGATATGTTTGCTTTTGAAAGATTGCTGCTTAATGAAGCAGTGGCTCAAGTTTTTTTTTTTTTTTTTAATATTCCCACTCTTTGGCTTCCGGGACTCTCTCTGGACTTTCCTCCCAGGCCAGAACAATGGCAGGCCCAGGAGCCCAGCTTCCCCACAGGCTCCGGCTGAAGGAGGCCGGGGGCTGGGTACAGAGGGAGACACTCAGCATGCTGAAATATGGAGGCAACAGATAAGGTGGCAGCAGCACAGAGAGGCCCTCTCCCATGGGCCCAGGGGGAAATTTGCAGTTATTAAGAGGAAGATGAGAGAGATTGAATGGCTTTTGTGCTCGTTTTCACAGACTTTTCTTTTTCATTATTTGGGTTGCCTTCATCTGAGAGATGAAAGAAGTGGTAAATGACTTTTTTTCCCCTCATTTAGAAACGCACTGGATGAGAGTAGTCACACATAATAAAACACTCACAATTGTTTTAAACAGGTGTGGGTGTGATGGGATTATTTTAATCGTACAATCTACAACTACAGTAATTACAAACTTAAAATGGTTTTCTTTGAAGAAATTAACAAAATGTTGCTATACATGTAGATATTACACAATAACCTATACGTCTTCGGCAACATTGTGTACAGACTAATTTCTCCTCACATGTGGAATCAAGAATCAATGTGCAAAGTGTATCCTTGTTCATTTTGAATGAAACTGTCAGAAAAGGATTTGCAATGGACAGTTTATTTAATATATAGAACTGCATCAATTTATCATGTATTGCAAATGCCTTAATCTTACAATATAATACAATTCACCATACTGATGCATAATCACAGCAATTTGCTGTATGTTTCTTTTACCTGTACTATAAAATAATTTATAAAATAGGTTTTAGCAGCAATAATACACAGGGCTTAAATTGCGTCATTAATGAAAACACATAGCACTATATTTTGTTTGTCCTACTGTTTTATTTCGAACAATATCTGCTGCAAAAACATGTATTCAAGGCATGCTTGAGCATTACATACAGCTTGCTGATATATAAGACTAACTTTCAGTCACATCATTCCAATGTAAAAGCCAACGATAGAATTTGACAGACATTTAAAACAACATTCTTGGGATGCCCTGAAACTGTATGTATTTTAAGTTGTATTTCAAAATAATCCATGTATGAATTGCATGAATTGGTCTGCATATATTATTCTACTTCTCCTTCCAGACCTTTGCTAGAGTTGATATGCAAACTGGGTTTATTATAATTTGGCAGAGACCAATCCACATATAGTGTATTGTATCAAGAATACATAAAGGGTCAGTCAAGGGTGGATTTTATTTTTAATTCAACCTATTTTAAAAGGTAATCTCATTGAGACATGGGGTGTCATTCTCAAGAGAGACCTGTTTTGGACAGATATTACAATCCAGAAATTACTGTAGTTACAGACAGACAGACATTCAGCTGTAAGTGCCAAGTGGCAGAAAATACTGAGAAAGGGAATAAGTTTCCAAATATACTTTCACAAGTGAAGATGCCTAATAAAGTGACAGGAGTGGCACCCAGTGTGGTCATCTGCTGTTGTATCCCACCTGCTTCAGGGTTTGTTGTAACATGCTGTAATCTCAGTGTGGCAATTCTCCTCAGACCCCTGTCATCAACAAGCCATTTTTATCCAGAGCACTGCCTCTCATGAGATATTTCTTCTTTTACAGACCTCTCTTTGTAAAACCTAGAGATGATTGTGCATGAAAATCAGTTTCTGAACGTAGACCAGCTCGTTTGGCACCAACAAAATATCACATTCAATGTAACTCAAATCACCTTTGTTCTGAATCTGCATTTTGATGCCCAGTGTTAAACAGCAATTCGTCTCGGCCATGTCTACATGCCTAATTGCATTCAGTTGCTACCATATCCTTATATATTCGAGTTAACAAACATAAGAAAATGTACCTAATAAAGTGGCTAAAGAGTGTGTACAACTGTGTATCTAACTTTAACACAGTAGCCTGATGCTATTTATCCTGTCTGAAGCAATTTTAAGGTTAAAATAATTAAACTGGTGTAAATTCAGGAAAATAACTGTACACATTCAATGTTTTGAAGGTGCCATTAGTTCCCTTCCCCCGTTGCCAGAATTGTAAGCATAGGGTTAGAGTTACGGTTACACTGACACTGTCAGAAGGAATGAACTGTTTGGCTGACAGCAGCGCGGAGACAACTGATTGGCTGACGGCAGCACGGAGACACCTGATTGGCTGACAGCAGGGCGGAAGTGTGAACGGTGTCCCAGCTGTGTTTGCTGAAAACAAAACAAGACAGGCTTCGACTGGTGAGTGCCCACACACAGTGGCTTATCGGCCGTCACATAATGACGCTGCGTACCGTGTGTGTTTATAATACATGTAGGTATTTGACCCAGTGTTTGCAGGTGTACTGTGTGTGTGTCGCTGATGGCTAACAGTGGAGAGAAGAGTGGCTCGGGATTGTCCTTGTGCTGAGCTCACAACACGCGAGTTGTTATGTAACAGTCCGCACTGACACTCAACAGCCGTTGCTATTGTCTCGCTGCACTGATGTTATTAAGCTTTACTGCAGCTCCATTATTGACATGGTGTGTGTGTGTGTGTGTGTGTGTGTGTGGGGGGGGGGGGGGGGGGGGGGGGGGGGGGGGGGTGTAGCTGCTAACGGTCTGCTAACGCTCAAACAGCCCATTTCACTCAGAGGGGAAAGCAAATGTAGCTCTACTTTAGCATTTTCCCTCTCAGCCATAGCCTTTAAGACTTGGTTCAGCTGCATCCCATGCTTAAATTCACAGCTGGACATAAAATGTCACCCCAATGAGGTGCCTGTTTTGAAAGTTGTGTCTGTACCTAGTGTAAATACTGCGTAAACACGCCACAACATTTGCTTACAGAGTAAAGGTTGTAGCATGAGCACAGCAAATGAAAACAGTGAAATAAAATCAAAATTCTCACTATTGTACTCAACTGATAACGTCAATATGACAGAAAGAAAAATGCTGAGCTACATGTAGTTCAGGATACAAAGACACAAAGGTGATAGAGAAATAAACAAGTTATCAGTGTAATTATTTACCAATAACCAATGTTTGGTTTGTCTCTCTATCATCTTATAAAGTATTCTATGCAGAAAAGGATTAAACATTTGTCATGAGGTTAAAAATGAAGATGCAATTTAACCAAAATGGTAACGGTTAAATAAAAAAAAATGTAGAAAAACTGATCACACTGATCATCCACAGTAATAAAACCAGTAACTGGTTTCTATTTTATGGCTCATTGGTGTACATTAACAGCATCTTTCCACTGAAGGATCATTTCTATGTGTGTCTACTCTTTGACTCTAGTGTGATAATTATTCATTATTACTGTTATTATGATTATGCAGTTATAATCCCCCACTGTCCAGCTATTAGATTCTACTATAGCATCTCATAGCACTACATGTGTGTGAGTAATGGTCATCAGCTTTTTGTGTAACAACCACAAATCAGCTGAAAGTCATTCTATATGTGTTTATAATAATAATTACTGGTTCATATGTATTTAAGCAACAGTGTACAATATGCAGTTGTGCACTGTAACTGTGCATTTCCCACACCTAAAGAAACAACTTGTTCAAAGATGAGAGAAACAACAGTTTGTTCAGCACTTTAAAATCAACCAAAACGTCCAACCAAATGATCCATCATATGGTCTTGGATGAATTCATTTAATTTGACCAGCAGCAGACATCGGTGATGTGCTGTTGTGTGTTTTGTATTCCATGTCTTCAGCTGGCTGTTAAAAATCAGGCCACTCCAGTCTCACAGACAGATAGGTGTCAGTGTTTTGCATCAAAATTAGAACTTTTTTAAATTACAGAATAAGCAACAATGCAGAAACATCTTTTGGCTGCTGGAAACTGTGTCATTATTTATTTTTACTATTATTAATATTATTCAGATTATTACAATGATCAATGTTTCCAAAGATTTTACAATATATCTCTCTACACTTAAATTAGAGCATGTAGTTCCATTCTAAGAAAGAAAGACAGGTCAACAAAGAATTTAATGTATTGTCAGGTGTTTATATTTGCTGCTCAGCAGTCTCAAATTTCTAAAGCTTTCGCAATGTGGCTGGCCACCATTGACAAAATGTAATTTTATATAAGAATACCACTATATATTGTGACACACAGTTATGAATTTTGATTTAGGAACTCTCTATATAAAATTACCACACGGAGATGTCACCTTTCAACTAATCAAGCAAATTAACCTGGCAGACCAAACTGAGTCATCGTCTCAGTGACAAAAATTCAGCAAATCTATTATTTCCATGAGGCAGTCATATTTTGTTTTGTGTCAAGCACAAGGATGTATTTACTCTGATGATACCTATTACAGTTTATTTTGATATACCATCATCCTTTGTGTCAGCACACCACTGAAGTTTCCCCTGTTGTGTCTTGTCCTAAGCACCATGATGGATGAGCTGGTGCAGGACTTGGTGTCTGCACTGGAGCAGACCTCGGAGCAGAGTAAGCTGGGGGAGCTGTGGGAGGAAATGGTCTTTAGTCCACTGCAGCAGCGCAGGCAGATCCGCCGTCGCAGAGTTCGCAAGCGCTACCGCGAGTCCTCCCTTTATCCGACAGACCACAGGCGTTGCTGGATTGAGGCTTCAGAGTCCAGCTTGGATGAGGCCAAACAGTACAGGCAGAACTCTTCCTCAACCATCACTGCCTCACTGGCCAACTGCAGTGACTCTGATGACTTGACTTCAAGCAACCATTGGCACTCCATCATGAGTGGTCCAGCCAGGATGAGGCAACCCTCCTGGCCAGAGTCTGACTCTTTCACCGAGAATAATCCAGGACGGCCACTCAGGAGGCGAAAGAAGGTCAAACGTATGGCCTCAGGTGTCGCGGTCAGTCTGCAGCAGAAGTTAAGTATTTCTGGTGTGGATGGAAAACAGAGGTTTAGGCCATCTAGGATGCAGCAATTGTCAGAATCGAAGAAGAGGTCTGGTGGTTGGATGGGAGCAGACAGACGTACTAAAGGAGCCAGACTGATAGGAAAGAAATGCTGGAAGAGAAAGATGGCCAGCGAGCATGGAGATGGTGCAGATGAAAACATGTCTGAGGGGTAATGTTGTATTTTCTTCCTTGTTTTGGCTTTCCAATATACTTTGAACACACAGGATGTAATTTCAACAAAAGTCCTATTTATTGACGTTGAGAAGCAGGAGTAGAAACACAGGAATAGTTGTCTTTTTGTTCCTCTATGCGTTGGTGCTTTTTGTGGGGAGAACCTTTAGTGACTGAATGGCCATTAGTGAGGAAAACACAAAATGAAAAGAAAAACAAAACAAAAAATCACACTGGTTAACTAGAGGTACTGAATATTTCTTTCCTCACTCTGACCTTTCATAGGGGATTTGTCCCTGAACTTGTAGCATAAACATTTAAAAAACCATGATGTCATTAAAAGGTGACCCGAATTAAAATGTCCATTACCTTGAACAGAAATATAGATTTCTATGGACTTAATGAATGTTTGAAACAGTATAATATATAACATCAGTCTAATCGTTTCAGATATTTTAATGCATAAATGTTGCACATTATGTAGTTAATCGGTTAATTAAGTTCATTGTAATTATTTTTAAAGAGATAGGCCCCCATGTCCCATCCAAAAATGAAAATTCAACAAATTGCAACAAAGCCAAATGTTAATCTCATTATTATCTAAGGAGTCAAGATTGTAACCATTTCAAAAGAGGAGCTCAAAACTATGAAAGCCCCTTTTACCCTTTAAATGGAAAGTTACTAAGGCAGTTAAACCCATAACATAAAAGTCATGGGCATAACTACTATCAGACAGAAGCAATTAACAAGGCGACATTTAAGATGATCTATACTGCCTGTCTTCATCGAGCCAGTTGTCAATATTCAGCATGTCCTCAACTAAACCAAAAAAATGTATCACAATCATGCCACTCCACTTTAAAGTATTGAGTTGACATTAAAAATGAATGATAGAGTTCTTCATCTTCATCTCCTACAGCTGAGATGGTCACCAGGGAGATATCTTTGATAGTTATGCCTCCAGGCATCTGCCATCTCATTATTTCATTTTGAAAAAAATTGTCACAAATAAATAAGTGACTCATGGTATCGATTTGCTTTGAAATTAATTTGTGTTTTGGGCTGGGTAATTAAACCTGGGCTTGTCCCAGTGTCCCTTAGTCCACCCTCTTGTGTGCATTTTATTTAGCAAAATTAAATGTGGCTCATAATGTGGAATCAAATAGGACTAAATAGTAATGGAATAATAACTCTCACAATTACTCTTGCCTGTGCACTATTGATTACTCACACAAAGATTAAGAAACAAATTGGAAAAAATTTGAAGAAAAATCAACAGGAAAAAATAACCTTTATTTTTGGATTTTCCTTATTTGGGGCTGGTAATTCTATATGTGTTTATAATAATAATTACTGGTTCGTATGTATTAAAACAATGTACAATATGCAGTTGTGCACTGGAACTGTGCATTTCCCACACCCAAAGTCATGTCATGCTCCTAGATAGTACAGCATTTCCTCGGTGATCTGGTTATCAGCTGATCGTATAAAAAAAAAAAGTGCGACATTTGAGGTAACCAGCAATGGGACAGACACAAGGCCTTACATCTTCTGGTTTCATTTGTGCTGACCTCCCTAGCCCCTAAACGGTACTTGTTTTCTTACTTTATGGAAAAATCAATAGCCGTTCTGACAGAAAACAGCTCCGGAGAAGAAATAAATGGGAACACCATGGCACGCTGTCAATCATTTCTCACTTACACAACGCCAACGCTCTTGATTGCTGCTCAGTAGACTGCCACACCATACAGCAGGTTCGACAATCTAATGGTTAAGCCCCAGCAGAGGCAAAGGATATGATTAAATGGCAGCAGTGATGAGGGGCTGACAGTAATACAACAGCAATATTTATACTCAGACAGTGTACAGCCCATTTGATGCCAGACACACAAGCCGTTGTTGCAGTGACTTTTGAAACACTCGGTTTCGGGTTTTTTGATCATTATTCATTCCATTAACCTTTTTTTCATAGGAAGTGTCTGGTCTCTTAAAACATGCCTCTCCTCAAGGTCACTCCTCTTATGTGCATACCGAGCAGAGCTTTGCCTTCAGCCACCAAAGTGCACAAAGAGCAGATGTTGGCAGCTCCAGTTGGGCTCCACATACTTGATTAGACCTGGTCCAGCCTGCTGGCAGTGAGGCCACCTGGCACCCATGCTGGCCCAGCAAGCCGGCCTCACCTGTGGGTAGACGCTGTCCAAGATCAGCCTCCGTCTTCAGTTGTGTGCCCATATTGATGATGTTGACTTCAATCCAGCCACCCAGGAAAAACAAAGCCCACATGTGAGAACTTTTCACTCACACTCAGCTTTATCGTGCTGTAATTTATATTTTGAGAACTGTACAAGGAGTTTTCGGCAAGGCAGCACCGCATTTGCTGAAGTTAATTTTCATAAATCTCTGAGACTAATCCAATTACTAGAGCTCAGGGAGGGTTGGATAACCTTATAATCAGACACCCATGGAAGAGAGCATGGATTTGGGTTGGGGCAGCTTGTTTGAAGAGCCCACAGATCCATTGTTATCAGCATTTTCCCCCCTTTGCCTCTGCCAATTCTTTATTCCTCTGCAGAATGAGCCCAGGCTCAATAAATGGCAGCGAGCCTGTAATCTCTGTGCAAACTGCTCTGCCTCTCTCAGGAACTGAGGATTATATCCTAATGATTAGTGCTCATCTGGATACTGTGTTTTGCTTCACCTCTCTGGCTTGTGTCATGTGGGGAGTTAATTTCAGCTCTAAAACAATGGAATGCTGTTTTTTTGTTTTTTCCCCTTCCTTTTGTTTCGCTGTGGAAATATGTCATTAATTCTCACTAAGACTTATTTGTTTTTATGGCACCTAATCCACAGTGTTTGACCTGGGAAAGTGCTATTTGAGCAGACTGTTTGCTGCATGTGTTTGTTCATCAAACTCTGCAATTGTATCGTTTGACTTACATCTCCATTTGAAACAAAGGCCAAGTTTGCCCCAAATGTTTGTCAACTTTTCTTGACAAAGGTCAATGCTGAAGAAAGAGGATGTGTTTCTTTTTGGTACCAAGAAAAATGGGGGTCTCAATTATTCATAGCATTAATTAGGCAGTACTTAATGGGAATGGTTTCACATTGGCCCTGTGCTGCTCCAAGCAACATCGCATTACGTCGTTAATACAAATAAATACTTAATGGGTGTCTCTAATTAATTGTTTATACCTGTGATTCTTTTTAAACTTTGTACTTCCTATTGGAGTCCCTTCAGTATATTTTTGCACTTTGAAAATGGCAGAAGATGCCATGCTGGTGGTAACCAATTGTCACAAGTTTTTAATTTTATTGCAACTTAAAAACAAAATGGGAGTGGTTGCATATTGTAGAGCTTGTGGCCATGTCCTCAGCTGATGTTAAAGTGCTCCAGATGCCAACCAGTGTGTCTGGTGGTCGGGCAGGATGGAGGAGAGGCCTGGGGAATCAGTCTGGAGAGAAGGCTGAAGGGGTGAGAATCCAGGATGTCTCAGCCAGGCCAGACATCTTCCAGATTCCCCAGAGAACCCTGCTCTGTCTCACATCTGCTTCCCGTGGGTGTGAGGGGAGATGATGCACAACCATCTGGCCAAGAAGACACGCATATATTCTTCTTATGCTGCCATAACTGACAGGCCTCAGCAATATGGCCAAACACTGTATCAGCACATATCTGACCCTCCAGCTTTCTCCTATAAGCAAGGTCAGGAATGATAAACAGAAAGCAAAAATACTCCCTGTCTTTCATAAGAACTAATAAGAATGACACTAAGCTTTATTCAAAGAATAGATTTAGCCTCATTGCTAGGGCTAGACAATAAAAAAAAAAACATTTGGTTTATAATTGTCTTCAGTATCAATATAATAAAAGGTTCTGTGTATATCAATGTATTTATACACTGCACAAACACACTTTGAGACAACACATAATCTAACTACTATTAAGTGTTTGCCTCGGATTTGTGAAATGTCTCTTTAATAAGTGCTTGTTGTTTTCTGTCCATAGTTAACTGGTTTTGTCAACTTTTTTCACCTGAAGCCAAACTAACTAACTTTAACTTTTATCATTTTATGATCATTATTATCAACATTTTATTGCATTTCATTTGAGACATTGCTTTTGGCCATAATTTCCTGCCTAACTTATTGTAAAAGAAACAAAAAACATGTCTCACAGTAACTGAAGACTCAGCAGTTTCAGCACAGGACAAATGGTTTTAATCATAACTCTTTATAGCTGACATTTACAGAAATGTTGGTACGTATGCATTTTCCTTAGATACAGACAAATTGAAAAATAGTTGCATTTTTACAAAGGGCTCAGTTATTAGGTTTTAGCAAACTGGACACTAGGTTTTAGCAAACTGGAACTCATGAGGAATACATATGACTTGTGTCTTATGCTGTCAGGCTGCTTTCGAGAGGAGTAATCTACAGTAGTGTCCTACATTTAAAGTAAGTAGTAACAGCAGTGTGGCAATGCTTATGTTCAAAAAGCAGAAATCTTTGAGAGCACTCGTCCCTTTACGTTCCTCTCTTCCACTACCCACACCTCCGTGTGACCTTGGAGTGTCTGGAGGTCCCAGTCCAATGTGGCTCTGAGGTGTGAGAAAGGCAGAGAAACCCAGGGTGGTCTGGGTGTGTGGAGGGGGTGCAGTGTGGAGGGTAGCTGGGGTTGCCTGCGGGGTGGGTGGGAGGGGGTTGAGGGTAGTGGAGATGGAGCAGGCCAGGCAATAAAAGGTGGCAGCCCACACAGCAGATGTTGGCCAGTTGTTGTGTGGAGGCGGCAGGTCTGTGGGTTGCTCTGTGTATGGGGGACACCCAGAGCCAGAGGGAGGGGCAGGCAGAAGAATGTGTTTCGCTCTCCTGTCATCCTCCACAACACAGGCCAGATTAGATTGGAGCTGACAGCGGAGGATATTCAATTAGATTGTGCATGTCACTCAGTGGCTTCGATCAGAGACTCTCCCTTTTGCCTTTGTGTTTGCTATCGCAACAAAGGAGAACGTAGCGCGCTCTGTCTTTTCGTGTCATTTCCATTTATGCCGACCTCTAGCTCCGGACTTCTTTATTATTTCTATTATTGGATGTTACATGTTAAATGTTGACATCCACAGGGGCATGTAAAATTTTGATTTTCATTCTTCACTTTTCAGATGCTGTAACATGGTCCGACCTTAAGAACCCATCAGGTTTTGGAGGACAAATCATAACAGAGTTCTCCATCGTCAGATGTCATTGATGTTAAAGAAACAGGTCAGCTCCAGTCATTCACATGTGATGTTTCCCCTTATTCTCTTCACAGGGAAACCAGCAGCACATGCAGCAGTGACCCTGGCCTCTTTACCAATGATGAAGGAAGACAAGGTATAAAAGAAATACTTAAAACGCATAGTTGTCACTGCATCACTTAAAGTAATGAAAACTATTAGGTGAACAGGAGATATTTATTATTTCACAGACAAAGCTTATTTATTGAGCAGAAGATGTAGTTTTTAGATTTGGACAATACCCTCCTGGACTCTGAGGGAATGCTGGGACAAGAGAGGGAGGTTTTTGTAATACAATGGCCTGGTTGCTGGGCATCCAGGCGACTCTAATAAGACGTTGTCATGTTGTGTTAATGAGCGCTGAAGCCTTTGCTAATCTCATTAGCTGTGGCGGGGCCAGGCAGCCTCAGATTTAACAGTTGTCACTACACCTTGACTGTGAGAGGCATGGTTCCTGTGTATGCTTTGCTGACTGACAGGTCTATGAGAAGCTGGCTGTCCTCAGACAATTCACCACTGATTTTTACACATGGCAGTGGGGCTGCAACATCAGTCAATTACTAATCTTCAACTAATTTGATCAGTTTGAGTTTTTTTTTTTTTTGTTTTCAATAAGAAAATTAGAAAATAAGTTTTTCTCATCTTAAATGTGAATATCTTCTGGTTTCTTTGTTACATACTACAAAGAAATCATTAAAACGAAAAAAAAAAAAAAATTTTGTGGACTAAACAAGATGTTTTGAGGTTTGGGACACAGATTTTTCAGCATTTTCTCACATTTAATGTTGCAGCATGGCAGTTTTACTATGGTCGTGCTATGATGATAATGGGACTCTGGTGTGTGTTTGGTGGCACTTCATACTGAAGTCGGATCTTTGAATGGATTAGGATTAGGACCACAGCACAATTTAAAAATTATAAATCATGATATTATAAATACATGTTTGATAAAAATGATTAAAAAAAAACATGGCTGTTGCCATGGTCATATACAAGCTCATACAATGTCTTCACATGTCCATGTATATAGGTGATGACGAGCAGAGTGACTGGTTCTTTGAAGGGGAGTGTGGAGCTGGGACAGGCGTAGCCAGCTTGTTGCCCAACTGGGACTCAGATAACCAGCTGTCCCTTGAGGATCGCCCATCACCCACTTTTCTGCAACCTGCACAGCCTTCGAAGAGAGGTAACGGAGGATCACTTTATCTTTTAGGAACAAACTTTCCTCTTATCTGCAGTTTTTCTTTCTTACCTTGTAGAGTTACAGAAGAAAACCAGTCATAATTGTTCACTACATTGTTTTCTCGCATGTTAGATTTAACTTTAATATTTCTTTGCTTGTTTATAAACCATGCAAATTGTCTCGATCTAGTATAGTTCATTTTTACTTTTGTAGGGTATCGTTCACGTCTTAAACAGCTGCCAGGCTCTGCTGCCTGCTGCATCAGGAAGGACAGGAGGAGGATTTCCAGCAAGGTTAAAGCAAACTTGCATCTTTCACTTCAGAAGACATGCACTTGACTGAAAGCATTCCGTATTTGTTTCTTTCTTACTGAGTGTTTCAAATGTGTTGGAACAGGGCAGCAGAGTGCCTGTGTTTGTAGAGAGACTGAGACATTTCTCTCAAGATCCTTACCAGAGAGAGTAAGAAACATTTTTACACTGCATGTTTACACAACAATTGTGGTTTTGAGTTATGTTTTCACCATTGTTTTGTGTCCAGTAATTATAATAATTATAACATTTCCTTTTAGCTTTTGGCTGCCCTCTGTTGGAAAACGAGACCGAAGCCAGGTTTGTTGAAGTATTAAAATTGTTTTTCTTTCGGTATGTGTGATCCCACTTATTCAGACTCAATTTCAAAATCTAATTGTAATTGATACTTTCAATTTTCCAGTTGAAGCCTTTGTGCCCATTACCCATGTGTCCTATTGACATGATGTCAGAGAGATGTTCCTCCTCAATCTGCAGAAACAGGTAGCTGATGCCATGTTAAATAAAGTGGCCTCTCACAGGCCTATTTTGAGACACCAGTCTTTTCAGTTAAGCTTAGATTATTGATAGACAAGTCTGTGGCTCAGTCAATTAAATTAACAGAGCTTAGGTCGCTCTTAACAAAAGGAATCTGTGTAAAATAATGCTGTGTGTAAAATGTGTGTGGATTCCCATTAAACTTAGATGAGGCTGTAAAGGAGAGTAACACTCAAAGTATGAAGGACTTTATAAGAGCTCAGGTTCTTCAAGTGTACATGTCTGAAATCAATGCAGGATTAAGATGTACTTTAAATTATACATATTTTTGCATTGGTGTATAATACACATAGGCACACAAGTCATAATTGTTTACATTCATTCTAAGCCTTTTAGTCGTTTTTGGTTTTTACCTTCTTTGCTTTCAACACAAGTTTTGTAAAGACTTACAACAACATGATATATTATTTTGTTGTCTTTTACCTTATTAAAACCATATTGATAGAACATGTCCAATGGGGTATTGCCAGTTTTGTAATTATATTTATCATGAATAAATATAGCTTTATATAAATAAATATAGCTTAAAAGCTCCAAAGAGAGAAATTTAAATAACTTAATGAGCTGAAAGATGCGTTGTATTTTACCATTTGGTGGAGCATACAGAGAGCATACAAGTCTGTAGCAGACTTCTGAAACATGACCGGATGACAGAGGCTCCATTCTTGCCTTAAGTTGTAGCTGAAGTAACATGAGACTGCTACAGCTGGATGCAGTAACATTTAAAGTTAATAGTTTTCAAGGTCACTGTTTCCAAATAGAGAAATACTTTGTTTTGATATAGTTGAAATGCAGATTTGAATCCCAGTATTTCGGCAGGGGCTGCACAAAAACATTTAAAAAAGGATTTATCCAAAAGATGTTTGTCAAAGCATCTCATCGCTCCCAGTCATCCCTGGAACTGTTGGATCTGCATGCAGGACTATGGGGGACTATAGAGGAGCCGAGCAGCCCCTTTGGCCTCAAGACTGTGGGTCGGCTCGTTGTATTGTTTCCACTCTGCCTATTTATGGTGCATTCTTAATTTTGTTTCACACACTCATTCTTTTTCCTCCCTCTCTGGGGTTATTTCACATAGCGCTTCAGCACTCCTTGATGAGGGGCAAAAACACGGCTGCTATGAAAAGCCCCCGACTTCTTAGGGCTTTCTTATCTAAACTGGCCCTTTCTTCTCCACCTGAAAGGTTCCTTCAGATTCCAGTTTGAGGCATTGTGAATACTAATTTCTCTCTATTAAAAAGCCCTCATATCCCTGCCATGCTCTCATTTGAATGGTGGACTCAGGGGAGACCTCTTAATTCCTTTATAGTGAGATTCAAGACCCTTCACTTCAAAAAGTATAAATCATACTCCCAAATGAATGGGGGGGGGGGGGGGGGGGGGGGGGGGGGGGGGTTTGGGGGGGTTGATGAGAGGGGCTTCTGATGTGTCCCATTGGAAGGCATGAGCTGACTCTATATCCCAAAGCTGCTCAAGTCCACTCTCTAGTGAGATGGCTGCTCTGTCCTCACGACCCAGCTCCATGCATGGCCTCCATTTACCACCTTTAACTTCCCTCAAATTACGCCAGTACACAAACAAAAGACCAGTCAATTAGAAATATCACTTGGCATGACAATGTTAAGAGCAGGAGTAAGCCGCTATTGCATTTCTGAAACTTTCTAATGTCCACTCTTGATTTCACTTCACTTTATTTTCATTTCTTCTGAACCTCTTGCCCGTGTGATCGATTTCTAGCCCCGAGCTTCCATACATCTGACTTTTCTTTGTTTCCAAACACCCTTGAGAAAGTGTTTTCTCTGTAGGGAGAGTGTAAACATTAATCTTGCACTGCAGCCAGGTTGAAATGATACTGTATTAATAAAAGCTGTCATCTCCCGTTTGGCGCAGATTGACGGCAACAATCAGAGATTTGATGTTAAGTGATAAAGGCTGTACGAGGTTGCATGCTGTTTATCCTGGTATCGGCGTGTGAAACGGTGCAATGCTTTGTGGGATTTGGCTGTAATGCGCCGGCACGATAGCCACGTTAAAATGCATAACTGTCTCCCAACTAAACCAGGCAGCAGCAGCTTTTATCTATTGACTTATTTATTTCTAAATGACACTTGTGCTGGGAGATAAATCATAGTCTTACACCACTCCTTTCCCAGTTTTCATTTTAATTGTGAGATCTTGGTGTCAGCAGTTAGTATATTGGTGTGAGTGGCCTATTGATTATTGATTTGGAGCTATTGATTATGTTCCCTGGAGACCCTAATCCTTTCTGATTCATTTGAATACCTCTATTAATCTTGAGATCCTCCTCACACCTGAAGCACCATGTACCCTAATGAAAATAGATGGCCATTTTGTAACTGCAGCTCCTCACTCGTCTTTTGTTTTATTATATTTAATTGATATATTTGCTTTTGGACGTGGGCACCAAAATTACAATTGACCCTGTGTCAGTGCTGTTTTATTTTGTACCCTAGGGGATGGCCCTGCATTTTAAAGTGTCTTATATGACCTGAAAAATCCATCTTGGATACTTTTTCCCCCTCAGTCCTTGTGCCTTTGTTAGACTTTAGTTGTCATTTCACTCGATTTTCATTGTTCATTGCCTCCAAGTAAGTCTTTGTTTTCTCATCACTGTTTCTGTATATTTAGGTACAAAACAACAGGCCAACATCTGTCAAGCTGTTCAAACTGATGAAGTAGCAGATGTTAAATAATAAAGCTGTGTTCTTTCAATTTTACAGCGAGCCATGTAACATGCTTATAAAAAGCCTTTAGGTTCAACTTTGAGATGAATGCTGCTGTTTTGTCTTGGTCAATGATCCAGCTGATGATGTTCTCAAGTTTGATTAGCACTGTGCCGAGTACCTCAGTGGGATCTTGGTGGCCCTGGAGCACACAGCAGCAGGGGAAGGCCCCAGCCTCCCTGCAGGCTGCTGGGGCCCAGGAGTGTCTCGGCCTTGGTGTAATGAGGGGAGAGATAAAAGGGATGGACCTCTACACATTAGGACCAAATGCATCGGGGTCTTACTTTTAATACTGCAGGCGTGTCTTTTGAAATAATGCGACGTTTAAAGGCAGATCGATTTTAGAATTAAAAAGTTAGTTCGCAAAGATTTACTGTGGGGAGTTCAATGCCTGAGCTTTTTATCAGGGGCGCAAATGGCTGGTTATGTGCTATCCGACAGAGGTACGATTGAGGGATCGATAGGCACGTGATTTACTAACTGGAGTACAGCTAATCAATAAGTATAAAAGTAAATGAAATATGCATTACTGGGATTTTATTAGAGAAGGGTAGCAGGGAGAGAATAACGGTCAGGCCATTTATTTTTATATCTATTGATTATACAACATAGAGACTTCGCTCAAAGCATGCCCTGCTCTCGACAGCTCTCGACACCCCATGCCTACACACCCGTCATGTGATTTATGGGTGTTGAGGTCATGGAACATGCTGCCTGTTAAAAGGCTGCCCTGACAGGGCCTTTTCATTGCATGTGCTGGTTATTGCTGGTGAGCTTTTTGTAGCCAGCAGTCTGAGTTGAGCCGTGCAGGTTAATAAGGAGCTTTCTTTTGTTTGGTTCTCTGTTGATTTGCATTCTGTCATTTTGTTATTGTAGCATTTATAAACAGCATGCCATGTTGTTCCTTAAATCCACCCTAAGATGTTGCCTTGTTATTTATAATAAGCAGAACTCAGATCTTACCTTCAATATTTTTGTCTGTCATTACCTCCCCATATATACACAACATGCTTTTTCATTCATACCATACTAGAAATGTTCACACATCCGTCCACCCTCCTCCCCACCGATGGAACAGACCTTGACCTTAACTTTACATCGCTGAAGTCAGGGCTATTAACTGCTGATTTTGTGTGTATGTGTACTTGTATTTATTACTTCTTCAGGACCTTTTCTGACATAAACACTGAGCTTCTCAGGACCACTAGTCATCATGGAGACCAAGATCAGGTCCCAATGAGGTTCGGGTTAGACATTTATTTGTGATGGTTAAGGTTAGGGTAAGAGGTGAGAGAATGCATTATGTCTCTAAGGGTCCTCACAATGAATGCTGCACCAGTTTGTGTGTGTGTTGGCAGGCATAGAGCAGGTATAATTTGTTACATTTATTTTCATGAACTTTGCAATGACTCAGACTCATGAAATATCTGGACACCTCTCCTCATTAAACATTCTCTCTGGTGAAAACGTGGATTAATGAAAGAAAATTAAGATTTGGCCAGAAAAAAAATGAATTAAAAAAACCCAACACACTGTACTCTGATGAGGCTAAATGTATAGAGCAGTGTTTCTGTGTATTGACTTCTGTGAAAATTAATAATGCCTCTATATGCTTGCATTGTAGAATAAGTGTACTTCATCATATTTTAGTTTAACATTTGCTCTGCCTTCCTCTCTCTGTGTCCGTTCAGGCAGATGAACCTCACCCCAGTATTGTCATGCACAGGAGACTTCAGGAGGAGTAGGGACACAGACTCTGTGCCCATCACATTATCAGGTAACACACACACACACACACACACACACACACACACACACGCACGCACACACACACACACACACACACACACACACACACACACACACACACACACACACACACACGTTTGTGCCTCTATCCAAGTGAGGACCCTCAAAGTCATAACACTTTTCCTAGCCCCTTACCCTAACCTTAACCATCACAACTAGATGCCTAACCCTAACCCAAACCCAATTCTAACCCTAACCCAGATCTTAACCCCGAAAAAGCCCTTTTAAGGGGTGAAAAATAGTGAGGACCAGCCAAAATGTCCTCACTTTGTAGGGTTTATACGATATTTGGTCCTCAATCTGTAGCAAGTACAAGAACACCCACACACACGTTTGTGCTTCTATCAGAGTGAGGACCCTCATAGACATTCTCTAGCCCCTTACCCTAACCTTAACCATCACAACTAGATGCCTAACCCTAACCCTTACCCTAACCTAAATCCAATTCTAAACCTAACCCTAAAGCCAAGTCAACCCTGAAAAAGCCATTTTAAGGGGTGAAAAAAAGTGAGGACCGGTCAAAATGTCTTTACTTTGTCAAAATGTTCTCACTTTGTAGGAATTATACAAATTTTGGTCCTCACTCTGCAGCAAGTACTAGAACACACACCAGTGCTTGTGGCTATGGCTGTTGACACATAACCTTGGTTCAGATTAAATCTAAATAAACTTTGGAGAAATTCAGCCATAGCAACTGATAATGTCTCCTAATGACTTCGTAAATCCTGACTTTGTATTCACTCACTCACTCATTTTCTACTGCTTTATCCGCTGAGGGTCGCGGGGGGCGCTGGTACCCAACTCCAGCTGACATGGGGTACAGGTCGCCACAGGTCGCCAGTCCATCACAGGGCCACATAGAGACAGACAACCATTCACTCTCACAATCACACCTACGGGCAATTTAGAGTGTCCACTTGGCCTAATCCCCAAATCTGCATGTTTTTGGACTGTGGGAGGAAGCCGGAGTACCCGGTGGGAACCCACGCACACACGGAGAGAACATGCAAACTCCATGCAGAAGGCCCCTTGTTCCGACCGGGTCGCAAACCCGGGACCTCTTGCTGACTGTATTCATTTAGGCAAAATGTCAGGTTTTCCGGAAGTAAATATAATTATCAAAAACTTGTTCAACTTTCCATCAGCCTCAGATGTTCTTGGTGGTTACAGTAGTGTTGAAAAATGGCAGCATGCCAGCATGCTAAATTTAGATAAAGATAAACATAGTGTGAACATAATGGCCTCTTTTTATAGCAGTCATGTTTAAGCTTATTTGTTCACTTCATTTAGGTCAGGTGTTACAATGAGCCCACATGCATCCTGAATCTGAGGAAGCTAAAATGGAAGTCATTTGTCATTAATTTGATCATTTACACCTGCGATTTTATTACTGTGGCCATGTAAAGGTTGTCCCAATGCCAGCATGTTAACATTGTTGAGAATGTTAACAAAGTTAGCACAGCTGTATAGTCTTAGTCTTGTAATTTTTTTTTTTTATAAAATTCCACCAAAAATTACAGAAGGTAAAATCTTTGGTGAGTTAACAGCAGAGGAAGGAGAACTGTTAGGAGACAGCTGTGTTACATGTGGAGCTTTCTGGTTTGTGTTGTGCTGTTCACCCTGTTGGAGGTGGCATCAAGCAGCGGCCAATGTGTTTGTCTGGACCAGTGGATCTGCCCTATTTCATTAGACTGATGGCTTGGGGCCTTGTGTCTTTGCTGGATTGAAATCTGAATTGGTTTGTCCACCTTTTCTTCTGTGTCCCCTCTCGGTGCTTCACTCCCGCAGCTGCTGTTTGTCATTTAAATAACAAATGCTGGTGGTTCCCTGATTTAGTGAGGGGTGCAGGCCTCTGATGTATATTAATATTGCTGCACAGTGCGCTGTACCAGGGTCCATCATTCATTTGGATAAAAGAGGTGGAATTTAAAAACAGCCAATGCTTTACTTGGATACAGATTGCATCCATTTATTGCACTGAGTGATGGAACAGCCAGTAGTTCTGTCCTTCACCTCCCCATCGCTGAACCTCTTCCCATAAAAATAAAAAAGGATTCACCCCTGACCTTTAAAGACCCCTCATATTCAACATGCGGAACAAGGGGCATCCCTCAAGTTTCTCAACAGTAAACAAATCCACTGTCTGGTCTAAAGGAAGGAAAAGTTGCAATTTCATGTTTTTAAATCCTATAAGTCTGACTTTTCACAATTAAAATAAATTGGTATAAAGTGGTATCTATGCAAAGACAAAAAAGTAAATGATACTACTATTTTAAATATTCTGTATTTGAATGTTTTTTTTTTTGCCAGGGGCAATTGACATAAAATGATCCCTGATGGGCAACCCCCCCCAGACCTGTTCAGAGTGTTCTCTTGCATCTTGAGTCTAGTGCCCCCTGTCCACCATGATTTATCGTGCATTCCATGTCGTCCAATGTCAGTTTCTGCAGCTGCAACTGCTCTATATAAATCTTTACTTTGGCAGCCTGCTGCACCATGTCTCTCCTCAGTAATCTCACCACCGCCAGGAGATGCACATTCACTCTGACAAGCTTTCACTCTCTCTGTGTACAAATTTTGGTTTGTTGATATTCCGACATAAATGTCGCTGTGTTTGACATAAATGACACAAAATCAGATTCAAGTCTTTGTTGAGTGGCGTTGTTCTATGGTAAACATCTAGTTTGCATGGTAAGATTGTTTACTGCGCTTGGTAGCAAGACCAACATGGCTCTCTGTGTTGCTCTTAGTGAACACGACAGGCGAGTCTTTGTTTGAGTTGGCCAGAGGAAGTGGATTGTTGTATGTGTTAGTGGTTGATTTGAAACTCTGTAATCAAGAGTGAAAATGGTCTGTGTATTGAAGTGTCTTCCAGGGCTCCATGGGGAATTACTGCAGCGGTACCCAGCTGTTGCTTTGTCTTCTTTCTTTACCCTTTTAGCACTTCCACAGCAGTGCTGAAGCTGGCTGTGAAAAAGAAAAAAAACAAAAAAAACAACACAACTTATCAAGCCAGGTATCTGTTCTGATTAGATGACCGCTCCATTTCTCAGCCTTAAATTGGCCCTCTTCTACTTTTCTCAGCACCATCAATCTGAAAATCCAACTGAATCCAACTAAATCTTTTGTTGATATAGAAAACAGAACAGCTCAGCTCTCTTCTTTATGTTATACAATAATACATATCTATATTACGCATATGTGTGTTTGATCAGTTAAGATGGATTTATCTTGGCTTTGACCATTTGCTTAACTTTCAAGATTCAACGTAATGTCATTGTGTATGTGTACAAGAAAATTCAGTGCATGGGTTAAAATGGAGCTCAATGTATACATGGTTAAAATAGAAATTAAATAATTAAGTAAGTAATTAAGAGAAAAATAATACTATAATACAGACACGCATTCAGCAAACATGTCATTACACACAGTGCCAGCATATGCCTATTAATAAATATAGCATATAGATTAATAGATAGAAATAAATAATTACACTTGGGGGTTACTGGAACATATATATAAATGTGTGCGTGACTATATAAGAATACTCATAATTATATTTTGTAAGAATATCACAATTTGTATTAAAATCATCACACAGACTAAAATACTGTAATCTCCTTTCTCACTTTCTCATGAGGCCATTTATTTTTGTAAAGGAATTAAACCCAAGCTTAAACTATGTAGTGTACTACGTTCCAGGACAAGTAAGGAAGGAAATAAATAGGCTTAAATTTTAGTTTCTTCAATCTTGTCAAACATGCAGAGTTATCTCTCTCTGTGCCGGCAAGTACCACATGAGAATAGGTGCCCATGTGGAGGCCAGCCTGCCCCTCAGTCAGCCCCGCCGCCTTTGTCTTCATGTGTCTCCTTGCCCGAACAAGATGGCTGCGTGACAGATCACCTGCGTCGGAGGCCCGCCGTGTTCCTGCCCGGCGGTCCGGCCCCCTCTCATTAATGCCCAGGTTGGTGTGAGGGCTGTATGGCAGCACAAGACAAATAACGCTACCCCTCAGCCATCACTTCTGCTGACAGAAATGCAGCCCACCGCACTATTTCGCCCTCTCCGGCTCCACTCCACAACCTGCCTGCGTCCTTCAAAATCCCCCATCTCAGTCTCGGTCTCCACCTGCACCTGCCTGCACTGGTCTACCAAACTTTCATGGTTTTTGTGTTGCTGGAGGCTTAGCTAAACACTTGAAACACAAGTTGATGTAGTGTGACCACTATCCTGCTGCTTTGGTAACTCAAGCCTATTGTTTTTTTCTTTCACTTCTATATAGAGGTTTGCTTTTAGCAGCTCAGCCTCTCAGGTGCTTTTTGAACTCACTTGTATGCAAACCTTAACAGGGGGTCTGATTTTAATGTCCTTTTTTTTCCATTTGTGTGCGTGCGTGCCTGCGTGTGCATGTGCACATGAGAGTGAAAAGGAGAGAGAGAGGGAGAGCAGGAGCAGAGAAACACAAAGGCTAATCATTAAAGAGCTATTCAGCCCTGTTCATTTAAGTGTGGGAATCAGCAGGCCCATTACTGTCAATGTGTAATTAGCTGATTAATAAACAGGGGGGAGGGGGAGGGGTTCTCCAGGAAGGCCTTTAATGATTGTTTTTAGAGAGCATCAAATGAGAGCTTATTAAGATGGTAAGATGGTTCTATTCAACCGCCCATTATCACCCACAACAAATACATGTACTCTAATTCTGCCATATTCTTCCCTTTCAATTTGTCTATGTTATAGTAAATCTTATTTTACCGTTGCTTTATGTAAGCAGTTGGTTATTTGCAGTCATCATTTTTATTCTTATACACAATATACGGGTAAGGGTAATGAAATGTGAATTATTATTTACCACCAACAATATGTGGAGGATACTTATTTACTCCTGTCCTGTACTCATGGCCAAATTTGAGGTAATTGTACTGTATAGTAAATACTTTGACCACTATATGATACAATTTTCTAGTAGCTTGAATTGCAAGCAGTTTTTCAAATCTTAAAAATTCAAAGCATTGTTAATGATTAAACCAGTGGGTCTCAGCCTTTTAGGCCTATGAAGATTTTTTTCTTTTGGGCCTTATCAGATTGCAAGTACAACTGAATATAATGTCAGGTAGCTTTGTTTAGCGGCTTGTGATTATTAATAATGCCATATCTTTTTAAATACTGTATTATGTTCATGCCATGTTACAACATACCAAAATTAAAAAAAATAAATAAGTGATTTGATTGCCTTAATGTCTGTATTTTTAACAAAGCAGGGTTTTTGAATGTAGGATTTCTACTTCTGTTTTCATAGTTTTATTGGTATATAGCCATATAGCAGGAATACAATGCTGTGAAGGGTGTATAACATTTATTAAAACCACATTTATTAAATCTCTGTCCTCTGTCCTATCCTGATTCTGACCTTAGCCTGGGATAGAGGATAGGGATTTGTCCTGTACGTGTTGACTGACTTCCACATTAAATGTTCCCAGCCATTGCTTTGTATCTGCCAAATAAGAAAACCCTGAGTTTTGATCAAAAGCCTTTGACGATATGTTTAACCTGAGTGTTTGGGTGGAACCTCAGCAACGGTTAGTCATCGTTCCCTCAAGAAATATTAATCAATTATCTTGCCCGCCAGATCAGTTTGGGGAAGAAGTCATCTGGAAAGAGGCACAAGCAGATATAATGGGAACGAGCAAAAGCACATGCCAGTGAATGCTGTAATGCCTAATCCTCTGAGACAGCCCAGAGCCACAATGTCACTTCTAGTTCCCTTGTCCTCTGCTCTGGCACAGCCTTGCAAATGTCTTGTGTGACCGCCACTAACTTTTTTTTTGGGGGAGGGGGGGTAGAGATAAGATTTATTTATCAACATGAAGTAGGAAAACAGGAAAGCATGATAGGGAGCACAACTGTTTGAGAGTTTGTCTTTCTTCTGGCAAAATTGGCTGTGTTCCTGTTTCAGGTATTTTCCTTCACTTGTAGAGACAGAGAGCTTTAAAGGCGAGTGAGATTGAGAGAAAAGAGGCTCATTAAAAAGGAAGGTAGTCAGCGAGACGACAACGTATGATGAATGGAGTTGAAAACATCCAGCTTCTTACAGCCTAACTGGGGGGGGGGGGGGCGTTCAGCCATAAGAGCAGCACAGATTGGCCTTTTAATAACCATGTCCACAAGTTATATGGGGTCAAATTGGATTTGGCTCACTTGACCAAAACCTCATTAATATTTAACCTATTAGAAAAGGATTGCCTTAAACCTATAGTTCAATCTACCTAAAATATGAAGAAATCCATGAATCTTGGACTCAATTAATTTTTTCTTTGTGAGTTAGTGCATTGAAACAGTGGAAGAAAAAAAAAGGATTTATGGGTCATTTACTTAGTTTCTTCTTCTTCTTCTTCTTCTTCTGTGTGTGTAACATGCCCAGAATCTGATATGTTTTCTTTTTCTCTGCAGCTTGCAACTCATTTCATCAGGACCACCAGAGAGAAGGGGCTCAGGGAACCAGTAACATCTTAAACGTAGATGCTGTGGAGGCTGCAAGAGCAGCCGATCCCTCACAGTCTTTTTCGCGGCCTGAGACTTTCTTTGTGGGTGACCATGAAGACACCTGAACACTGGACAGGAGCACTCAAACGTAGGCACAACAGTGTCCTTTTGTCATGTTCTGAGAATAAAAGACTTCCTTTCACAAACTTTATGACAAAAAAAAAAAAAAAAAAAAAAAAAGTACAAAGCATGTTATTATCCTTCAAATCAGCATGTCACTGCTAGATCCAGACATATGTTAATGCAATCAAGCCTCCATCAAGTCAAATCATCTGCTCAATAAAGACAGCAGATTTAAGGGGATCCTTGCTTGTCTCAAGGCTCAGCAGCCACTCCCTTTACCACATGCAGCCTCCGGGCCACCTGCCACCACACAGTCCAGCAATTATGTCCACTCTATTGGTGCTGTGTTTCACAGTGGGAACCACTGGGAGCACGGTCAGGTGAGGCTGAGTGGCTGGGGGCAGGAGTTTGCTCTACTTTGTGGCAGCAGCAGCAGCAGCAGCAGCAGCAGCAGCAGCACGTAGCTATTACCTCTGAGAAAACAGAGCATCAGAATGTTTAGCTACCTCACGCTGCTACCGGGTTCAGAGAGGCGACCACCAGTAGAGAGCCACACAGAGTACAGACCTCCTATTAGCATGGATTTGAAAAGCTACAGTTTGTACAAAGGTGCTCATTAGCACAACACAGAGGGAGTGTACTCGCGGTCCTTGGAGGCCTGCCTCTGTTCTCTCCTGCTCACCTTCCACATTCAAAATTCCCCTGAACGTATTTAAGTTCAAGGCCAGTGGCAAAGTCTGTTTGAACTGCCTGTTTTTCAGCAGCAGTGGATATTTTCCTTTCGGAGCTGTGCAGAGACACGGATGAGAGTCAGAGGAGATGGGATGGAGGAGCTCGTGGACACAGGAGAGGAGTATTGCACACACTGTTTTCACCTACCCTTTGGGTATACATTTCCCTGGTTCCCTTGGTATTAGATGCATTAAAAGATCGATGGCAGCATACAGTGAGATCAAACACAAAAGTTCTGGCCAAGCTGGTAAACCAGAAAAATGCATTTCTATGTAGAAGTCAAGTGATCCCTTATGATGAAAGAAGGGACATGTGTACACTATTTAGTAAAATTATCAGCATAGTTATCAGCCACACATCAGCTGTCTTTTTTAAGACATTTTAAAGTCTTATTTAAGTGAGGAATTGTATTTAGCAGAATGAGGTTTGCCAATTAATATGAGTTATATGTCTGCAATAATCTGTCTGAGAAGGCTTTATGTGATCATGCTGGCCAGGGATGACATTTATAAATGCTGTGTGTGCACACTCGTCTTAATGGATGCCTCACATAAGACATCCTGCCACAGGAATCAGTCAAAGTGTTAAAACAGTGAGCACCCGGCCCCCACCGATTCTGCTGCTGCAGCTTTCCCCGGAGTTGAGCAGTGCTGTGGACCCTGGAACCTGATAAACAAGAATAGCACAGGTTTCTTTTAGTGATTCATTTATATTGATGGCTTCTTTAAGACATACTATATACCCAGAACATTTTGACAAGTATTGACCATGTTGTGTTTTATAGAGAGTTTCTTGCAGTAGTCATATCCGGCAGTCTGTGTTTTAGTTGCCAAGTCAATGACAGAAGAGAAAGTTCAGACACATTTCAGTTTGTTCCAAGAAGGAAACGCCTCACATGCCTCTGTGGTAATTAGCACAGCCACCATGATGACATCTGAGCCAGACCCCATGCCCCAAAATGAATTTCCAATGGCCAGGAAGTGGTGCGAATGGCTTCCGTGCAGCCAGTCAATTGCCCTGTTACAGTTAAGGAATCCAGCAGGCTGGTACCACTCATATTTCATCCCAGGTAAAGATTACCTGTCAGGCCCATGGGAGATGTATTGATTTGTTTTCCTTTTTCCGCCAAGCAATCACCTGACAAAGGCACCTAGGAGGCGAGTGAATGAGTGATGCCTGGTCTGTCCGCTCCAGCATGGTGGCTCCTAGTGTCCACTGATGGGTGGAGAGGTGATGAGGAGAAGGAGGAGAGATAATGCAGTCATAAACTCTGTTTGAACTTCCTCTGTATGCACGCAGGGCAGCCTCCATGTGCCCCAGGTCACAGGTCACTGGGGAATTTACTTTTTTTTGTCTGTGGCTGTATGTACAGTCTGTGCCTGTATGTAGTGATGACCAAACACATGCAAAAGAGACTCTCTGTTTCCTGCTGACAAATGCATGTTGCGAGTCATCGTAGTTCAACTCACTTCAAAGGTGATCTGACTCGATCTGGACTCTCACATTTAAAATTGAACCTTGTGTGGTCTTAGGTTTTTTTTTTTTTTCCCCTCGACTGTCGGTGTGACAGCGATCAATCGATGTGACATTATCTCATGTTTCATGGCAGCTAAGAAAAAAAAAAAAAAAAATTATATATTTGCCTTGTTCGATGGAATGTTACAGTTTATATTATCCATGAAGCCAAGCATTTAAAGTGATTGCAGTGTATAAAATGTGCAGTATTTATGATGTAATGTATAATTATAGGTCCATTAATTGAGGATTTAGATCTGAAGTCATTAAACGCATAAATTCATTTTCATGATAGATAGTACAGTAGATATAGCTCTAATTTTTTTACTATCATATTTTTTTAATTTCGTTTACAAGGATTTAAATGTATCTCCCTGATATCAGGGCTCTTAGGCAGCTATCTACATTTGATACCTGGTATATATAGCTTCTTATCTCATAGGCTGTTATCTTTATATTTAATAGTAATGGAGGCATGCCTAATTGCTTTGCAAATGATCTAAAGAGGATTACTCCTCCCTTAGAAAGCATGGTGTCACTAGATGTTAGAGAGTCATTACATTATAGTGGAAATATTCAGTCAAACCTCAGTGTGGCTCTTTCTTTCTGTGATCATTTGGTGTAATGTCAGTTTGAGGTGGATACTTTGCTTTTGTATAAATTCTGTATGAAAAAGCTGAAAGAAGTTGCACTTATGCGTATGTCTTTTGTGCACTGTGTTATGCACTTGCTCTCATGTCATATAGTACTTAATGTTAATCTGTGTCATTCAAAGAAAGTTGGCCTATGTTTTGCAGATACCGACTGTGTGTAATAAATTAACTTTATTGATCATAATGTTGTGAAATGCATGTGATTTAGCTTGACACTGCAGTTAAATTGTCCTGATGTAGTTGTGAATATTCACACTACAGTTTTATTTGAAATTGGAATTGAATTTCATTTCTTTAAACATCTGTGTTGCCTGAATGTCGGTTTTAGAAACGCGTAATGACAGAATAGTTGAATGATGAATTAGTTAATAAGCAAAATTCTCCGGGCGTTGTTATCACATTTACAGCGACATAAAATAGAATTTTCAATAAAAAGTTAATTTAAATGAAGAAATAAAATTTAGCGAAAAAAATGATTTTGGTAATAAATAAGTCTGAAGCTCATGTTGTTACACTGATCACAAAAATGACAAATATTACCTATTTTCATCTTCTAAATGTTTTCTTTTATGAATACACTGCTCTTTTAGATGAAAAACCAAACAAAATGAATATTTTGCTGCTTGGGCTAATAAATGATGACACTTACAGGCAACACTTTTCACATTCCACCGGCAGAGATTTTAAGTGTGGTTGACAGAGGATAGACTCTCTCAACCACTGGAGATTATCAGTAGATCCCCCTCTGTTGATCTTGTGGCTGAATGCTGACGGTGTTAGTCACTTTGCTACACGTTGAGAGTCAGAGCAATTCTCTCTCTCTGCTCACCGGTGGTCCACAGTTACAAATCACATCATCAGCTGTCTGAGCAGCCACAGCCACCTCTTCTCCACCAGACTGATGGTGAAAGGGAGAAAAAAAAAAAATCAATGGTTTCCTCTCGTCAGAAACAGTTTGATGGTACCCTCCATGTCTCCATGTTGAGAAATTGAAAGCTGGTTTTGAACTAACTGACAGACGTGAACAGACTCGAGTCTCTCAAGTCGATATGACTGATTTCAATCTGCTGCTTTACTTGTGAGGTATCAGTTTGGCCACTAGGGAGAAGATCACAGTGATCGGGTTGAGTTGCTTGTAAATGATGGTTCGTCGTCAGACTTGAACTCAGAGGCTTCTGTGTAGGTGACCCTGTGAAAAACGGCAGCAGCCGGTCTTCTTACCAGTCACCCCCTCAGGAGTCTCCCTCCATCACTTCTCCCTTATCACAACAGTGACACTCTGCAACTGTGAAGCAAGGTTTCCATCCACTGCCTGTCCTGAAATGAGCAAGCATCACTGATTTCTTTTCCCTTTTTTTACTTCGTGCTGACACATTTTCTCCCTTTAATGGGAAATTCAAATATCACACATCAGCTAAATCCAACATGATGTGTCTCACGTATCCTGTGCAGATCTGAAACTTGGTGTGTAAATTCAGTCTAAAGCAGCCTGTGTATGTGGAGCCTGTTCGTTCACTCTTTATTGCATGTGCATGCGTTGGTGTTGACGTGTGTGTGTGTTTGAGGGAGAACAGATTCCAGGGCATCTGTGCTTGTCCTGCTGCTTCTGCGGAGTCTTTACACCAGCATCATCCCTTTTCATTTCTGCTGGCATTCTAATCAGAGTGTTACGAGCTTCAGCGGGTGAAGTACGCAGAAAGTTGTGTTTCCTGACAGCCAATAAAAACCTTATAATCTCCCCGATTCAAGTGGCCCATTTAAAAAAAAAAATACTAACTAGTGCTATCACTCAGACCAGCCCCTTCCCTTTTTCTTTAATACCCTTTTATTTAATATATAGCCCATGAAAAATGAGAGACTCCCGCTTCACTGTGTAGATATTTTGTTGCTGATGATGCGAGACGAATTTCCATCACAGCTTTGTTTCCAGCGGGTGAGCGGATAATCTTTTACAGTGCAGGGGGAGGGAGGGCAACGCTTCAATCAATCTCCAGCGCTTATAGCAGCCGCATGGTTGCCTTACCTGAGCAGGATGGCTGCACAGCACCACGGCTGTGGCCCACGCGGGTGCAAAAGCCACTGTGGGATGTGGCCATTCTGGAAGCTCACTGATGGAGCGGCCACCTCCCAAACCCCTTTTAACCTGTAACTAACAGTGCTTCACTCTCGTTTCATTATTCCTGTCATGGTTATTCTGTCATTTTTCTAAAGAAGTCAGACATGTCTGAGAGAACAGCATTGCTTTCTCTGCGACAGCACGGTGAAACTGTTTTCACCGAGGGCCTCGGCTGCTCCTTCTGTTGACACGTCGTTGCTCCAGAGGTTTCATCCTGTGTGCTTCTCAGTCATGTGCACTATTAGAAAGCAAAAAGGTCTCAGTTCTAGTTGTGGCATTCTGCCCAGGCTGCCTCTTGAGAAGGGCCCCTGGTGGCCCCATGCTGGTGTAATGGCTGGCAGGCATGCAGCCTTCTGCTCTCTGCACCCCACTGCCCTGGCAATCTGCTGCTGCACAGCTCCTCCCATTGAGATGCTGCTGCTCTGATTGACAATAATGGGAAGTGGCAGAATCGATGGGAGACAAGAGAGGGGTGCGTGTGAAATTCTCCCCAAGCTTCCAGTCACAGACCAGGAACTCTGGCACCACTCGCCTGTCATCCCTGCAGCACCAGGATTAGGGCCCGTGACAGCAGGAGCAGCCTGAAGAGAAAGATGTGGTCGTCATCACCACTGACAGTCCAGAAATAATGACTCTCCTGCACACTGAGAATATGCACTGATCAGCCATAGCGTTAAAAACAAGATCTGTTTTAACTACTACAACTTTTGCGGTAAACATTTTTCCTGAGGACCTAATTGTCTCAGTTTGTTTCAGATCGTTCAATAGAAAATGATGTCAATTTTGTAAATTATGCTTCTGTTTAGAGAAAGGGACATGGACAAAAGTATTTGGACGTGTGACCATTATAACAACAACAGGGACTGAAGCGTATTCAAATACATATACAAAACTTTAATATGGAGTTGGTCCCCCTTATGAAGCTATAACAGCCTCTTGGAAGTCTTTCCTCAAGATTTTGAGGTGTTTATGGGATCAATCTCTGTTCCACTTCATCCCAAAGGTGCTTGATGGGGTTGAGGTCAGGGCTCTTTGCGGGTCAGTCAAGTTTTCCCACACCAAACTTAAAGTCAAACCTTCTTCACAGTCCTTGCTTTGTGCACTGGGGCACAGTCATGATGGAACAGAAAAGGGCCTTCCTCAAACTGTTGCCACAAAGTTGCAAGAATAGCATTGTCCAGAATGTCTTGTTCTATGCCAAAGTGTCCTTCATTGGAGGTAAGGGGCTGAGCCTAAAGCCTGATTAAAACATTTGAATTCAGTACTTAACAGGTGAGGCCAAATACTTAGTCAATATAGCGTAGGTAAGGCATGGCACACAGAGGATACATGCATGCAATCAAAAGTTATTCTGTTGGTGGCTGGTTACATTTAATGTCTGAAATCTTAACTTTAATGTTTGGGCAGATGCATGTTTGTATGTCTTGTTGCCTGGCTGGACCTCAGCTCCATGGGATTGCTGTCATATGGGTGAGCTAAAATTATCCCCACCTCAAATCAAGACCTAAAATAACATAAAAACATGACAATACAAAAAAACAAAAAACAAACAAACAAACAAACAAACAAAAAACACGAGGACGTAACCTAAAAGAAGTGCATAGAATGGTCTTAAAAAGTCATCATGTGATAGCTTTTAAACTACATCTAATATGGTCCAAAATTTAAAAAATATGGTCAAATTTATATGATCAAAAATGACTTTTCACCTTGTGCCTGCGCAGTGGCTGTGTGTTTTTGTGTGTGCGCTGCAGCAGTGGATGGAGGGCAGGTGTCGTGACAGCCGGGGCACCCCATTCTCTAATTGATCGGCAAAAGATGCACGCGAAGAAGACGTTAGAGCAAAATGAAGTCATAACAGTGGATTGAGACATTTATTAAGTCAGACGCAAGGCCCTCAGAAACGTTGAGATTGTTTATTGATTTTTGTGTTTTGGCTGGCTGCGCAGGAGTAATCGCTCGTGCTGCTGCCATGGAGGCTGCGGTGCTCGGGTGCGGGCCAATGTCTGTGTGCAGGTGCTGACTTCCTCTACAAAAGGAGGCAACTTTAACCAGCAGAGCACAGTCTTCATTAGGACTCCAGTTGTTCCATCATTTATACAAAAAAGGTCCTGACCTGATATGCTGGCGGTCAGTTCGCTGAGAATGCCCACCACTGTCACAAACTGAAAGAATCCTGCAGACTTGTGTTGCTGATTTGTTGTGTGGCATATGGTTCATGCATGTCATGTGAAGTCAACTCCCCTTGTTTTAGTGAATACAAATGATAAATATACAATTGACAGCAATGTGTGTTTTTTTTTTGTGTATTTCCCTTTTTTAAAATGTAAATATTGTCTATACTCAGTAAAAGACCCCTGCCAATTAAGGTGGGTAATTCAAAGTTATCTGAGATGATTTTAAATAATTCTATGCTCAACTGGAAGCAAAAAAAGAATAAATATTTTTGCCAAGTCTTTGATGTTATTAGACGAGTGTAAAATCTATTAGTTCATTTTTGATTAGTAAATCATAAGAAAAGTAATCACCATTTTATTGAATCTAATAAAAGCTTTACTAATTCATCAGTCATAAGGGAGATTTTTTATGTCGGTTATCAGTGTAAAAGGAACAAACCTCTTAGAGAAAGAAAACGTTTTCAAATGTCTTCATGCCATCTGCGCGCACAATTTTTACAATACCAGGCTATACACACAAAAAATTGTAAAATAATCAGCACATTAACTGATGACAATTGTTAACTGCAGTTCCATATTTTTAGTTTATACTTATCTCTAACCCATATTTCTACGTACAATCGTTTTATGGCTTGATTGTTCCACTGTACACTGCCTGTGTGCGTGTGTGCGTGTAGATATGTGTGGTGCTGCTGAGTGTTAGGTAGAGTTCAACCATACTGGTGACATCAATCTGCCTGTTCTTTATTAGATGGAGCAGTGAGGTGTAACTGACTGCATTGTCCACAGATGGACTGGAGCCCACAGCACACGGGACCCTGGTCAGCCATCCTGACAATACAATCAATAATCACGCACTCATTACAGGAACACTGCCTGCCTTCTCCTGCCTTCCTGCCCCATGGAGCCTCCCTCTATCTTTAACTCTCCCCCTCCCTTTTCGTGCTGTATTTTAACCATATAATCTTTTTGAAAGTGCACTTTCCACTGCATATCACATTCAGGCTTCTCATATTACATCAAAAGCAGGGGGGATATTTGGACAGCACATCTCCCTCTATACTCTGGTCGCTGTGGTATCCAGAAGTCTGGGTGGACAGTATTGGATGACAGTGATCCAGTGTGGAGCCTGGGGCCTATAAATGGTAATGCCCTCCACTTGCCTTCCTCATAAAGCATAATAAAAGGAGGTTATAAATCCTACCAATTAGCTGCGTCCATCAGTAGCCTAATTGGAGTGTCGTGACTGGTTTGGGGATGACCTTGTGTGCCAGAGAGCCAAGACAGACGAGAAGGCCAGAGGGGAGATCTGTGTGAATGTGGAGGACTTCTCTAAATCACATGCATCTAACAGGCCATACTGCAGGTAAGGTGAAAAAAAAGGCTAAAATCGTTTACGCTCACCAACCTATTGATGTCGCCATGTGCAAATGTGCGGGGTACATAAATGTATGAGAGGCCAACAGTTGTCAACATTTACCTAATTATTACCCATAACACAGTTGGCAGGTTCTGTTATCACATCACCTCATCTGTTTTGTTTAAGTCATTAGAAGCTTTGGTCATCAGGGTCACTGGCTAAGATGCAGAGAACAGAACTGTCGTGTTTAATACTGAATGTATAAACACTATAGATTTAAAGCTGCAGTATGTTACTATTCATTTTTTGGATGTTATTGTTCTATCTCTGTGTTAGTGAACAGAAATTATGTAACAGGTCTGTCCAGCAATACCTTCAGACCTGAGCGATGGACAGAGGAAGGCGAGGGCAAGAAGCCTTTTATTTCATCAAACTGCTGAATGACTGGCTTTTCTGAACATTGCTCATGTCTCTTCTGGCGCAATGTTGCTGTTGTCCCCATCTGTCTCGATGTGCCACAGCTTTAAGCAATAGCGATAATTGTAAACTTTACTCATGACTCTGAGAAGGTTCTCAGTCATCCAGGTCATAGTCATCTTCTGTGGTTTGCTGTAGGCGACTGGAGTTAAGTTGAAGACATTTCACCTCTCGTCCAAGAGATTTCTTCTGTTCTGACTAACTGGTGGAAACAAAAAAATGGTTATTTAGCCTCTGGAGGCAGCAAACTTCTCTAGAGAGTCCTATGCAGATCACTCTGAGCCAGTTTCATGTTGTTAGTTTCACCTAAGTCAAGGTGTGAAAAAGGGTTGTTAGGGTAACATGAGAGAGAAAGTCTGCTATTGTGTGAGTTCATCTTTGCAGTTGGGTGCATGCCTGTTTATCCTTTTAGGAAGAGAGGACAGGATTGTTGGTGCCTGACGGTGTCATGAGTCGTGTTTTCACTGAGTGGAAACGTTGCGTTTCCATTAGAAATCGTACCAAAATAACTGTCCCACACCGTTCCATTTTTATTGGTACGGTATGGTCTGGGTGGAGCTAGACTGGCTCCACCCTTGACAGTCAGCTGATTTGGCAACAGCAAAACATCACTGACTGGCGTTTCTTCAACGCCCGCAGTCTGTTCTCATACAAAGCTTGACGTCTTGTTGAGACGAACACCCACAAACCTGAGCAAGAAAGCAAAAGCCGCCGATGTCCTCCATTGTGTTGGTGTCATGTTCGAGGTCGCCATCGCGCTGGTATGACGTGACGCTGCGTAACTCGCTGACCGGGTCATTGGACACAGCCCACACACCCCGCCTACCAAGTAAAAGTAGTTCTCAGTCGACACATACATGCCTGACCCACGGCTTTACCATCTATTTTTTGGCCTGAATGCAAACAGTCTCATCAATGAAGTGTCCCTTGTCCTTCAGGTGTAGGTGGACAACTTAGTCCTGTCCTGTCCCATGTGTTTATGAAGTGGTTGTATCTCCAATACAGAGGTCAGGACACTCATTACATTGCACTGCATAAACCACACTGCTCTTGTTGGAATTTTGACCTTTTGGATGAACACGTTTCACACACACACACACACATGCAGACATTGCCTTTGATCAAAGAGCACAGGTGTTCGGTCTTCAATAGGCTCCACACTTCCTGTAAAGCAGAGCTTGTTCTCTTCTCTGCAGCAGTTAAATCTACCCTCTGTCCTCCTGTGGGCCTGGCTGCCACACCTCTCCTCTCAACACCTCAGTAAAACGCTCTCTGTGGCCACTCAAACATGAGACCTCAGCTTCCCATGTCCCATGACAGTGCTCTCTCTCTGAGAAGAAACACTGAACCTATTTGACCATGCACAGACGCTGCTGCTGCTGCTGCTGCTGCTGCTGCTGCGGCTGTGGCGTCCTTACGCTGTGCTGTCTCTCCCTCTGCTCTCATCCCCGCACCTTGGGATTAGGCAGCAAAGACCAGTTAACCAACCAGCTGTCGGAGAAGAGCCTCTCTCTGGCTGACTGAAGGCTGCCGACAGTTGTTTCCGTTTCTCTCTCACTGACCGGAGATAATTCAGTCAACAGGCTTTGAACCTCAGATAACGGAGGAAGAGGATGTTCCCTGGGAATGGAACCACAGTACCAGGGACAGGGGCAACAGGAGTGGAAGGGCAGAACAGACAGAGGGAGGCAGGGGGCAAGTGTGGGAAATGGATAGGGTCATAGATAAGACCTAACTCGCTATACTTTACACACTGCTTAGTGTGTGTGGTTCACGATTCCAAGATCTTTTATAAATAATATTTTTTTGCTTACTGAATGTTAGTGTCTGAATAATGATCTAGGTCAGTGTTTCCCAAACTTTTGAATCGGGGACCCAATTTTTGCTACGACGACCCAATTCACAGTTTAAGTTGTGCAAATATAGTAAATAAGTCAGTCAGGTAAAGTGTTTGTAAAGTACCTTTCATATACAGTATATTAATCACAAAGTAGTTTATATTAAAAATAAGTATAAATTAAGAACACACTGACATAATCAAGCACAATAGTCAATTAAATGGGGCAAATAAGCAATAATGGAATAAAAGTTGTAGGATGACACATAAGTTAAAAGGAGCTGTATGCAAGAAATGTATTAATTAAAAATGACCATGATTATTTCAGAGATTAAGGAAAACGGTACTGCCAGTTTTCTCACAATTTTAATTTACAGCCTGCAAATTCTGTTAGTGTAAAGTCTAGCTGCATATCTAAGATGTAGCTCCTTTAAGGTGATAAACCAGGTTACTAATTTGGAAGAAAATCTTTTGTAGTGGTATTGTAAATGAATGGTAGAAATCAAGGAACTGCAAGTATGAGGGGAGATCATTCCAACAATAGCCCAAAATGCTACACTGACATTTTCACGTTAGTGTAGCACCCAGTTTTTTTTGAATACTGTAGATAAAACAGAATTTTCCAAGATATACTGCATGGTTGGTAAATGAATCAGAACTTCACTTTATGCACGTGTTTAATCACTTTCAAATAAAATGGTGAAAGTTATTTTGACATCCCAAAAAATCTCCCTCAGCTCATCTGTGGGTCCTGACCTAATCCTTGTCAATGATAGAGGTAGATAATCTGAAATTACAGAAGGCTATCAGAGTCCTAGTCATAGTGAGTCTTATGAACCACTGATCAACTGTTTTCCCAATCCTGTGTCCAATATCTGTCCATGACTTAGAGTTGCCCCAGATCATCCTGGTCTTTTCCATCCTGTGTTTTATGAATGTAAAAAAGACGAGGGAGAGGAAATTAATTTCCAGCAAGCGCTTGACAGAGTGGCTTTTGTTTTGCGCTTGGGCACGTGATTTTGCATACCTGCCAGGTGTTGTGTGGCATGACCCGCTTCAGCCCCCCCGCCCCCCCCCTTGCCCAACCCACCCCAGACACGTTGTTCTATGGCAAGGTGCACGATGAAAGGCCTCGGGTGGCCCATCAAAGAGTCCATTGAGCTGCAGCCACGAGCAGGACAGAAGGCCACAGTGTGGAGCACGGAAATCTGACACTCTCTGACAGAAGCTCCACATAGCCCACTCAGGGCCATGCTGACAGGAGATCAGCCACTCTCTCATTCGCGTCCCGTGACTCACTACCTTCTGACCTCGGGGCACAAAGACAGTCAGAAGTTTACAGTCATAGAGACTGAGCTGCTCAGAATATAGATTATCTTAAGTCTTAAGTCATGTTATCATGCCTTACATAGATTTGAGGAGAAAATCATAAGGCAGAACTGGCATGACACAATTTAATTTAAAAAACTTGACATTCAAAGTGATGCATATTTTGACC
Organism: Brachirus orientalis; assembly: GCA_016785285.1. NCBI lineage: Eukaryota > Metazoa > Chordata > Actinopteri > Pleuronectiformes > Soleidae > Brachirus > Brachirus orientalis. Next base: position 891,204 of record JAFBJR010000073.1, on the reverse strand, counting down.
TTGAAATGAAACTGTATTTACCTGACGGTTCACTTAAAGTTGCATCACATTCTACTCAGATATACGACTTCTTTCATAATCTATGTTTACTAATCTTAACGAGCAGATTATACAGCTATTAACCAGTTGTTGGAGTAACCGTTTTGTACAAATTGCAATTTCATATGATAAATGTTAAATCTCAGTAGATATCCTTGTGTGAAAACAAAAAAATTGTTAATGGTTTTCCAAACTGTCAAGCTTGTCAATTTGGTGTGCTTTTAAGATCATCATCATCGTCATCATCATGTTTTGTATGTAAAATATTTATCTGCAAAGTAAATAATACAGTTGTCAGATAGTCTGGCAAAAAAGGACAATAATTCTCTTCAGACATTGTGTGTAGCCTGAGGCTGATAGAACATCTGGTGAAGTGCATACTGTATAATGCTGTAGTATAATGTGGCATGAAATGGAAGTACTCAAGTACCTTATGGGGCTAAATGCATCCACTAACATTTCTCTGTAATAGAGGCATGCATCAAATAAAATAAAAAAAATCTACAATTAATACGCTCACAAATATTCATGTTTTCACCTATGTTATTTGCATTGTAAAATGGCAAAACCAATGTAGTGGCAAGTTTAAGGAAATGTTCCGTTCAAAAATAACGTCAAGCCTTCCTTGAGTCTTTGCTCAACCAGTGTTGGACACCAACACGCTTATTAACCAAGCATCTCCTGAATGTCAGTCATGCACAGATGAAAAAAAAAAACAAAACAAAAAGCAAGTGTGTTTTAATGAAGTGTAATATAGATTTAACTGTAAATCTCTCAAATTAGTAGCGGCTGGGTCATGACTGGGCGGCTGCTCTCACCTGTCAGGCACTAAAATTGCAATCACCCTTCAAGTGAGCAGTGGTCATGTCACTGTTCTCGAAAAAATGATTTTCCTTTTGTAACAATTTAGAAAATTGTTCTTCCCCCTCCCCAGAAAGCAAGACACTTTGTTTTCCATTTGGCCCAAATGATTTATTTTGTTATTAGAAGAGGAAGATATATGTAACAGTAAACTTAAAAACTGTTGTAGGCCGACATGTTATGTACCACTTACCTATCAATCGATACTGTTGAACTGGCACCAAAGTATCATGATACAACTGAAGTGTGACAAAAACCGGCCCTAATACACACATACATGCATGTGTGTATTTAAATATTTAAAGTGAACACGACAACATTCATTGACCAAAGTTCTCATAAATAATTTCAAATCCACATCCCGTTTCCACCATCCCAGCCACTCAAGCTCATCACCTTTAAAAGACACAGCCTTAAATAATAGGAGTTGTTCATGTTGACACCGTGGCTGATGTTTGTGGCTCGGTAATATATAGCATCGGCAGAGCAGAGCAGTTGTCAGTGCTCTGCACCTGCACAAGCCATTCAGTCTTAAGTCTATAAATCCCAGCGTAGGGAGGGAATCAGAGAGCTGAAATGTTCCACACCGTGCTCAGTGGACTCTGGACTTACTCGATTCTACACTTTTGACCACCTAAAACCCTCAGATGTGTTTGTTATTTTGTTATAGTGCATGTCAAAGCGGGAACCTTTGCATGTGGCGGCACTTTGATTAGGTACAAGCGATCCCCCCCCTCCCCCCAATGCCACGTGCCACCAGGCTGTGCATATACAAATCACTATGGCCTTGTTAGCATAGTTTAGTGAAGATGTCAGCTTTACGAGGGCCAGGATGCTTGCTATGCGTGTCAGGGACAGCAGGGGAGGGGTGGACTCACAAGGGGGAACACAAGCCCTGCACTGTAAATTTAGGTCTGAGGTATGGGACCGGTGAAATAACAGGCTCGGACCTTTGTGGATCAGTGTGGACCTACACTAAACTGATTTACCAGGGACAGGGAGAATGGAATTCCTGCATTAAAAAACAAAAAGCTCTTTTTTTTTGCAATACATCATAAATTTCAGTGCTCACAATCACAGCTACAGTAAATGAACAATTGCTTCGTATTGCATTGTATGTGTGTGTTTGGAGGTAGGACCGGGGTGGGGTGGGGGGGCTACCATCATTAGATTGTTAATCTCATTTCCTTTCTGATGATTGAAATTGGAGAGATGCTCAGAGTTTATCAGGCAGATAAATGGACAGCCCTTCCTCCGAGAAGATCTAATCTGTCATGCGTCAAGGCTGGGGTTCACCTGCCGCTGGATAATAACCGCGTCGAAGGGCACTGATGATTTAGGAGAGCCCGGCTCTTTGTTTGCCTTTGCAAACACCTGATGGTCTCATTAATTAACCAACCACAATTAGCGTCCCAGCGCCATAGCACCAGGTAGACATCTTCAAGAGAAATATGAGATATTAAAAAGCAGGGAGGGACTCCATTAGAGCTGACCTTTTCTGTGAAATTACTGATATTTGAGATTTAATTCACAATTCAATGAAAACTTCATTTTCATTCTTATGACTGAGGCCCCTTCTGTCTTCAACCTGAAATGGGGTCTCCTGCAGCCTGCAGGTCGTTAATTATGATCTTTATAAATTAAATTAAGAGGATGTCACTGCTTGATTTTTTTTTATCCTCATGTCCTACAGGTTAAAGACTAAGATATTTATCACCTCCTGAATGACAGAAAAAAAAAATATATGGCCTCCTACATTCTAATTATATCGTACACATGATTCTCAATCGGCTGCCTTTTGTTCATTTTGCATTTAAATATCAAGTTCAATTACCAGAATGTACAGTAAATATTTTTTACTTTCTTGTACAGAAGGCCAAAGGGGCATAAACCATGTATCTCTGTTTAAGTTACACTCCGGAAATGGTGCAAATGTGTACCTCACTTTTGAACTTCACTCAAAACAAACAAACATGCATGTACTGTAGTTACATGTATATCATTTCCCTTGGTATTTCCTTTTCTTTGCTTCATTTTGGGGGCATAATGAAGGACAGACAAATGTCAGCACTTTGTTTCTGTCTGCGCCGACTCACTCACTGCAGTTTGGAATCGTTTGATTTGGTCTATGCCGTTTGCGTCTCTGTGACTACACTACCTCACCTGGTGGTCGGGTCAAATATTCAATGACTGGAGCCGTTTTTGACATAGGAGGGACACAGCGACAGAAAAGAAGAATGTCATTTTCAATGGATTCTTCCTGATAAAAATGCCTTTAGCGAGATTAAGTACAGGCTGTTGTTACTCCCAGATGTTTTGATGCTGCAGATGTTTATATTCGCTGAAGTGGAGGTAGAGCTCAGTGGCACTGTCCCTCCTCTACTCTTAGTTGATCAACATCCCATTCCTATGTTTTCCCTCTCGCTCTGTCGGTCTCTCTATTTTAAAATACGCACACACTCACATACTTTAACACAGACGACCACCGCGCTCATCTCCAAGTCTCCCATTACCGTCTCCTGCTTTGACTGAGGGCCACTGCAGCTGCCTGCTCTCATCTCATCTTATCTCCCCCTGCTTTCTTTCCCCCTCTCCCTCTTTCTCTCTCATACACATCCACTCTGCCACCCACATGCATTTATTTATTCGTTATATTTCCTAATTCAGTTTGACGAATGAGTGACAGCTTGACACTTCATTCGGCAAGATTAATAGAACGACACAATATTTACGTGGCAGAGACAGCCAATTATCCCACCATCTATCATCCAGATTATCTTTCTGATTGAAAACTACTCGTCCATGTAATCGGAATTATTTGGAATTAGAAGAGAATTTATGGCTTCTTGTGTCACTTTTCCTGGACGGTGGTAAATTAGAAATATTAGATACATAAAGAGAGTATAGAAAATGGGATAAATAGAGGCCCGGACTTAATGTCACACATTTCAATTTTATATTTCCCCCCCCCATCTCTGCGGCCCTGAATGAACTCTCTTGACTTACTGCTCTCTAGCTTATCTATTATGAAGACATACTTTTGGTTACATTTATCACAGTTTTCAATAAGAGTTGTGCAGCATCTTCTTTGTCACAAGGATGCTGATATGTTTGATGGAAGAAGCAGCTATTTTAATTACGGGGCAGAATTAAGTGTGTTCAACTTTGAAGACAGTAATGATAGATCTTATCCACAGAGATAGCCTCATGTGTATTGATCTCTGGCTATGTTTTTAAATGTCCATCTCACTCGAGGCAGAACTGACATTAGTTTACTCCTTCAACCTCTGTCCTTCATTCTCCGTTGATGAATTCACCCAACTCTTTTTATCTCACCCGACTATACTTTGCATTCTGATTTCATACATCACCTTTTTGTACTATTCTCCTCACAAACTTTCACTCATCATTTGACCTAATCTCTCAGCGCTGCTTAATGTCTTTGGAGTATCTACTTGTCACAGCCAAACCACAACTTTCATTCCACTGTTAATGAGAATCAGAAGGATAGAACAAATGAAGTCTACCCACAGACTGTACAGATACACTATGTGATGTGCTTGTCAGGCTGTTGTCAAATCAGCTGTGACACCACAGCTGGACGGAGCTGACAGTAAAGCTCCAGCACGTCTGTTTGTTGCTGCAGGAATCAATATGCTCCACTTCTGCGGATATTTGAAACTTGGTTTTTTAAAACAGCTATATCGTAAATTAAAATAGACTTATAATGTAATCTGGTGCCAGTGTGGTCAATGGCTGAACCAAAAATAAATGTATCCAATATTTGCTATGGCACATGAATTGACTGAGCATTTTCACTCTAGGTCTTTAGTAATGAAATTTGAAAAGTGACGTTTCATCCATTTAGTAAATCCCGGCAGTCTAAAAGCCGAGCACTCAGTCTTTTCTTGTTTTAGGAATGGTGACAATTGCCATATATAACAATGTTGCTGGGTTAGATTTTATTGGCCAGAGTGCGATCAGACTTGTAAATGGGATTATGCCATCTCAATATAGTGCTTTAACAACTCGCTTGTTTATTTTTATCCTTTTAATAGGGGAGTTGAATCCTTAAAGGCTGCCAAAATTATCCTGCAAATCGCTGACGGGGAAAAATGAAAGGTCTCTAACGGTTATTATAAGCAATCTGTCTGTGTTGAAGCACAATGTGACTGCTGCGCTTGCGATACCAACGAGGTGACCTCAGTGAGATGAGGAGGAGAGAGAGAGAGACACGTTGAAAGTCAGACACACCGTCTGGATGGGACCACGGCGACGACACACACCACATCCAACCCCCAAAAAGGACACACACACTGTTTTTCCAAGTCTACATGTGACAGTTTGAACCAGTCTTTACTAATTGTCTGGTGTTTTTCTCAGTTTATCCAGTCTGTGGAGTTTAGCAGATATTTCGCGGATATGTGTTTACGATATAAAAGTTTTAAAAATCTAGTTGATATGAATAAAACAAAAAAAAAAAATCTTATTTACCAAAGACAATGTAATCATATTTCAAGTGAGTCACAATAAGTCAGACAGTAAAACAAGTTCGAGAGTGAAGGAAATGATAAGTAAAATCAATCCACAGCAAGTGGAAGTGGTGTGTTTTTGATCACTATTATTACTTTGTCTAAAATGTTCATTTTATTTCAGTTAGATTGGTTTTACATTTGCGTTTCAATATATTTTAAATGTTCATTCACTTATAGCTTTTTATATTCAACAGGAAAAATGAATCTATTGCAAAGAAAAACACTGTAGGTCATTCGCTTTTGTCTCCAAGGCCTGACACATGTCATAAAGTTGCTCTTGGTCCAAACTTCTTTGTATTAGATGTCTGCTGTAGGAGATGATATTTTGGATATACGTATCTCAGGAGTTAGTGGAGCCACATCACCCCTCTGATTGACTCACTGAACCCCAGGGAGCAAATTAACAGTATCGAGCTCTTGGCTTCCCTGTAACCTTTCCCCATCCGGATTGACATTTGTATTTTTCTTTGCCTTGGGCTTGGACGTATGGCGGCCGGTGAAAGGATGCACAGAGCGATGTTGGATATGTTAAACAAGTGCCTGCATGAGTCAGTGGCGGGTTTTGCCAGTATGTGATGTGATGTGTTAAAGTCTGTATGCGTGTTTGCATGCGAGCCAGTCCAGCTGTTGCATGTGTGTGTGGCCCTCCACAGCCATGAAGCTGAAAGTCTGTGCAGGAGGCTGCTTCAGTACAGGGGTCGTGTCCTCAGAACATGGCATGGATTCATAAGTCTAACTGGGAGAAAGGAAAAAAAAAAGAGGAAAAAAGAACGTGAAAAATAGAGTCTCTACAGAGAGAGAGCTAGTAAATGTTGCTCTCAGCTGAGAACATTATCAGTAAGGCGCTACTGTACAGCTGACACCATGTATCTGGACTGACTGTATGGTATATATAATTATTTGCTCTCTATATAGCTGTTTATACTTTATACATAAAACTATGTCACATATGTTTTGAATATACAGTAAATGAATGCCCATTACCATTCAAACCAATGTCATAATACTGATTAAGCCCATCAGATTGACAGGATAGTGGTATTTGGAACTCGTGTCGCCTGGTGACCTGTTTGACAGAGCTTGTTATTTAGATGAGGGATGCAGCAGACATAATTTTACATTTTTTTCTGTCCAGAGACCAAACAGAAGGAAAAAAAAAAAACACTGAAAGCTTTATACTTCACTATAATCCTTTAAAAAAAAAAAAAAAAAAAAAAAAGGTTTTTGTATGCAAACACGGTTGTCTTATGTGATGTGTATGATATCTGTGATGCATATAATGCATTATGAAATATTTAAATTAGGGTACAAGTGGCTAACCCTAACCTCAGCCGGCCACAATATTAATATAATTCTTGTGTGCTCTTGTGCTTTAAATCAAATTTACAATAAAAAAAAAAATCAGTGTATTAGCCCTAGTTATATTTAATTCAGTATATTTAGTTAAAAAAAAAAAAAAAAACACAAAATCACACTTTCATCTATATAAACTCAACATTTACAGTACATTGTGGGAAAAAAAAAAAGTGTTATACCCAAAGCTCTTCCCTATGATGGTGTGACTGGATGATAAAGCTGCACTGGAACAAGTGTAATTGAAGGGTTGAGGAATGAAGGGGACACTGTGGATTTTAGTTTCCACACCAGCTGAAGTGGTGTGCGAGTGGAGGGACAGAAATACCGTACGAGTATATGAACCTTACATGGGTCCTGTCATGGTGCTAATGGAGGAAGGGGAGCCGTTGGTCAGAAGTCCTCAGCACCTGGCTGGAAGATTAATGACCACAGAGCCACTGAAGCTACAGGGACGGATGGATGCACGGCCAGACGGGCAGACAGACGGACTCCGTAGAACAAGCCCTACTTTGCTATCTGACTAAATGGGGCTATTTGACCATTGCAACCATACAAACCATCCATATACTGTGTATAGTGTTGCTCAAAAGGCAGGAATTTATATTTCATATGTAAATATGTATTGTATTCAATAATGTTCACTCCAAAAAAAAAAAAAAAAGCTAAAGTGTGGAACATTTAACTCTTCAATGAACCATAGAAAGTGTATTTATATAATATCTGCAAAGGTATCTGAGGAATTTGAATACAATCCAGAACCTCAAATATCATGAGGACATTTGAGGATGTTGCGAATACCTGTCATACATGTTTCTTACAGGTTCAAGCAGCCTGGTGTGGAAAGTGGATTTCTTTTCATTTAACATGTGCTTGTCCTTAACGCATCAACATCAGCTTTTTACTTCACACTTCTCTGATACGAGACGTAATAATTCAGCTGAAATTTGGTTTTCCCCTCACACAAACTTACTGAATGTGGAGTCATCTATGTTTAATATAAAAATGAAGAGACACCCCCCCTCCCCCTCCAGTGAAGAGTAGGCCACATTGGTTGCGAACCCCTGACATGGCATAATGAAAATTGTTCCAGAAAATGCTTCGGCATCACCTACAAAGTACAGCGATCCACATGCAGCGCAGGCTGTTGTCCCTACACACCGTAAAAAGGTGTGCTCAGGCACTGACGACAATAGAGATCTCTAGGATTACCTCAGTAACATGTAGCTCCACAGAAGAGAGTTATCATCATTATCTCGACACAAAGGTGGCCCTCGTATTGTTAAAACAATTTGCTGCCTGCTAATGTAGGCTGTCAGAGCGCCGCACAGGTCTTGTTCCAACAGTTAAGTTGGAGGGATTTTTCCCCCCCACCACCCTCCCTGCCTGTCTGCCTGTCTGCCTGCCTGGGGAATCACGGCGGGTACGAGGCTCATTTCCTCATCAAATACAGGACGAGTGATTTGGAATATTTATGAGGCTCCCAATTTAAGTTAAACATTTAACAAAAAGAAAAAAGAAAAAAAAAACGCATCAGATTAAAATGAGACAGCAGAAAGGGTTAAAGTCCCTGTGGGCAACCAAGGCTAAAAATTAAACATGGAATGCTGGAGATGAATTAAAATAGCAGGTCGACAACAGATTTCAGCTCAGTGGTATTACTGTATAGAAGCAGTGGTGATATGATATATGTTGGAACAAGCCTTTCATTGACTGTGACTGGAATGCTAATGAGATCCAAGGAGATAACGCTTTGATAAAGTGAAGTGAACGATCAGTTTTGAATAATTTGCATGGTAGTATGATAATTTCATTCAAATGTGACATGCAAATTATGGAAAAAGCACACAAAAAATGCTTAATGCTTAAATGTTTAATTAAATCACACTGTGTAAAACCAATTGAAGAAAGTGTGTTGGGTGAACCTTGTTTGATAAAAGGTTGAGAAGTTAATGATTATCACTCACTATACTAAAGGTATAAAAAAAAATAAAGAGAATAAAATGTAATAGATGAATATAGATAAATTGCTCCAAAAGTGTTAAATCATGGTGTGCAGAAATTGCAGAAAGGAGCAAGTAACCCTGCTTAGGTCAGAGGGCACGTGTAAAACAATGCCATATTGACGTTATTGATAATCTATGGCTCTCTTTCATTCTTTCCCTCCTGTCTTGTACTGTAGCAGCATATCAGTGAACACAGCTGGGGGTCGGGGGGGTCAGCCAGAACCCTGGTCTGGTTTGCTCACTTCCTGCTTAAACACTCGCTCAGGGATTTTCTACCATCCCTCTATCCCTCTATAGTGGTGCACTACATACACAGGGATGCATCCAGAGACAGTGGCTATGTTCAGATTGCCACTCTGAAGTGACTCGTGCCATATTTTCGGTGGATGTGACTCAGGTCTGATTATTTAAAATGCCGTGAGGACACAAATCAGATTGCAAAATCAGATTTAAAATCAGATCCGTCTCACTTCAATATGTGGCACTAGATCTGATATATGGTGATGTCGGGCGTCGTCTTCAACTGACAAAGGCAGTGTGCAGCTTAAACACTCGCTCAGGGATTTTCTACCATCCCTCTATCCCTCTATAGTGGTGCACTACATACACAGGGATGCATCCAGAGACAGTGGCTATGTTCAGATTGCCACTCTGAAGTGACTCGTGCCATATTTTCGGTGGATGTGACTCAGGTCTGATTATTTAAAATGCCGTGAGGACACAAATCAGATTGCAAAATCAGATTTAAAATCAGATCCATCTCACTTCAATATGTGGCACTAGATCTGATATATGGTGATGTTGTCCTCACTCCCAATTTTCCTGTAATAGTTTCCTTTTCGGAATTTTCCAATAGGGGATCAACAGTGGGATGGGGGGGGGTTACACATCTCAACATTCTTTACAAAGTGGTCCAATAGCAATTTCTGTTTTAACCATGTGGCTGGTAATCTGAATGCAGTGTTAGTGGCCCAGGCAAAAGAGAAGTGGGGCCTGAACCTGACCGAAGCAAAAACACTGCAAGTCTGATAAATCAAGGATCTAATTGAAAAACTTGAGTATGTAGCATTTGAGTAGATATTTGTGAACATCAGCTTGGACCACAAATGTTGACTGTAAGATGTCACTTCATTACAGGCTCCCCAAGTGGCCTCGTCAGGAACTCACGGATTATTTGAATATATTGTGCATGTAAATCCAGTGGGATGTTATGACAACCAAAAAAAAAAAAAATCACTTATTTTGAGATAATCCCACACTCACCAGGGTTAGCGGATTAGTTTATAATTTTTTTTTTTTTTTTGTTCTTTTTTTTTAAAAAAAGGACTAGTTCAGGATTTAAGGGAACACTCAATTGAAGCTATTAGCTGGGGCAGCTTTGCTTTACCGGCAAAATTTCAGTTGGCTCTGTCTACAGAATCCACCTTTAAACAATGTTAAAATCAACAATACTACTTGTTTTATTTTTGGAATTATTGAGCAGGTTTTTTGCTCTGCTGAGTAGGAGTAAGGTTGTTTGTTTATGGCAGGTTCCCTGGCAGCCCCGAGGGAAGCGATTGATTCCTGAACCACAGAGTCACTGCCTCTGGCCATCATATGTCGCCCTCCAAGGTTCCCTAATACAGTTTGCATTGTGTGTGTGTGTACGTACACACACACACACACACACACACACACGTTTGCGCTTCTATCAGAGTGAGGACCCTCAACCATCACAACTAGATGCCTAACCCTAACCCTTACCCTTACCCTAACCTAAACCCTATTCTAACCCTAACCCTAAAACCAAGTCTTAACCCTGAAAAAGCCATTTTAAGGGGTGGAAAAAAGTGAGGACCAGCCAAAATGTCCTCACTTTGTAGGAATTATACGAATTTTGGTCCTCACTCTGCAGCAAGTACAAGAACACACACGCACACACGCACACACACACACACACTACTGTTATTAGCATTCTTTTAAGCATATATAAAGTAATATTGAATAGGTGTCTGATTTCCAAACGTGAATTTCGTTAGCCATTTGGACTAACAGCTAATTTACATTTTCATAAAAAATATTAAAGACTTCTGAACCTCAGTAGTTGCTGCTAAATGGCAATAACTGTGAGTCAGTTAACACCTGTTAGTGTGGAGCATTAAGATAATTTATCACAGTGTCTGATTTATTATAATGTCCCCTTGGTTGATGCAAATGGTTTTCCACTATTATCTTGTAGCCTGGAATGAAGGTCTTCCAAAGGCAGCCCCCCTCCCCATTGTGCTGGAGTGATCTCATTTTCTCAGCAGTGAGGCAAACTGCTAGTCTCCCTGTGATCCACCTGGCAGGGGTGCTTGGACTCAGACAATCTGGCCAGCCCACTGACCTCTGGGTAAAAGCTCCAGCGGCGCTGGGCAGGCAGCCGGAGTGTGGGCCAGCAAAGGGGCACGAATGACTGAAGCCATAGGGCCGTGATTAGCTGACATGGCGACAGGGTTTTTGCAAGCTGTCCATTTCTCAGATGTGGGTATGTAAAAGGGGCAGAGCAGTTAAAATGGGAATGAATGTATTGATCCTGCTGGCCTTATGAGAATGATACAAGCTAGTTTTTTAAAGGTTGGGGGAACACACTGCTGACAAAGGCAATCTGTATGTGACGTAGTTCAACTACTAAAATAAGAAAAAGAATTAGTGGCTTGCAGAAAGGATGCAGAGTAGAGTAGTTCATTATTTTGAAATAAACTGTCATTGCTGGCAATATTTTTTTATTATACTGTATTTTTCAAAGCTCCTCAACACCTTCAGACTTTTGGTCTTTTCTAAGTTATACTTGCAGTTTAGGCTTTTCCCAATTGTGGAACATCTAATAGATCAAGTCAGATAATCATGACCACATAGGCATCTGGAGATTGAACCATGGAAGGCAAGTAATCTGAATGATGGACACATACTGCAAGCTTTAAGCTTCAGCCCAAAAAAAGGTATTTACATGCCACATCACAATATGCAATATCAACTCAGCCATCAATTTAATAATTTAAACCTGTCATTTTTTTCTACTGTCCTGTCAAAAATAGCTGCCATGAAAAAAAGGTCCATGATTAACGAAGCAGCTATGAGCTGAGACCGCAAAATACGTCAAGGATGTGGATGTTACACATAATTATGTGTGTGATATACATGTATTAAAATGTAGTTTTGCCTATTGCGTGTCTTATTGCATCTTTTCCTGTAGATACACACATGAAATTGAACAGAGAGGTTTAAACATGAAGGAAAAACTAAGTGATGATTTTGTATAAATCTGCAAACTCACTTTCTGATGGAGATCTCGAAACTCTAGATCCCACAGAGACACCACCTGCTTGAATGTAGCCTGAAGGTGGATTTTATGATGAGCATCACTGGAGGACTGAATTTCTCTGATACACAGTTTATGTATAACATGTGAGTTTAAAAAAAAGAAGAAAAAAAAAACAAAAAACATTATAAGTCACTATATGCAGCCAAGTCATGGTATTGCACATACAGCCCTGTAAGGTTATTTTTAATTAACATGCTTTCGAGGTGCCCGGAGATATTTCTGACACCTATGGATAGAGCCAGGCTGTTTCCTTCAGTCTTTGTTGCCATCTTCATTTTAGTCGAGATGAGTGTAGCACCAAGCTTGTTGGTTCTACTAATGGTTGGTTCTGCTAATTGAATTAATAAATGCAAATAAACATTTAGGAATTCTAAAAGAATTCTCGGGGAATTCCATATCCAACATCACTATAATTAAAGAAATATATATATACATATTTCTCTCATAGGTCTCAACACTGCCCGTCCAGTCACGGTACTGTCCTTTGCCATCCTCACTCCTCACCATCCTTTACTACCCAGGGAAAGAGTAGCGGTCCTTCCTATTGAAATACTGCAGTCTGCCGAAAGCCTGACTTCACAGGAGGTTTTATTCTCACTCATGCTACTCACTGAACTTGCTACGCTTTTTGCATAAAGTAATTGCTGTCAGGGAGTGTGCACTGCAGAGAGTTGCTTGGGCTCCATAAGCACATAGGGTGAGATTAGGGAATAAAAGAGCTAAGTCAGTGCTACTTAGGCACTCCCAGATCCTGCATCTGTCATTGTACTGCTGTGGATGAGGGTTGACAGTGATGAATATTGGCCAAAAGTTGGTATTCCACATGATGATTTTCCCTAATGAGAATTGATGAATGCAGGAGGGGGGGACTTGGGATTGTGTGATGAGGAGGGACCACTCATTAAAAACCAGTTATGGGCTGCTGGGCCGAGCTATGCCAGTCCTGCAGTTCTTCCAAAATATCATCTGATTTCATGGACTAATATTGCCTCACACAGAACAGTGTCAAATGAGATATATCCAAAAGAGGGGAGGAAAAAGTTGTGGGGTCAGAAGTTGTGTGTCAGCTACTACATATGTTATCAGACATTTGTATCCATATGCATGAAGCTGTGTAAACACCTGGGTGTGGGACAGTCCCAGCTGTAGCCACGTCAGCCTGAGAAGAGGAACTGGACTCTAGCAGATGGTAGAGTGGGCTTTGAAAAGCCATTGGCCCTAAACAAGCCCCAGGCAGCCCCAGAGGCCAGTTCTCAAGCCAAAGCTCCACATGAAGCAAGCCGGGAAGGACATTAAGTGGATAATAGTTAATAGTGAACCAGGTCATTTACTATCATGTGCATACTTTATGGAGCACAACCTCCAGTCTTGTGTGCACAGGGAGCTCTGGCTAAGTGCAGGCTTAACTTTTAGATGCAGATAAAACTGCTAAATGATCACACAGAGCAATTTGCATACTGCCACAGTCTTGAGTAAACATTGTGCAATATTTAAGGAGATTTAATCGCTTGTTGGGTTGATGAGGAAGCACATTAGTGGAAATGTTGTTCTTTCAGTCTTATGACTGACCACATAGTATGGCCCAGCCTCGCCCATTTTGACATTTTCCATCCCAAAGTTATTGCCCCCTCTCCTCAGAGCCCAGAGCCATGTGATGTGTCACTCCACTATGGTTAAGTACAGATGAAGAGATAGCCTCTCTTTAATATCCAGAAGCTCATTTCACAGTGGCTGGCAGGTCACAGCATGATGACAGCTAAACAAGCCAGCCTACAGGATGGAACATAAGTCACACAGAGCATGAGGACTGAGGCCTTCACTTTCCAGCAGTGCACAGAGGGCACAAAACACTCATGACAGATTGATATTAAGATACATTTTGCGAAGAGAAAAAAAAAAGTGTGCATTCACAAATTTTGTGTGGTATACATGTTGAAAAGAAGATGCATTAAACTGCTAAACAATGACATGCAGGGTGGAAATGTAAATGGATTTTACCAGCCAAAATGTTTTGAACTTCTTTTGTCTTCTGTTGCCACAGTGATACACTTTGTCAGTGGCAGATGCAAAGCAGGGATATTGAGAGGCACATAATAGGATTCCCTTGTCTGCATTGTATTTTCCCTCTCAAAAGTGAATTAGGATATCTCTTTTCGTCAAAGAGTGAAATAATGTATCCAATAGGTGCATTTTAAACCCTTTAACCACTTTGTGCTGTACTCATAATTGGATTTTAAATGCAGTTTCCTTCAAACATCCAGCCATCACCATGTCCAGTATTGGATTTTCAAATACTTCAATTCACAAAGCCCTGTTTTTTTTTTTTTTCTCTTCATTCCCCGGCTGTTGAAATTACATTGTTTTTAATCAGCCAATGCACAAAATGTCTGCGTGCATTGGAGTCATTAAAACATGCCTGCATCTGCATAGACACATGCTCACATCCTCCTGGCTGCAGAGCCTATTAGAGAGATGGAAGATTATGGCCTAAATGAAGCCATTAGTTACGCAAACCTAATGATCATCTTATTTGTATGTATGATTCTAATCCATTTCCCTTGCTCAAGGCAAATATTTCCACTCTCAAATGATTTTGGAAGAACTGAGTAAAAACAAACGGCGGCATCAACAACAAAAACAACATCAGGAGCCTTAATGAAAGGAGCAGAGGCACAGGCACTCGGGCGATTGCATCCATTACCTCTCTCTACTATATGGACCCCTTCACAGGGATTACCCCTGGTTCCAGAGAGGTTGATTATTAGATGCTCGCAAAGGTTTCGTTTGAATCGCCCCAGTTAAACGAGAAATTGCAGGCTGAGGAGAGAGGCTAATAACAGTTATTAACCCCGTGCGGGCGGCGGTGTAAAAGAGTGCCACAATAACGAGGTGCACCACCAAGGTTTGAGGCGCAGCGCAGCTAGCACACCCCCGAGGAGAAGCTAACTTATTAAAATAATGAATTAGCCGACCAGATTACTGCAGCCTGCGGCAAAGGCAATTATCCCCCTCCAAATCCCTGGACAGGACTCCCTAGCGCCACCATAAAACAAGCGCTCAGAAAGCAGGAGCCCCCTGCTCCACACAAATGAATAGGCTGTTAATTAGGATCTCTCCCGCTGCGGGTAGCCTTCCCACTGCCATAACAGAAACCACTTCCACAACAGGGAGGAGGGGAGAAAGTGATGGGGGATTCTGAATGATTGTGTGATTGCAAAATATAGTGAAATAGTAAGACTGAGTGGGAACTGCTAATAGTTTGAATATGGAAAAAAAAACCCACACACTGAACAGAAGCACAAGAGCCGGATAGATTAGATAGATTGGATTGGCTGGGAAATTATATGTGAGCTCTGTGTGATGATTGTCCAATCCCATTACTGTTAAACCCCCACCCCCTGCCCCAAAGATCTGGGGTTGCATTTGTGAAACTGAGAAAAATAACCCAAAACCTCTGTGTTTTCTAAAGGATGACAGTCAAAATTAACTTCCTCGCAGCCACCCACTAATTCATATCAAAACAAAACTTGACCCAAAACTAAAGATGACGTAGGAGTCGCTGAACAGGGAGATTACAAATTGAACGACTGAAACAAGAAGCCATGTTTTCCCCAACACAACCAAACCCCTATATTCAAACAGAAAGTCAACTGAAGGTGTTGAAGACAAGCACCAACTGAGCAGGAAATCTCAAACCTGGCTTTATGACCTCCCATGCTGATTACCCTCAGCTGTGGGTGAGGGTAATCACAGGTGCATCCAACAGCACCTGATTAACACACACACGCACAAGAATCTCTGACTCTGATTCTTGAGCTCCCAAATATCCAGTCCACTAGCTCAACGTTTGGTCACTGTTCTGTCTTTTGAGTGCTTGGTCAAAGTATAAGCAGTCTTTTTCAATGTGTTGCATTCAGTAACTTCAACAAAAAATGTCAGTCATGGAACTTTAAATATCTAAATATTATCATTTACTGTTAAAAGGTTGATAATTTCCAAAAAGTAAGAGCTCAGATGTTTGACCTGATGTATAGGAGTTATCAGTCCCGGCATGAACAAACAGCTGTGAAGTAACAGTGAAGTAGGCCAATGGCCATCCTAAAAGAAAAGCCCTTGCTGTACTCCATGGCATATATATATATATATATATATATAAAGAATCACATGGTTGACATCATGACCCAAATCTGGCCACCTTCTTCTATCACCTTCCAACTCCACATCAGGAGAAATCACAAAGTTTTGAAGGACTGGACTCACCTTGTCCTGCATAGCTGTACTTGCACAGTAGCAGCGAGGTAACAAGTGGAAACTGTGCCAAAGGGACAACTGCACTTACTGCATGCCCAGTAGTTCAGCATTTAAGTTTATTTTATTATGAAAAGGTGCCATTTATTGGTGAGAGGCTCCACATTAACACACACGTTGTCACTTTGAATGTTTCAGTGTGTGAAGCACCAACTGCTTATTTGTACCTAAAACTATTAACTCTCTTTGGATCTTTAAATGTTTTCATGCTGAAACAAAACTGGTTTGTTGTGGAAATATAATGCCACAATTCTACTACTACTACTACTACTACTGCACTACTATATTTACATTATCATTACGCTGAATGTATGCATACAGCCACTTGGAAAATGAAACATTATGTATTAATGGTTTGTAAAGCATACTCTTTATAGTGTTACTCGCTCCCAAGAGGGCGATTTTGTAGTCACACTGATATGCAGGGCACGAAACAAGACATTATGCCAGTGTACTGTATGAATATGCCTGCAAGCATTGACATGAATGCAATTTCATGTAATTTGAATGCCTTTCATGAGGCAAGGACTCTTTTGAACTGTCTTAAAAAGCTCATCCACCATGGTAGCTGCCAGTGGCCCTGGGTACAGAGGAGTCATGTCGACAGGCCCAATTAATGATGGGGCGTCTGAGAGTGAATGAATGAGGAGCTTTGAGAGGATTCCTCCACCTTAAATCCCCCTGTGCTGCTGCTCCCAGACTGCCTGTGAAGAACAATCAAACGGCAGCAACCCCCTCCTATTTATCACTTTAAGACATTAGCCAGACATGGGCCTGAATATTAACCAGCTCCTTTTCCAGGAGAGTTCCACACCAAAGGCTGCGTGTGGCAACATACATTTTTAATCACAGGGGAAAACGAGGCCTCTCAATTGCTCTCATCTATTACTGTGTGCTTAATGCTCCGCATTTTTTTTCTTCCTCCAGTGCTCTCAAAACAGGAAACAAGCTATCATCATCATTTGAGTTCACTGGGTTTTTATTGTGTTTAACACTGTATCCAAACTGCACTGATCAGAAATATACACTGTTTCATTTTAGGTGTCCTGGTGGATCACAGTGTGTCCTTATCTCCTATAAATTGTTTGTAAAGCATAATCTGAGCCTGTCAGTGAATATCTTGACTCTGATGACAGAGTTCACTTCCCCCGGTTGACTGTGTGTCTTCCCGTGTAGGACAACTGGGCAGAGGCAGTGAAGCATGAGCCAGGCTTCCACAGCTTAATTGGACTTGTGGTCTCCAGAGCCTATGGCTGCTCCTCTCCCTGCGCCAGACTTTCTGGTGCTAGGGCATGTGGTGGGAGCAGGAAGGGTCGGACATGGGTGCCAGGTACACAGAGAGATGATCTGTTCACCCCATTCGCTCCCCCTGGGCCCCCACTGTGACACATGGCACCCTGGTAACAAGGTCACTCCACTCTTGTGGCACCACATGGGTATTATCTGGTCTTATTATCAGCAGAGGAGACATTCTTAGATGAATCTATAGGGGAATCTGATTTCCAATCACATTTGTACGCAAAAGATGACAAGGTTTTCTATATCCAGGGGCTTTCGCTCTCTCTAAGTTTGTAAGGGGTAACATTTAAATTAACCACATTAAATATGCAAATATGCTCACCATCCTCTTCATTAGGTGAACCAGTTCACCTGCTTGTTAACTTGGATATCTAATCAGCCAATCACATGGCAGCTGCTCAATGCATGTACGCATGTAGACAGGGTCAAGACAACCTACAGAAGTTAAAACTGAGCATCAGGATTAGAAAGAAAGGTGACTTAATGAGGCACAGTTATTGGTGCCAGACAAGCTGGTCTCACTATTTCAGAAACTGCTGATCAGATTTTGTCACACAACTATCTCCAGGGTTTACTGAGAAACTCCAAAAAAAGAAAAAAGAAAAATAAAAAAAAGAAAAGAAAAGAAAATGAGTGAATTCTGAAAAGGTTAAATAGCAAAAACGATTCTCAGACTACGCTGACATAAGTTTTAAAGGACCTTTGGCAGTTTGGCAGCTAAAGTGCCCATCCAGTTCTTGGTCACCTTACACAAAATACCATCACATTTTAATTATGTTTGTTTGTTTTAAAAACATAACCTCCTTGTATGAGGCAAAATAATGCCCACTGGTTTCAAAGCACGGTTGATTTTTCTGTAAAGCAGGGTTTCTCAATCCTGTTCCTGGAGACCCACTGTCCTCCATGTTTTAGATGTTTCCCTGCTCCAACACACCTGATTCAAATGGTCAGATCATCATCAAGCTCTACAAAAAAAAAGAAAGCCTGATAATGACCATTCGTTTGATAAACACTGATGTAAATGTTTAAGACAAATAATGCACTTTGCCTTTTGGTTAAGAACTTAAAAAGCATTATTAACTTCATTTAATAGATGCTCTATTTTTCATTTGTTTTGGTAGCCATTTATTCACTGTTTAGTGAGGAAATTACAGAAATCAGTTAAATGAGGTACACCATGCATGGACTGGTACTGCTCTGCTGCTATTTATCAATCTCATGCTCTCCCAGAAAGTGAAAAAAAAACAAAAGAAAGTCATTTTGTGTCCAATGAAAGTTTTCCTTTGGAAATGTTGCCTTCCATTAAGAATCAAATTAAGCACTGGACCACTGCTTTTCCAAAACGCACACACACACACACACACACACACACACGTGTCTAATTTGTGATTTATTATGTTCCTTATGTGGAAAGAACATTGGTGTGCTGTTGAGTGACACACACACACACACACACACACACACACACACACACACACACACACACACACACACACACACACACACACACACACACACACACACACACACACACACACACACACACACACACAATTTGTGATTTATTATGTTCCTTATGTGGAAAGAACATTGGTGTGCTGTTGAGTGAGAAGTGGTTTATCCGCTCACTCTACAGTAAGTACAGTGTGTGTGTGATTGTGTGTTGTGGGGGGGGGGTGGTGGACCAGTGTGTGCAGCCATCATTCACTGCTGTGGGTCAGCACTAACACGTGACAGCAGGTGACTAGTGTCAGACAGGAAAGGTCACAGGCCTGCAGTCAGTACACTCCCCCACTTTACACAGCTCAAAGAATCCTACAGACACAAATTTGTCCCTCTTAGACAGATTATCTTCCACTCATGCCATTATAAAGCCGTTTGGGTCATGATGAGATATTTGTTCGCGATGAGACGAGATATTTAGGTGAACGCATTTTTGCCGCGTGTTTTCTCTGTCCTCCTCTTTAACTGTGTCACTTTCCTTACTGTCCTCCTTTTACTCCAGAACTTGCAGAATTAAGCTTTTCTTCCTGGCTCATCTATCGGTATGGACCCTGATGACAGTGAAGTCTAGAGGCAATGTTTTTGAACATCTTTCAGCCTGGCCACTCTCTGCGGGACTCCTGCGAGACTCATCTGACTTGAAAGTACCACCTTATTTGTCTAATGTGTGGTGACATATATCTGACATTCACCTGTGTGTGTTTGTTTGTTTGTTTGTGCAATTGCTCTTTTTCCACCTTTTCCCCCCCCCCCGCATTCACAGGCCCATTAGTTTCATAGATAAAATGCTTTGCCCCCCCCCCCCCCGCATTCACAGGCCCATTAGTTTCATAGATAAAATGCTTTGCCCTCTTCCACCTCTGTATCGCCTAAAGGGGTGTTTTTCCTTGATTGCATTACAACCACAGTAAGCATTTTCTCATTAGTGGTGAGCATGTTTTATATTCTCATTTGCTGAAAGGGACCTTCACATATTCCCATATGCATATCCATCATTTTAGGTCAAAATGTTGGTTGTGTTGGTTGCATTTTTTTAGGGACCATAAAATCTGCCGGATGAAGATTAGCTTTGAAGTTTAACGTGGTAAACCTTTGTACCAGCCCCTCCATTGTGAGAAAAGGGCATTGATAGGAAGGCAGATAGAGCTGATCAATAAGAAGTGCAGTCTCCTCCCCAGGCCTTCTTTCATATCTCTCTCTTGTTTGTGTTTTGAAGAGGTCGGGGTGGGGTTTGGTAAAGTGGTGGTGTGGGCGGGCTTCTGCCCCTTTATCAATCAGGATTTTAATTACACACGTCTAGGGCGACAGCTAGATTAGAAACCAATCGACGCTATCGGCCACAAAATCTAATTACTGTTTATTGACAGATAAGGGCAGGCCCCCTTCACTTTTCCAAATAAGATACACCTCCCCCTCGTACACAATGAAGAGCAGCTCATACTGTCCATGAAAGACTCTATGATAAGCAAACCCCCGCCAGAGAATTCCTCTATACTTATGGAGAAATGTTAACACTATGGGCTTTTCTGTTGCAGATGACAGGAACAGAGTGAGGTAACAAAATAGAAAAAACTGCATAAACTCAAGCAATTTGTTCAGAGACTTGAAGCTCATCTTTGTAACCTTTTTAAATATAGAGTAAGCAGGAATTGTGGGCTGATGTGTGTAAACACAGCAAAGGCAAAGTTGGCCCCGCCTCAAATAATAACCTTACAACACCTGGACCACGCCATGGGTCGGTCACACTGCCTCACATGATCCCACGGTATGACTGCAGTCTATACTATTGCAGGAAAATTACATTTGCTGTAGATTTGCCAATATTTACATTTCAAGCTACTTTAAATTAACATGAAGCACTTGCCAGTCCAACAGTAAAGAAAGCATATTGTTTTTCATCTACGTCTTTTCCCTCACCAGTGCATGAAGGCCAAACCTAGATTCACTGGTTTTTGAACAGCTTTTGTCTGCTCAGCAATTATCCTCACTAAACTAGCATCTCTTAGGCACAGTGTCCATCATTGCCACAGCTTCTGATACTTACCCAGCTGTAATCTGATTGTCCCAACCCCCTTTTCCAAAATTGGCTGGAGGACATGGACATACTAGTCAGTTGTTGTCGCCCAGAAACATGACATAATTACACCACCAGACACTTCTAGAGAAAGGGTTTCCTGGTCCTGGGGATCCACTGCCCTGCATGTTTTAGATGTTTCCCTTCCCCAACACACCTGATTTAATTGGTCAGCTCATCAGTTTCTGCAAAAGCCTCATAATGACCCATTCATTTGAATCAGGTGAGTTGGAGAAGGGAAACATCTAAAACATGAAATGGGTGCCCCAGAACCAGGATTGAAAAACTGTGCTCTAGAGGATCATTAAGGATTATTGACAAGGGTTGCTTTGGATTAATCTATGCTTTTTCAGGAAAATGCTGCATACTTTATGTATGCAAAATCTCATGTTTCATAATTACCCCCCCCCCTTTTTTTTGGTTACCCATATATAAGCAGGGTTATTAATGCTGAGTAATGAGTGACACATGGGTGAAACATCTCACCTCTTGTTGACACCTCTCCCCAGAGAACACACCGTCCCGGCTGCGGTCTTTCTCAGTCTCAACTCAACAAGCCCACCAAACACTCACCCTCACCCGCCATCAGCCATTTTACAGCCTCTGTCACCGTGCAATGCACTTTGCCTTTAAAGCTGAGAATCTGCCTCAGGTAAATATGGAGTAAATGATTGGATTATTGTTCTTTCATTTGGCTGTGTAGTAATGGGTGGATTATAAACATTGCAGAGTATAGATTTCCTGTCAGATCCTATGAATCAGACATCCTTATCTCATTTCCAGACTGCCGCTCCGCCCAGCGCTGCCATCTCCCAGCCAGGGAGTCTGCGTGCGAGAGCCCCCCCCCCCGACACACACACACATGCTGGTTTCCATGACTTCAAAGGACATTGCACTGACTTACATTCATGCCCTGAAGACTTACTCTAACTTTAACTATAATTACTACTGGCCTAATCCTAACCTTAATCTAACCCTAACAGTCTAAATTTAAAACATGTCTTCACCTTAAAATATAGTCATTTATTTTATGGGGACTTGATTTTTGTCCCCATAAGGAAGACGGGTCCCCATAATGTGACTGTGTAAACAGATTTAGGTCCCCACAACATACAGAAATACCACGTATACACACACGCACACATAAATATAAACAGTCAGACTATCAGACAAACATACACACTTAAACACACACACACACACACTCACATAGAGAAAGAGACTGTTGTCACCCAGCATAGCACAGGCACTCCAAAGTCCATTCGAAGATTTCAAAAACCACTTAGGCCCCCTGTCCATATTTGTTAAGCAAGTAAATCTAAGGGCTAGGGTGCACTGAATTCAAAGAGAGAGGAAAGACAGCAATGAGGAGAGCATAACAGAGAGAGGGGAGTGGGAGAAAGATGTCTCCTAAATGAAATTTCGGTGCGGGTGGGATAGAGTATGGCTGACAGCAGGTGGAGGGAGAGAGGCTTCAGACGCTCTGATTTGGTTTGAATCGTGCAAAGAAAAAATGTTTGGCTTTGAATTATGCAGCATTTTTGACCAGGACTGGAGATTGATGCCTGATTCCTCTGATGCTTGGACATCATATCCGTAGCTGTGTTTGATATGTTTTATGTTTGTCCCTCTCTGCCTCTTCACTAAATTTCTTTTCACTGGATTACCAACACTGTAATTGGATTAGGGAACTGTGTGGACCAGCGACTGCTGCACAAACATGCTTTTATGGGAATCCATCAAAACTCAGTGCACAAACTGTGGAAAGTCAAGAAAACAAAACTGGCCTGGTTGCAACCACATGCAATTCATTTTAAAACACAAACAAATTAGTTTTTAAAACACAAACAAATTAGTGTGGGATTTCATTATTTCTAAAACAAAAGTGCCTGAACTGACTAGTGGCATAGGTTCAATCTAGTACACTGGGCCATTTAGCCGGTGGAGTAGACAAGTGAATTTTCTCTGATAAGCCACTGTGATTATCATAATTTATATGACAATGACATTCAGAAAATCCCCTCATGAAATTACATTTCATTGTAATCATCTGTTGATTTTCAATATTCAAATGTACGATAATGTTTTTCTGGATCACAGTGTGATGACAAGTGAATGTCCTACACCAGCATCAGAAACTCATGCTGCTACTAATGGGGATTTCTATTATCAATAAACGTGTCAGCTCTTTTCTGAACTTGCTGACTAATCCTCGAGTCCAATCCTGATTCTAGGGACACACTGCCTTCCATGTTCTGCCCCAGCACACCTGATTCAAATGAATGAGTCACTGTCAGGTTTTTGCAGAGCTTGATGACGAGCTGACCATTTGAATCAGGTGTGCTGGGGCGGGGAAACAGTTAAAACATGCAGGGCAGTGGTGAAAAATGTAGAAAAGGGGCGGCAAATACACACATCTGACAATCCACAACTTGGGAATAGTTGGTATTTTTGTGTGAAAATGCCTTTTTAAAAAATGTATCACATTTTTAAATTAGCTCATCAGCAGCTCCAAGTATTAATTAATAAACTGACTGGCACTAGTATCAGCTAGGTAAAAGCCTCAAGTGCAGAATCTGAAACAAAGTTGTACAACTTCATAAAATCACTCTCCTGCTTATTAGCGATCATAGTTCCAGGCTATATCTCAGTGACATTACATAGTAGAGCTCTCCATCTCATGGCTCTCCTCCTTTTATGAGAGGATTGTTTATGTTAGCCAATAAAAATTCACCGGAGAAGACTAAAATGGAAAGATCCTCCTCTTACTTAAGTTTTGATAATCTTGCTGTGGGCTCGCTGGTAGTTACCACACCTAACAGAGGGAACTGAGCAGGACTGCTGTTGTGATTCCTTAGTGCAGAAGCACTGTGCCATTACATTTATAGATTTTCTGTTTGACGGGATAATTTGGTCTTTATATCTCTCACAAATGAAGTGATCCTTAGTGCTCAATGTGCAGGGCCCCATTTTCAAATACAGTTAATTGCATTTGAAAAGAATCAATGATACTTTTGTGGCGACAATAATCGTTCTTTTAATGTCACTTGATTTCCTCAGCAAAATGATTACATCGGTAGCCAGGAACACATTTCTATCTTTCAGCACAAATTAATCTATTAAGGACAATAATTACATATTTGTAATGGATAGATTTGTGTGCTCCCAAGTAAATGTACAAGACGAGTCTCCATTGTGTGCTTGGTTGTTGGCGCTGTCCCGGCTGTCATTCATTCAGTTTATGAATTACACTATCAGCAAATAAATAAATAAAGGTGCCTCTGCTGCAGTTCTTCACTGGCCTTGCTGTGAGTTAGCCCTCCCTCTAGTGGAGATGATAGAGCTGGTTACTGCTGTCAGCTGTCTGCTGTATACTGAGACAGACAGTCCTTGAAGGGAGCATTGGGAACATGTGGAGGATCATTTCTTATGAGACAGGACATGCAATATATATATATATAGTAATTATATACTTAAATCTATCTTGAGGTTGAAGGGAAAATGTGTTCTAATTTAAAATGAGTTCTTCTTTTCTTTTCTTTTTTATGTGGATATGCAACATTTTACCATAGCACAAGCAGTGGAAGGTCAGGATATCACCAGGGTCAAAAGGTGAGATACATAACAATACATATATCCTATCATACATGAGAAATATATAATATAATAATAATCAACTACCACGATTTGCTCTCATATTGTGGTTCTTCCTGTGTTTAAAAAAAGCAAAGAAAGGAACTTTCACATATAATCCACTTGCCAAATCAAATGGCGTGACGGTGAAGTTTGTCAACACCTGGGTTATGTGATACAGTGATCTCTGCCACAGACGCGACGTTGCTATTGTCCTGTTATTTATTCATCAACAGTGGAAACCAGCCGCAGTGTTGTGCGTCTGCAGCCACCTGCAGTTTTCTCCCCCCCCCCCCCACGGTAATCTAACCACGCCGAACACCTCAGGTCTGATGGACAAACATAACAATAAATAGACAAATACAAAATTGAGAGCAGAACCTTGATGAGTTAAACACGGAGGCAGCGATGAGGTGCATGCTGTCTGAAATGAAATTCGGGCTGCCTCGTGGGCGACAAATGTTGCAAAATGAAACGGCAGAATAATTTTTGTCTAGACTCAACATTTTATGAACAAAAACTTATGTAGCAATTGCATAAGCGACTTCATCCATTTAATTAACAAAAACATCTCATAGTGGGCTCCCCTGCCCCTCCTCCGCTCCCGTGTGAATCAGGTTTGACCCCCGCTCACCCAGCTCCTGCTGCCGGTGGGGCTGCTCGGTTTAGGCACACGGTGCGCGCCGGAGGAGGAGTTGACAGTGTGGCTGCGGTGTGTGACAGTGAGGCGGCGCGCCCAGACGTACAGAGCCACACACCACACACACACACACACACACCCACCACCATCACAACAGCAACGTGGACACACCAGCAGCTCCATCAACAGTCCGCTGTCTGTGCTCAGCCGGGGGATGTGACATGTCGTGTCCGAGTAAAGGTACATACACTTAGCAAAACTTTGTTTGTTCTCCCTGCTCTCTGTTCTTTTCCTTTTTTTAAAAAAAAAACAAAAAACAAAAACATTTTAACGGCTTATTTATTTTAACGTTTCATTTAGCTTTAAACGCACCTGTAGCTCGACTTAAATGAACTAGCATGTGAGCGCGCGGTGCTGACCGAGTCGAGGAACGTGCACCACTCTCTTTATGTGGGAATGGTGTCCCGAATTATCGAATTATTAGGCCCGGGTTGCGAGAGAAATTCAAGGGAAAATAGTTTTAAAAGTGGTTGAGGCTGCGTTTGTTATATCGCTGTCGTGGTGTCAGGCTCCCAAAACCTTATTACATCAACACACTTCACATACATTTAGCACAAACTTGACAGTGTAATGTATGGTGATTTTTAAAAACAAGAATGCTTCTGTTGACAATGTCATTAAGCTGTGTTTTAGTTAAACTTAAACTCTGGAGTATTTACATTTACAACACACTGTTAAGTGTTTTTGTCTTTAGGTCAAAAAACCTGTAATATGGTGACACCATTCTCACCAACATACTCGCTTTAAATCTCTGCTTATTTTTGCTTAATTCAGTTAAAACTGCAGTTTTCGTCCTTTTGACGACAACAGAGTGATTTTTACTTTTTAAATGCACCACTAACTCTTACAGCACATTAAAACCAACACACACGTATGTTGTACAGAGTGAATAAATGTGACACAGTAAAAAACAACAGGAATCTAGATCCGTGTGAAAGTAATCAGTGACATGTTACAGTAGATAGGTTAAACACAGACTTTTACCTTGCTGTTGTCATATTGTGCCAACTTTGTCATGTCTCCTGTGATGGAGTGTTTGCCCAGCACAGCTCTATTCTTTATTTGTATCAGATCACTTCCTGTCAAATCAACTTGTCACACACTGTGATTTTTTTTTTTTCGTCTTCTTCTTTCATAACTGAGCTGATAAGAAGCAGCGATAGCAGCGGTGCTTTTATAGCTCACACTGTGTGACAAAAGTCTACATGGTGCCAGTGGAGATGCTGGGGAGGCCTTAGGAAGGATATGCAGAGATGCAATTTATCAAATGGAAGCAGATATCAACATGGTACTAGGTATACAGGTTTTAGATACTGGAGAAATACTGCACTGTGTCATGAGAGCGGATCATCTTTTGTGATTTTCCGTCTGCTTGTAACTAAAGAATCATGTCACAAATCACGCATTTAGGAATTATTTAGTGTTTATTGAATTAGGATATCTTCCTTTTATGTGTTGGAAGAATATTTCAATAATTGTAATTTTAGTTGAAATGATTTGTAATGAAGTGGAACACAGAGCATACTTTGTGTATGAAGAATGACCATGTTTTTTTTTAATTTGTTTCATATTTTTTGTAGTGTTTGTTTGTTTGCCAACCTTGTTTGATAGTTGATTTTATTCTACTTGAAGGAATTAAACTGGCAGGTGTTTGAGTCAGGTTGAGGCATTTGTGTTTGTCACAAAAAGAGACCAGATGCTGTGTGATCTGTGCCACAGTGGAGGCACCATTGCTGCACATCAATAGGCCTGTGATGATCAATAGGGATTGCGTGATGTTTTTGCATTGATTATAGAAACGTGAGGCGATGAATGGAACCGGATTCCTCTCCGGGGGTTATACAATTCCTGTTCAGCAGAGACAACCGGAGGGCAGCAGAGCAACACAACACACCTTTTTTTTTATTTTTTGCATGACTCTGCTGGTGGATCTCAACTCCCTCTCTCTCTTACTCGTATTTTTACTGAAGTAGCTGAAGACGATTGTCAGGGACCACGTGAGTTTCTCAGAAGTGGGCAAGCTGCTTTTTCTTCCCGCCTGCCTCGGCCAAGTTGCCGGCCGTTGTCGGACTGCTCATTTCTCCACTAAGATGCCATGGTAAGCTCCGTTGTTATAATGTGGGGATACAGTAACATGGAGACCCTCCGTCACTGTGAAATGCTATCTGCATTCTCTGCATTCTTACTGAGCTTGATCAACAGTGAAACGCAGGCGGTTCTAAAGCTGTGGTTAGAGAGGACAGAGCTGGATTTTCTGCTGCTTAGAAGCTGATGGGCTTCCAGAATGTGAGTTATGGCTGGAGATCATCTCTCTCGGGTGTTGAGAGGTTCACAATGGTCCCTCACATGTATGTAGCATCAGCAAATGGAGCTTGTGACACAGCTTTACATTTAGTGTTCTTAGTGGTTCTGAAAGCTATTGGTCTCTGAAAGTGAAGTGGGGCAGATGCACTTGACTGCTAGCAGAAGCTTCTGATTTTACTTTATGGTGTGTTTTATGGCAGAGCAGGCCAGATTATAGAATGTTAAAATGTTGAGTAAAACATTTTTTTTTTTTTTGGGGGGGGGGGGGGGGGGGGCAGCTGTTTTGAAGTTTTCTTTTTTTGCTGTTGTGAGACACTTTTTTTGAGAGGCTTTGTGTCATAAATGAATGTACAGTTTACTAATGTAAAAGCATATAGAATAAGAGAGTACACTCATTTGTAAAATAAAAAAAACCCTAACCCTAGTTATTAAGATCATTTACTTGAAATTTAAAAAATAAATAATTGAAACAAAAAACATTATATTTTAATGTTTATCATAAATGTCTGACACTGACAGTATTTAACTATTTTGCCTACATTTGATTTCTTTTAATTTAACTGAGATGGAAAGTTTGTGTGTTGACTTGTCTCCTAGAAGCATCTGTGTTGTTCATGTGATCGGTTGTTTTGTCTGTGTGTGTGTGTGTGTGAGAGAGTCATGTGTGGCGTGTGTATGTGTTTTTGCATAGAGGGAGCGTTTGGATCCCTCCTCCCCAGCGCTCCGCCGGCCCCTCCGTCGCTTTAAGTCCTGCCCCTCAGAGCCAGCCAACAGCAGCTGTTCCATATTCATCAAGCCCTTGAGTCTTAAAGAGCCCTATCCCGACCATGGAAAGAGTCATTCTTCTCGCTCACGCACTCATGCTCTCTCAATCTTAGCGCTCATCCTGCTGCTGCCTGCGCTTCTCTCTCTCTCTCTCTCTCTCTCTCTCTCTCTCTCTCTCTCTCTCTCTCTCTCTCTCACCCCCCTTTACCTCTCTGTCTATCTGTCCCTCCCCCTCTTCACTCTCTCACTCTCACTCTCCCTCTGTCATACACACACACACGCGTTCACTTACATACACTCAGACACACACTTTCTCCTTCCCTCTCTCTCTCTCTCTCTCTCTCTCTCTCTCTCTCTCTCTCTCTCTCTCTCTCTCTCTCTCTCTCTCTCTCTCTCTCTCTCTCTCTCTCTCACCCCCCTTTACCTCTCTGTCTATCTGTCCCTCCCCCTCTTCACTCTCTCCCTCTCACTCTCCCTCTGTCATACACACACACGCGCGTTCACTTACATACACTCAGACACACACTTTCTCCTTCTCATCCACACGCATATATACATAAACACACAAACACAACACACATGCTTACACACACGCGCCCACTCAATCCATCAGAGTCCGACATACCTGTGCAGGCTGGGGGCTGCGCTGCTGCAGGGGCTGCTGGGCACTGCGTTGTCTCTGTTGGTGCTCTGCTGTCATTTGGGGAAGAAGTGGGTCTCAATTGTTTTCTCTTTCCTCTTCCTCTCATTCCTGGAATGCTAAAACTGGACTGATGGACATTTCAGAACTTTGTCTTCCAGACCCTCTCAGCTATCATAACCAGTAGGTGCACTTTGTCTCTTTCTTTGCTTCTTTCACTTTTAACCTCTCTTTGTCATGTATTTTTTTTTTCATTTGTTCTTTCCAGTGTTTTTATTTCTACTTTGACCTTGTTTTAATGTTCCTTGAACTTTTCTGGTCCAGGCACTGAAGTTTTCCTGAGTTTCTTTTTTTTTTCTGACTTCATCCTTCAAATGTCTTTTGCCCTCACATCTGCTCTCACACTCACACATTAATGTTCTTTAAATCACATTTTAAAGGGCTTTTTAAACTATGTAGGACTTTACAGTATAGAGCAACAGGGCAGGTGTAACTGAGTGCGTGTGTATGTGCTTGTTTGCGTGTGTGTGCATGTGCGCTTTTAGATTTATATTGTGAACTCATCTATGCCAGTCTTTACTAATTTCATTCAGCGCATGGCTGATTGATTTAGCGTCCCCCTGCAAAGTGTGTAATTTTTTTGTCCTCAACAATTTTGGCTACCTGTCCAGTTGGGTTAGGAGCTTGTTTGCTGATGGCTTTGTTCCTGGATCTGGCCGCACAGGGAGAATAAGAATTATGTTTTAAAAAGATGAGATCATTGCAGAATCTATGGAATTGGAGAGGATAAATTACGCACTGTAAATTGTGCAGCCATTGAAATAAAAATAAAGGAGCTTGTAAAGCCTCAGTGAGCTGGCAGGTCTGTCCCAGCCAGCGGCTGCTGTCTCAATCCCCCCTGACCACTGAGACAGTCTGGTCCTAGAGCATACTGTAACTACAAAAATCTATTGAGTTCTCCACAGTTTATACAAAATAATTTATTTTAAGTTTTGAATCAGATTTAATATTTATTTTTCAGTGGAAATAGTATTAATGTATTTTCTAGCATCACTAACAAATAAGAGGTAAATGTTTGAAGATTTGTTGCAATTTATAAATACATTTTAAATAGTTTATATTGTGTTCAATATATATACTGATCAAGTACTGTATATGCAGAAGGGTTAAGTAAAGCTTTTTACATAACTGCATTTAGACATTTTAATTTTCCACTGCAAATAAATGTCCAGACATTTTTCCAGATTACACTTTGGATTCATATTTGGTAAAATCCACTTACAATTGGTCTCATCATTTTCATATACTTATAATTATTCAATTTCTCGATAATTAAGTAAAATAGTTGCAAATCTGATTTGATTTTGGGGGATTCAGACAGTGAAGCTCCCTGACAGAAAACACTTCAGTGTTAAGTTGGAGCTGAATTCTGTTAGTGTTGCTTTACTGCCATTTATACACCCATTTATATATTTTGATATTTAATTACTGCAAATTCAAAAAGCCTGAGCATATTAATACTGTTTACATACATGTTATCTCCTTTTTGTTTTTGTGTAAGTTAGATTATAGTCTGTGTTAGTTTTCTTAGGTGAACCTTCATGTAAAAACACACAACAAAGTAGGTATTTCTGTAAAATGTAAGGGGTTATAAGTTGTACTGTATTTTATATAATATTTATTCTAAATGGAACACTAAACTAATTAGTGTTTGAGTTTTCCACCATTTATGTAAAATAAACCTGAAGTATGATTTTCTTTATGTTTACGGAAACCTGAGATTTTTTTTGGATTTGATCGCCCCCACACAAACACACACACCAATGTCATTTTCATCATACATACAGTAGAATAATTTTCTTTGCTACTAAGAGAGATAGGTTCTCAACTATGATGAAAATCATTTGATTAAAACATGTTTTAGTTGATGTCTCCAGATGACAACTTGATGTTTCTAGAAAGTACATATTGTTTAAACATTGTTGTTTGTTTAAATATGTTTAGACACACCATAATATTCACTTTCAGTACAATAGTCAAATTATCACGCATGAAATAATAAAATCTTAAATTAATACATGTCAGTGATATTACAATCAATATTTACTTGGTTTTTTTGTTAGCCTTCACAAGAATAATAAAGTTATAATAAAACATTTGCAGGATTATAGTGATGTTTTAAACTACTTAGGAATTTGTATTTGATTTGTCCCACATTTATAATGTTTTATTACTATGAATACAAATATTTAAAATTGCTGTGAAAATAGTGCTCAGTCTTTTTAAAGTTATAAGCAAGTGTATGTTACATAAACACCTTATTTACCAAACAAGTGTTTACAGCCTCAGATTTTTTTTTTAAATAAAAAGCGGATCTAATTTTCTGACTCCTAATCTAAAAATCTTGTCTTTAGGACTTGTGCTATGTAGATGTGAACATACAGAATTTGAATTTCCCAGTGTAAATGTCCACCTACAAACAAGTTAGTTGTGGAATCCCTCCAGCGTTGGCCCGGGCATGCTGTTCATTTTGGTTCAGCAGTGACTCTCTTCTAATAATTGTACAGCAGAATTTGCAGCCAAGCACTGAAGGCTGGATGTGGCCGTGATGCTTGGCTGACAGGATTATGAAGATTGTATATGTGCCGTGTAATTAGCACAGCGCTGTTGTAGAATCATTGCAGTATACACTCTATACATTGAGGTCATCGCGTCTGTCTGGAATGTGAATGCATCAAGTTTTTTTGTTTTTTTTTTTATTTTAAAACACAGGTTTTACTGAAACACTAGTATTTGCTTAATATTTGTTTTCTTACACTCTAATTTTTATGCATCTTATTGCATTTTAACCTTTTTATTTACTTTCGCCTGACTTGTTTAAAACTAAATGTTTGGCTGTTGCAGTGAGACAAGTCATTTACATTATGAGTCTGACAGGGTTATTGTTTGCCATGTACTGCAGTAGCTGTTCTCAACCCTCAGAAGTCAGTCGGTGCTGAGGACTTGTCAGTTTGAATTCCTCTGTACTTGCTTGAAAACGCACACACACACACAGTCTGAGCAGTAGTGAATGGAGATGTGACTTGTGTCTTCTTCTAAATGTTCCAACAGCACCCTGAACAAAGCCACTGCTATAAACTGTCCAGTATTCCTTCATGAAATGAGAGCTTTAATGAATTTTTTGGAGAAGCAGAAAGAAGTTAGCACACAATGATGAATTAGATTTCAATTTATTTGACTTCATTCCCAGCTTGCTGCATTAGAGCCTGAAAACACCCATGTAGCAGTTTGTCTGCTTGATTCTTATTAGGTTTCAGAAAACAAGGCGAGGGAATTACATTAGTGTATCTTAAGTTAAAAGCTCTTTGCTCTTTGACCAAGTGTTTCATTGTTATTGGGTTAATCAGATTTTTGCTGTCTTCATGGAGATGCTATCGCAGGCTAGAGGCAGTGGTGGGTAACCAAAGCAGCCGTGCACAGACACTATCCAGATGGGATCAGCTTACGGTAATTTGGTTTCAGAATACATTACCAGAAGAGGCTCCTGGCTGAGAGTGGTTGCCCCGCTATGAGCCAGGAGCTGGTGGCCGCTGTAGCTGCAGTGTCCAGCCCAGCTGACCAGACAAACCACCTGTCCCACTCCCACACTCATCTCCCAGAGCTGTCAGGAGGTGTTGGGATGTGTGCCTTTTTTGAAGACAAACCTAATGTTTTTAAATCCTATTTGTCATCCAATTCTAAATACCTCTTCCTTATACCAACAGGGCTTTGTTGTCCAATTCATTAGAGAGATTCCTGAGTCCACTGGCCACGCTGGAGCCCTCTCATTTCTGGTATCTAGTATCATTACTTTCACTGTAAATATGTCACTCAGCTAAGGCTTGTGGGGGTTGGGGGGGGGAGCATGTTGTCCCTCTGCAGGCCAAATGGGGATGCAGAGAATATTGACACTCTCTCTGGATGTTCAGTGTTCTGTACTTCCAGGTATTTCATGTTAGCAGTGAAGCTGTCTTTTCTCTTAGCTGCCACATCAACCCCCGGGAGATTTATTCACCTGATAATTAAATAGAAAATAAAAGTAGTAACGCACATATTATCCAGTCTTGTTCTACTCTAAAACTCTAAAAATTAAAAAAATTTTCCTATGTCTTCATCTGGAAATGATTGCTCTGTATAGACATTTGTGTTTTTAAAAAGTCATATTGCAAGTAAAGTTTTCCTCCTACATACAATAATCTAAAACTTTCTATATTTCCTTTTACATGATAGATCAATTTCGAGAGATTTACTGCATTACTTGTACTGTTTCTATAACATTCCGACTCTTGAGATTGCATCTGATGTTTGGCCTTTACATCTTTTGTGGCCTTTACATCTTTGTGTTTTTTTTTTTTTGTCCACAGTAACCTTGGACACCTCCACTGCAGTGTGAGAATCTGTTTAAAAATAACCAGGTCCATTAGTCTAGAAGGATAATGCTAGCCTACATGGGCTCTCATGCCCTTGTGGCAGCAGAGTGCTATCACTGACAGTGTGTCAGCATTTCGTCCTGTTGCTCCACATTGAAGGACTCTTCATTTACACACACATGCATGCACACACAATAGAACACACACAAAATTACTGGAGTAAAATTGTGAAGTATAGTTATTGTCAACCCAATGAGTAAAATTATCTGTTCAATTATTTAGTTGATCGTGTTTTGTACAGATGCACTCATTCATATTTTTGCGCTGTCTTCAAAAAGTCACTACAAGCCTTGGAAGCGAATTCTAGGTTTATTTATTTGCGCTTTGTAATAAAATGTGATGTAAGGTGGGTAAGTGGGTGTTTATCAGTGAAGACTATTGGTATTGAGCAGCCAGTTGTTTGAAGGCTATGTTTCAGAGCAGTAATTGAAATGCAAAATAACATTACGATCGATGGTTAGCTTTGTTTATTTATGAAATCAATATTGAAACCCTTCATCACAGTGGCAGCTCTGATTCTCACTGACAGCTTCACCAAGTCTTCAGTGTGTGGTGTTGGTGAGCTTTACAGCTTTAGACTGAGAAGTTGTTCTTTTTAACATCTCTCTTTTTGAGAAGCTGCTAATCATGATTTTTTAGGCTTATGGTGAAAATTAAAGGGCTGTAGTTGGGGAGAAAAAACTGTGGGATATCAAATGTTTAAAGCAGTTCAAAGAAAAAGACTAATGTAAACACTAAGCAGTGTTGCAGTGGTAAAGAGAGAGAGAGAGAGAGAGAGAGAGACAGAGAGAGGGCATTTTTTCTCTTCCCTGATTTGCCCACGGGAAGTTGATGTGACCAGTAACTAGCCATTTTTGCACGCTGTAACAGCACTGGCCTTGTTTCTCTTTGCACTTTCTATTGACATATTTGTTTCCTTTTTGATCCATGTGAAATATGCATTACTGATGCTACAGAAATAACAAAATATCTAATTTCAAACACTAAGTTTTGTGTTTTTTTTTTTCATGCCGATACCATATTAAAATATTTGTGTAATCTTTGTGTTTTCCTTTTTTTTCTCTGTTAAAAGAAAGACCACTGTGCCAATTTTCATCAGGTTCAACACTATTATGTACTTGACTTCAGCCGGTTGAAGACTTCTCAATTTTTTAATAGTAAAAGTCAAATTTAAATGAGATTAAATTACTATATTCTGACTTTCAATAATAGAAGATGTGTGAGTATATATGTGTGTGTGTGTGTGTGTGTATTTATACAGTATAGATATATCATACAAATTATATGACTTTGTGCTTATGTGTGTATTTACCTGTCTGTCACAGAACACAGTCACATTAAAAAGCACCTAAGGGCAAAAGAATGGTCACATTGAGTGGCTGGTTGTTGGCCCCGCCTGAAGGAGATGCATTAATTCAGAAAATTTCCCCAAAGTTTAATTATTCCTGAATGGTGTGGTGGTAGATACTACCATATAAATCAGTTAGGCCCACCCGCCTTTTTATTACCTGCACTATTTATGGGGAATGTGTGGCAGCTGGAAGAGATGAGCCTGTAAAAAGCTAGAGGCTATTGCTTTGACTATGTCAGACAGACTCACAGCAATAGTGTTTCGAGCAGCATCACTTCATTTTGATGCCATTTGAGTGATGGGCTTAGAACAACACTTCAAATGCAAGAAATCAACTTACATGTTGAACATGGGGATCATGTTGTTTAATGCATGTTATTTTAAACAGCCATTTGTGAGCATGAGCCTGTTCAAATATTTACACATTAGTTTGTTTTTAAATGATCCCAGGCACCTGGTAAATCTGCTAAATTTGGCCTGTGATTTTAGCCTCTCATATATTGTTTTTGTGTGAACATATAATACATGTATACTTGGGTGCTTTGTGTGTGTGTGTTTACATTTGGCTCTTCTGATGAAGAGGATAATTTATAGAGACAGGGTGGGATCTTTGTTTAACGCAGGTAGAGTTCCCGGTCTAAACAAGAACAGTCTTTCAGAAGAAGATTAATGAAGTAATTTCATGCATGGCTCTATGTCTCTGTCCTTCTGTACGCATAACCACTGTGTCCAAACCTGCAATTTACACTGGACTGTGTTAAATTAACATTTCATAAAAGTGTATCTATGTGATACACCACAAATGTCTCTCTATCTAGTTAAAATCTCTAATGTTTGATATTTTGTATTATCTGAACCTATATGTATATTAGTCTGTGAAGATCATTTAATTTATAGGATCATATTGGGGCTGAACAATTAAGTATTTTCTAATTGACATTGTAATTAAAACAATACAGTTAAAATAGTGACTGCAATTTAATTATTCTCTTTTGTATTCTTTTTCACTCTGCAATACATAATTGTTATAAACAGTTCATATCTTTTAGTTGTCATCCTTGCATTAGAGTGTAGTGGCTATGTTTTGATAGTGATTGATAGTGATAGTGATGTGATAATGCTCTTGTGTTAAACCTATATCACAGTAGTATAACTGAAGCTTTACTTAAAAATGTAAAAAATAATTTTAACAAGATATCCAACATAACCTCCGTAACGAGTTGGATTTCCTTTTTTTTTACCTGCATTAAAAACTTTCAGTTTAATAGCAAAACAAACATTTTATCAGTCCATTCATCATTTAAAAATAACCCCAAGTTCCCTGGTATATTTCAGAGAATGTATTGTGATATTGGCTTCAGTAGTGGTGATGTATCACATAGCACCAGGCTGTGTCTTATGTCAGCGCACACACTAATTGTCTTGTGACAAGCTTTAGAGGAAAAATTTTAAGACCCAAAACGTCCACAGTCAAAGATGGTTTTTGCCTGCACTTGACTATAATTACTTTTACCAGTTATCATGAGCCAGTGTAAATGTATGTTGTTAAATTATACCATGGCCTTGCCACATAATGGATGTAATGGAAACTAATCTTTTCTAATGAAAAGGCAGAATTAGAAATTTGATCCCAAACGTACTTTGTGGCAGACAAGACTTATCACTCAACTTTTTTTTTTTTTTAACACATAACAGTATTATGAGCTGTCCAGTTCCATAGGGAGCTTCCCCCAATGGGTCTGTGTAGAAGATTATTAACCCTTTCTACTCTCCAGTGGAAAATTTAGACGACTCCCTCACATCCCCCACTGACAGCACCTCTATCATTAGCCATTTGTCTCTCTCAACATCCTGAACTCAGCCCCTTATAAGAACTAGATCTGCCCAGTGCGGCCCAGACAGTTTACGTCAGACAAACAGCAGTGCCTGTATCATAAGAGGCCCTCTCTTTCCTGCCAGCAGCATCTCTGGAACAGGAAGCAGCGGGAGGGAGGGGGGGGATCAATAGATGTGATCTGCTTCTTGGCCAGTGCTATTTTGTGCTGCCGCTGGAGCATGGGCTCATGTTGTAGTGCAGTGAGCTCATGGCTTTATAAAGACTTCAGTGACATCGCTGTGGAGCAGCTAAAAATAATCCTCTTCTAGAGACTGAAAAACTTAATTGCCCCGGACACAGAGCAGCATGGTCTCCCCTTTGGTAAACCTGCATGAGCCTCTAGCCTCTGGACTATTTATTTAGGGCCCTTGCTCTCCATTGGTACAATAAACACGCTCTCGCTTTCTCTCTTTTCTCTCTCTTCCCTCTCTTCCCCACATGTATGTTACTTTCTCTTTTTCTGTCTCCTCAACTTCCCTTTTGTTTGCCTCCATAAATCTACACATCATAAATCTCTGTCATCCTCTCTGGTAGCTGGCCATAGCTGTTAATAAATAGGCCCCTCCCCTCCCTTCAGGTCCAGCCCCTTCTGCTTCATCTTCTCTCAGCCAGAGCAGCTCTAATGAATGAGAAACTCCAAAATTAGGGGCCTCTCCCTTGTAGATTAGAATGGGTCCCTATGGAGTGCTGGGCTTGCTTCCAACCAAACCACAGCCTTCAAACACCCCCCTCCTAGCATGCACACACCATACGTCTATCTTTCATATTCTGTCTACCTATGAGCACATAAGCCCATGCAGCGTTGGTGCAGACACAAAGTCATGCACATTTCCCCCACGAGCCTTTGGGCTCCAAATTCCCCTGATGGTCATTAATCTGGAAACAGTTAGACAGAGGGACTTCCATATTTTAACGAAGTGTGTTTTGGAATCTCTATTTTCTTTTCCTTTCTCCCATGGGCTGCCCTTTTATTTACATTTCCCTCTGCAAGAACACACACCAAGCGCCCTTGGTGGCATACAAGCGGCTGTATGCATTTCTGTAACTTTGCTCAGGCTGTGCTGATTTTCAGCATGGTCTCCGCTCTCCCAAATATGAGTCTCTGGCTGTGTGTCGGAGTGGTAAGAGGTGGCAGTGGCCCCTGCAGGAGAGGTCAGCACAGCAGCTGCCAGTGGGTTCTGGCTGTGGCAGCGAGGCTGAGAGAAGGTCTGTCAGGAGCTAATTGAGTTCGTCCTACCTGCGCTGACTCTGGGGCCAGTGGCTTATCAGGCCACATCGCCTGGGGGCCTCCAGACAGATCTGCCCCTAGTGGGGCATCTGATATCGCCATCACCCTGCCTGCAGATGTCAACCCCCACCACTCACCCTTTCCCTTCCACTTAACTAGTCTGATCAGGTAGCAGGGATGTGGCACTCTGGGATAAGGTTAGCAAATCTTACAAAATGATGTTTTTGGCATCTGGTGGCCTTGAGAGTGAAAAGGACATCAGGAATTTGCTCAGTGTTTGAGTTGAGCCTCCAGCACAGGTCTGTGCTCAGTATTTGTAATTTCCACATAAAAATGTAGGAGACCTGTAGTCACAGAGAGGAATGTCTGTATCCCTCTGAAGCAGAAAGCTCTCAGCAGGAATACTTACAAATTGGCTCAATTAGATCGGGAATGTTCTGCCTTCTTATGACAGTGTCACCAATATTCAGAGTTTTGCTTGCAGGCGATGGAGGTCTTGAGATGTGAGGGGAAGCGTGCTCCTCAGTTCTCCTCTCAAATTCAAGGAAATGTGAGATGAGCTGTCAGATCATTAGGTCCACTAATCCTGGTCACAGCAGCACAGGTGGAATGATATTAAGGATCTGAAATGCTGTTAGGAAGGCCCATTGGAATCAGATAAAAATCAAACTGTTCGGTATGCATTTTGTGAGCCCATAACCCACTACTCAGCATGAATTTTGATCAGTACAAAGGGAACAAAAGGAGGAGAAACAGAGAGCATAAGAGAGATACTGTATCTTAGAAGAGCTCTGCTCCCTTATTCAGCCAGGCAGCTGAATTTCAAATGCTCTTACCTTGAGGAGGGAAGTAAAACAGAACTATACATTTTACAACATCAAGTCTCAGTTAGTTCAGCCAACCCTTTTCTGTCTGCACTGTCTGTGTAGCACACAAGCTAATTAACACCTGCCTTATGTATTGAATTATTAATCAGAACTATTGCTGCTGTCAAACTATTTAATGTTCACAATTAATTTTCTCCATACAATGGTATTTATAGATTGAAATTGGACCTGTCCCATTAGAGATTACGAATATTTATAGAAATATTTTAGAGTATTTGATTAATACACCAGGTTCAAGTGGTTAGTGTTCTCTCAGTCTCATTAATCAATATATGCAGGCCTGTTAAAAACATAAGCATAGCAGTGGTATGATGTGTCGTAGCAGAATGAGTTAAGGGGATTCTTGCCAGCACATTTATTATAAATGACCACATTGAGCTGGAGGGGAAACAGTTAAGACACTTATGCAATTATGCTAAGTGTCACCCCTGAAGATGGCCTTTGAACTGGGGTTAAGCTTACTCTGAATTTGTGAAATAAAAGCTAAATGGAGCCATCTTGTGCTCTTGCGTTTTAATATATAGCCTTAATAAGCCAAGTGCAAGTTCCCTATCGCACAGGTGCATATCCATCTGAAACAGAGATCATAAAGTAGATGAACACAGAGCTCTGCATTAATTTATGGGGATGCAATCTGCATTCATTATCAAGAGCGGCAAGTTCTATTTTAGAGAGGCATGAAATTGATTCACTTTTTTCAATTTCTGTCTACAAGGACGTTTAAGACTCACACAATTCTATCACTAATATTAACATAATCAGGGCTTTGTTTGAAGTTATTTTGAGTAAATAGACAAAAACTGCAGCATTTTATCCAGCTGAATGTTCATTGTGTATCACCTCAATATAGTGTAAGCTTTATATTTCAAGAAGAATTCCAGGAGTGCTCAGGCAAAGGGCTTATTCCACAAGGTCAATGGTTTTAACAGGGGGCATTTTTTATTATTTATTTTAGCAGTTAACCTTTTTGTGAATTTCCAGAAGTGGTAGGCACCTGGAGCTCCAATGAATATACATGACAGTGGGGAAGGAAACCCGGGAATGAGATTTAATTTGACATGCTGACCTCCATCTCCACGGGCCTGGAAGCCAGGGTGAGAAAATAAGGTTGACCCACTGACCTCTGGGCCTGAACCCCTCCGTCACCCACCCTCACAATTAAATCAGTCTCAGAGAGCAGGAGGCAGTCCGGTCAACCGATAGGGGACACAGTGGCAGCGTCTTTTTCCCTGCTTCCTCTGAAGCACTCTGAGACAGACAGCTATGGTCCAGTCAGGTAGATAGAGCCCAGTGGGGGAACATCCCCCTCTCTTAGAGCTGATGGTAAACTGACATGTCAAATATGTAAACATTACCATTAGTTGGCAATATGTTAATGGCAACTAATGTGCTAAGGCATAACTTGGGCTGTCTAGCTGCCACTCACTGGGAGCCCCCGTGTCTGAATTTGCATAAGCCATGCAAGGCTCAATTTTGTTAATGCAAGCAAGCCAAGGTGACCTTTCACCCCTTCCCTGGAACCCAGTGCAATGGGGTGTGTGAGTGTATGTAAGTGTGTGACCTCGCCTTGACCCTAAGAGGTCACTTTGTCTATACAACATCCCCAATACATTGAGTTATCCATCTCCCCTTCCAGCCCACATCACGCCACTCTATTTACAGATAGAAAAATGACTTGAACAAGTTCCAGTCAAAGGCTACAGAGCAAGAATGAAATAGATTTGTGTGGGTAAGGAAGTGCATTTTGTGGCCACAGCCAAAAGACTGCACTTTAGCCTGCACATGTTACAGCATCAGCTTGTATGTCCTCCAAAATACAGTTATTAGGCAGACAGTGGAAAAAGTCAATATCTTGCCGTCTCGTTTCCTTTTGGTTGACTGCTGACTCAAGGAGACAAGCCAAGGTCCACTCTGCTCTCTAAACTATGGAGATGCCCCCATCTCGTTTGCGCTCTTTGTGTCTTCACTTGTGTGTTTGTGTACCGTTACTAGAGTGCTCTCTCTTTTTTTTCAGCCACCCTTTCATTTTCTTTGGCTTTGCCTTCTCTGTGCCTGTGTTTTCCTTTTGTGAGCAACTGTGTGTGGATGTATTTTATAGGTGTATGTATGTGTACACTGAAGCATGTTTGCAGCTGCCATGGCCATGGCTAATGAAGCGCTTGTAGAATCCTCCCCTTGGTTCGGTTAGAAAGACTTTAAAAACAACATGAAAATAGTACTGTAGACATGCAACACATTTAAATTCAACCTGGCTAATAAATCAGGGCAGTTTGACCACAATAAATACCCAATATCTCATTTACCAATCTTTTTATCTTTCGTCCAACAGTAAGAATGTTTACCATTAGGTATTTTCACTTTATAAACCTTTTGAAGCATAACACAATTACTGGTTATTTGAGGTTCTAGTAGAGTAGCTGAACTGTGTAGTTGTGTGTGTGTGTGTGTGTGTGTGTATTTTATTAAAATATAGAAAGGAATGTAGGAAAGAATTCTTTATGTTGAAATTGTAGGGAACTGCCACATAATCATTTTGCACTCAATCAAGCATTTTGCTGTGAAGGCTTTTCTATTACTCAACTGGTTGATGTGATTCATTTTAAACACTTTGAAGACCTCTGCTAATCATCTTCCTCTTCTCCTCCCCCCCTTTCCCTCATCAAACCTCCCCCTCTGTGTCTCACCCCTTACTTCACCCAGGCTGCTGAATAGAATGGCCGCTGATGACCGGCACCTGTCCTCCAGCTGCGGGTCTTACATCAAGACAGAGCCATCCAGTCCCTCCTCAGTCATCGACACAGTCAGCCACCACAGCCCCAGTGGCAACTCAGATGCCAGTGGTGGCTATGTTAGTGCTATGAATAACCACTCCAACGGCCTGGACTCTCCACCTATGTTCACCCCCAGTGGGATCGGGGCTGGCACCTGCCGTAAGCGCTATGAAGACTGCTCCAGTACCATTATGGAGGAATCGTCCATAAAGTGCGAATACATGTTGAACTCCCTCCCCAAGAGGCTGTGCCTGGTCTGTGGAGATATAGCCTCAGGGTATCACTATGGGGTGGCCTCTTGTGAGGCCTGCAAAGCCTTTTTTAAAAGGACAATACAAGGTATTTTACTCCTCTCTCCTCCCCCCAACAAGCACTCAATACCAGTCATTTCATCCCATGTCACCACATCACCAAACACAGAAACGCCCCTTCGTACAAGCCACCTTTGGCCTCACAACAACACTGGGACAGACTCAGTCCAAACGATTCACTATGTAAAAAAAAAATCAT
Source organism: Brachirus orientalis (assembly GCA_016785285.1). NCBI lineage: Eukaryota > Metazoa > Chordata > Actinopteri > Pleuronectiformes > Soleidae > Brachirus > Brachirus orientalis. The sequence continues at coordinate 848,749 of JAFBJR010000073.1, read as the reverse complement.
TGGAGTGTGGAAGATGTTATTCTCTGCCTCCTGAGACCAGCAGCCTCTTTAAAAATGCACAGTATCTAACTATGGGAAGAACATAAGAAATGTATTTACTGATTATCAAAAAGCATTTTTTTTACACTCAAGTAAAAAAAAAATAAATAAATAAATAAAACAATGAAAACAGAGGAATAATTTGAGATGGGACAGTCTACTAGTGAGATTGTGATCATCTGTCATGGTTGGAGGTGTAAGGTGGACATGACATCATCACTCATAGATCAGATTTTGTGGAGTGTTCAGACTGTTTGGAGGGGATGTCAGAGAATGTACTTTATTATTTGTGTCCTGTGTGTGATTGTGTTTAGTGTGTGTGTGTGTGTGTGTATGTGTGCACACACGTGTGCCTGAGGGGCCAGGGTGCGATTGGCTATCTGCAAGGCATGATGTATCACAGCTTTTCATTAGGGAGGCAATGAAAGACCCCCCTCTGTGCAAGTGTGTGCTCTGTTCCAGATTAATCAGGAAGACGGAGATATTGTTGAGCCGGGAAAGAAAAATTTGCACAACAGGAATAGCTGCCCAGGTCTAAGCTCTGTTAGCTTAGTGGTGGAATACATGCAGTTAAAAAAAACTAGATAAACTAGGTAAGATGAGCCAAAGGGTTGGCTAGAAGAAAAATGAGAGTTTAAAAATTAAACCAAATTAATCCACTTTTTTTATTCGTTGCTTTCAGTAAATTTTAATCAACAAATTACTGCAGGTATTATGTAGAGAGCAGGCCCTATGTCTTGATGTGAGGTGTTGATTTTGGACCTTCCAGCCATATCAGCTTTAGACAGTCTATGTACCTTTTTCTGCAGGCAAACAAAAGCATTAAGCCAAATCCCCCTGTTTACCCATGCTGCCATCAGCAATCCTGTCTATTTAAAAAAGATGAACATTTTCTATCAAGTAACATAACTGGGCTTTTGTCCCCTCACTAAAAGTACACTGATGGCAACACAATGGAACAGAAAAGAGGCACTGGAGAAGAAAGAGGCGTCTTAAGTGGAGCAATGGCCCGAACAATTAAGAGGAAGGTACATGGAAGAAAAAAAATGAAAGCTCCTTCCCCCCCCCCCCACTCACTTTGCATTGTCGATTTGAAATCCCTCTCTTTCTCTTCTTGGAGGGCTGCCTGTAATGGAGCTAATCTGTCGTCGTTTGTCCGAGCCACAGGAGTTTTGTCAATAACAATCAGCGTTTGGAAAGTGTAATTAAGGCCGAGGCTTTTCATTAGGAAGAAGGGAGGGGGCCGTCTCTAGGGACTGGCATGCCAATTAGAAACTCAGGCACGCGTTGCCGGGTAATTTCAGGGAAAGGAGGGGAAAAAAACTAGGACTTCTTTAGATTGGAGAGGGACCCTGCTGCTCTTTCAGAGGCGAGGAGGAGAGGCTTAATGGCATAATAATCAGACAGGGGTCCCAGGCAGAAAAGACAGGAGGACACAGGGACTTTTTGGGGGGAGGTGAAAGCCTCCCGAAATGATAAAGGAAACACATGCAGAATTGCTGCAGGAAAATGGCAGCAGTAAATAGAGGGATGTAGAGCCCTTGAAAGAATGAGAGGGTGCGTTGATGAGAACTGATTAATTAAAGGAATAACGAGGCAGTCAAGGGTGGAGTGTGAGACGGCCCTCTCTAATGAGAAGAAAACAAAGGAGCCATCTTTTTCATCCCTTTATCGCATTGTTCTATAGCACTTAGGGCAAACTAAGCCAAGTTAATGTTAACCATGTGCATGACAGATTCTTTATCAACTTGCGCTCGCCTTGAATAACTGTGGATGTTCTTTTTGTATAGTAGCTAATGCTATGCAAGAAATTTGTTGCAGGTTTTATAAGATATTAATATCTAGCATTTAATTTTTTTATTCATTGAGTAAGCGCTGCTATCTTTACACCTGCTTCACTTCCCTCTCTCGCCAGTCTTCTAAGGATGGAAGATCCATCTTCTGTCATCTGTTCATCCAGTGCAAAGGCCCTTGAACCCTTGTGTGGAAATACTTACATTAGTCAAGGCCAGATACAAATTAATGTCAACCTGGATCTCCATCTGTCCCAGAAGTGCGCCTTTTCTCAGGCCTCCATAATCATCCCTTCATCCCTGCTCCTCAGGTGCCCCACCAATCAAAAACATAAATCTCTTATTGAACCCTGTTTTCTTCCCATTTTGAACCCAAGTGTAAAATTACCTGAAAAACCAACTGAACTCAGTGGCCCTCTTTTATATGAAGTAATAGACCTTGACAGTAAGCCTGTAAAAGTCAGTTTAGATTTTGATGAAAAATACCTGCCATTTTACTGTAATTTACTTACAAGACCTGACTTTCCCCTCTGTACCCTGGCATGGGTCCTGAAAAGCCATAAAATAGATTGAGACAGATACTTATCAAGAGAAGAAGGAGGGAAATCTTTTTCTTTTCCCTTCACTCTCTAATGTTATTGGTAACCATACCATAACCTCTCAAAAGATAGATAAACCCGAGAATGGCCCTCAGGTTAAAAGGGTACATGCAGTGTGCTTCATTTCTGAAAGTGAAACTCCCCATACTATTACTCTTCAAGCTACAGTCTTCCAGACGTGATTTCTGACTGTCAAGGTGGTTGTAAAATGCAAGGTTTGAATCTATTATGACCAGAAATCCCCTTTTATAAATGAGTACTTATGTATCTCCCTCTATTTCGATGCTGTTCAAGGGCTGCGTTGCTTCACTAGAGAGTTTTTCATCCTGTTCAGTCACAGGTCATTTTATTTTACTTCACTTCAGTCACTTAAGTTATTTCAGAGGGGGAAAAAAATCATAAAATACCTTAATATAAATAACTATAATTACAATTTTATTAAACAAGTACATTACAGGGCTATTCAGTAATTAAACATATGAATTGCAGGGCTATTTTGCATAAAGTATAATGAAATCTTTGGCATATTGATGACTGAACATGAAAATGAAATTATAGGCTTGTTACTGCTGTGGTAAAAACATAACTAATAGAAACAAATATAACACCATCCAATATACTTAGTTTTAACATTATAACAAATTCAAGACTAATGTTTCAGACTGTTAAAGTTGAGATTTCCGTTTTTTTTCAATTATGCATGCAAATTTAAACAATAGGGTGTGAGAGGTTGCATTTTTTGTCAGTTAAGAGCACCGAAGAGGCATGTGATGAAGTAAGACTTACTGTAATGAAATACTGAAATACTCCTCCTATGAACCAAATAGAGTATAGAGTATAGAGTTATAAAATGAGTTAATCACACTCTACTGTGAGCTGCAAGAAGCCCCCTCTGACAGAACAGCAGATGCACAAGGGCTTGACAGGTGGATACAGTAGCACCACAGTGTGTGTTTGTGTGGGTGTGTGTGTGTGTGTGTGTAAGAGAGTAATTTTGTTTTTTTTTCTAGTGTGATAAGAAAGGACTGACTCTCTTAGTTCACCACCAGGTTTAGTTTGAGCACATGACCACTGTAACCCTACAAAAGGGAGTGGAGAAGGAGAGAATATAACCTCCATAAATAAAGCATTCCCCTGGGGCACACAGGGTCAACTGTGGTCAAATCCACCACATATCATGCACACGTGGTAGAAATTTGCCACTGTTAAAATATATATATTTTTTTTAATGCATTTAGTATTTTACATCTGCAGGGTAAATTTTCTGTTTATAAAGAGCTTTTTGAGTCTTGATGACCACTCAAAGCTGCTTTACACTACAGTTTTACCATTCACTCATACAAAGAGCATACAGCGCATCATACATATAATTCACACCCTTTCACAAACTGCTGGCACAGTCGTCAGCAGCAACGTTGGGTCAGGTGTCTTGCCCAGGGAAATATTAGCATGTAGACTAGCTGGGAGTGGAACCCTTGACCTGCTAGTTCAAAGATGACTTGCTCTACCACTGATCCACTCTTCGCCCAGGGTGGCACTGATTGCCTCCTCTCAGCGAATGGGAAACGGGTGGGATTATTATAGTCTGTTTCTGCTACGACAACAGAGAGAAGAGACAGGGAAGACAATCACAGCTCATCAGCCTCACACCTTTATTTACCCCAATCCCAAAGAGATGAGGAGAATTAGCATAATGATTTCTAACCCAGATATATGGAGGAATTTCTAATTATTTAGAACATCTTGGGAGCCTCCGCTTGATCTGTCCAATAATGTTAACATAATTGCATAAGTTGTCAAAGGGTGTAAGAGGTTAGGAATGCCAGTGGAATATTATATAGCCTCCTGTTTCTTTGTACAGGAATATGGAGTGAGGGTCAGAACTGGGGAGCAACTACAGCATGTGAATATGCAGTCCTAATGTGTTTGTTTTTTGTGGATTTGTGTTTGCCACATAATGATGTGTTTATTTTAGTGAATTAAGGTAAATTGTATTTTGGGAATTAAGCTGATTAAATGGTATGTTTACTTAAAAAATCTCTCTGTATGATACTGACAAGGAATGGATGTGGGTTTAAAAGAAATGATTAGAAACATACCAATGGCAAAAAGCTTTAAAGCTAAAAGCCCCTCAATCATTACACTGAAACCCTTTATTGAAATCTCCCCAATATATTGAAATCAAGGGAGTCAGACAGAAGCGGAGGAATTACCTCACATTCTGCCCTTTCTATAGCTGATGCTAGAGTAGAGCAGAACCGACTCTTTTATTTTGTAGCAATGAAACTCTTTTTCATTGCTCCGTCCTGGAATCAGACGCAGCAGTTGAATAATGCATAAGGCCTCTTGCCTGTACACTATGTAAATAGTCAACAATGGCAACAGTGGTAACAACAGGTTTGGGTCTGCTGCAGTATAATATAAAGTGGTCAGAGGAGATGTGTGTGTCTCTAGCCTGCTATTGAGTCAGTGGCAGGCTCCCCTGAGTGCAGGGGGGACACAGCCTCTGTGCCCGGGGCCTAGAGGGGACACGCACAGAATTAATGAGGCCAATTTAGTGTTGGACTGGTATGACGCCCACTGATGGGTCCTTAAGGACTAACGTAGCTTTGCCTTCACCCCCATACCTTACCTCTTACCCCCGGTTCTCTTGTTGTGGCCCCCAGGAAGGTACTGCACTGGGGGACACCTGAGCTTCCAGCACACCACAGAAATGGATTCTTTAGGAATATGTATGATGTCCATGCCTGGTTTCCAAATGATAGTTAATTATAGACCATTATAGACCAGAGTACACTGTTTGTTACATCAGAAGCTATACAAAATTCAGCATTGATTTCTCATAAGTACCTGTCGAAATGCCTATACTTTATACCTATATATCTTATTTTACTTTAATTTGATGTTTTGGCCTTAACTGACTTGCTAACCTAGTTTTCTTCTTCTACCTGTTCATCTTCTCCTACTCAGGTAACATAGAATACAGCTGTCCCGCCACAAATGAGTGTGAGATCACAAAACGGAGACGCAAATCATGTCAGGCTTGTCGCTTCATGAAATGCCTCAAAGTGGGGATGCTCAAAGAAGGTAAGAAGAGTAAGAACATTTTTTATTACTCTTGCATCCACCAGATACACATAGTGCTCTATGTATTTTATTTTGGTAGAAAAGCACATTTATGCAAAAACAAATCCTCCATTGATCTGATCTTCTAGTGGAATGCTCTCATGAATCCCACCGTATTTTATTTCTACCACCCCAGACTGAGAGATGCACACAACATGCTGGGCGTTCTCTCGCAATTCTCATCCCTTCTGTCCTCTCTCTACCTACACAGCAGTAAATTTGTAGTTGAGCTGGGGACAAAATATGCTGCATAGGTCGAGCCCGCCGTCTGAGTAATAGAAGTGTAACCGTATTCCACCTGGAAAAGCTGAGGCTCAGTCTCAGCTCTCCCCGGCATATTGATCCACTAAATGTTTTCCGAACATCTCAGCTCTCTTCCTGTGGAGAGTTTTTTTTTAAAGCCAACAGGGAATTCAGTGACAATTAAACATGCTTCAGATGAATTTGTCCCCCAACCACCCCCAAATGTCAGGCACCTATGCGTTCTTCTTTATCACATATTGGTGAATTTTGTTCATACCTGGCTTTCTCTTTCTGTTTCTCTGGCTTGTCGGTTGTTTCAAAAAGGCCAGACAAATGAATAATGAAAGATTTGTGGCTTGAGGGAGTAGTGGCAGTGTTATATTTATTCAGCCCTCCTCTGGGAGCAGCTCAGGGATTCTCAAATATAAGATGCTTTTTTTTCCCCCTTTTACTCAAGTGCTGATGAGTTTGGATCAGGTAGTGCTTCTGGTTTGCAAATTGTTATTGTCAGGTATAAACAGTGCCAGACGGATCTAATGACAAATGAAATTCTGTTAAATATTACACTTTTAAATTCTATGTCAAACTCTGTAGAGTATATATATTCCACCATTATTCTTCCCATTATTCATTGGAGGGCAGGATTTATAGATGCATATATATCCAGTTGCCACCTGAAGCCAGAGTCATAGCCAGTATGGATCTCCACGCAGTAACAGAATCCCCCGGACTGCATGCAGCCAGATAAAGCCTCAGTGCCAGAAAGACAGAGTAATCGCATTACTATCTGATGAAAAATTTATGCCAATATATCATCTTGGAGAATAAGAGACTACAAAAATATGTAGCCCTGGCTATAAATGAATGACCAGTGTCAGGTCAGTGTAAAAAGAGTGTAAAACTCAAATATGCAGACTTTGGCTAAGCCTGAGGTTCTAATGCACACTTGTGTGTATTCAGCATATTAACAGAATAAGAATGAACCTCCTCTTTAATATAGCAACTGTCATCGCCGAACCACTGCAACCATTTTCACAGACTGATTGAATTATTTTACATGTGTTGATAAAGCTTCCTTCCATTTCTCTCAAAAATAAAACGGCTTCACAGAGAAATGTTAATTTCTTTTGCATGAGCTCTGCCATGAGGCCTGCCACTTTAAAGTGTCCCCAGGATGAAATGGAAAAGAGACACATGGTCTGTGACCACTGTAAGCTCCATGAAGCCAGCGGCTCAACGCCATGTTCAGGCTCTTGGTGTGGAGATGGTCACCGCTCATGTGACTGAGGTTGCAACTTACTTTCATTACCGCAGAAAGGTCACATTGTATCTCAATGGAAAGTCACCTAATTATAACTCCACCTCAACAAATTGTAGTGCTGCCCCCCAATGAAACACACAACTTTAAAGCCATCAATATCTCAATATGATAACAACTTCAGAGGAAATTAAAAGTAGGTATTTTGTTTGTCTTACAAATGTTCATATCTAGTGTATAAAGAAGTAACAGGAAATTGGTCCCTGAAGATAAGCAGTCTAATTACAGGAGACCTGCCTAAACCCTGTGTTGAGTCACTGTACTTTCCCTTGACTGTATAAAGGAGGAAGTGATCAATAGAAGAATCAAATGTCAGGGACAACAGGTTTTTCCTCTGATCAATGGAAACTGATCAGAGCTTAGAGCAAGAGGAGACAAGATACTATTGAGAGATTACATTGACATCATTTAGTGGGAGTTGCTCTCTGCACTGGCTTCCTTTCTCCATTCCTCAGTCATCAGCACAGACACCTCCACATACACAAACACACTCGGGAAACAAGAGCAGAAAACATGTCTCTATAATATTTCTTTGTTGGACTGATCTTTGGACGGTGCTATTTTCCTTAATGTGATAGGGTTGTCAGAAACCTATTCTCAAATACTAAAAATGACTACTGAATTAGGTAAATATTTGCAATAGTATCTCTACCAACATTGCCATTGTCTGTAATATTAATGGACAGTTCATAATTAGTTTTGCTTGAATGTGTTATGCTTCTCTTAAAATCTTAAGTTATGCTTTTATTTCTCTGGAGACTAAAAATAGTGTTTTCATTAATACTATTTTGTGTTTGGTTTTAATTTTAAACAATACCAAAAATTAAATTTTTGCTGTCGAGTTTTTTCTTGGTTATTGAGTATAGAGTTTAAAATTCAATTATTGTGACAACCCTAGTCTATGACTGACTAAATTCTTGTCTCTTTTTTAGTAGATAACTGAGCTACTTGTGTGTGATGGTTTTATTTTGTAAGAAGACATGATAAAACTAGGATGTTAGCAGTACAGTCTATTTGTAATCTTATTTTGCCAAGTGACACTTACGATTTAAAATACTATACAGTATATGTGAGTACAGAGAGTAGGAGTGAAGCAAACTGGAAAGGGGTTTAAACTAGCTGACACTATGCAGAACACAAAATGACAATATGACATGATGAATATGCTAAACAGACGACTGCAGTGCAGCTGTTTCACATATACTTCTCACAGTTCACTGGCGTATTAGGTCTTTACCATGGTGACAGTTGTGTACATTTGCTGAACAAAGAAGCAAAGTGTGTACATGTTAATACACAATACACTTCCCATTGTTCAGCACACTGGCATGGAGAGAACATACACAACATACAGAACATGCAAAGAAACACTGCACTACACTCGCATATAAACATCCACGTACTGCATGTCAAAGGACATCTGCAAAAGTTTACACAACAACTGAGATTTTTTAAAATCTATTTTTATTTATAAATGATTTAATTTAAAATATTTAGCAGTACAAGCACAGATGTCACCTGGGGATATTAGCTGATATTGTAGTTAACCTGTAAATGGAGTATGTGAAGAGAATGTCACTATGGCAGCCCCTGAGGGTCAGCAGATGGGGAGGGGTGAAAAGGCCTGACAGTTTTTCCGCTACCCTTGTTCATCACCACCCGTGATTAAAAATGCTGCAATACACTTACAAGCATGCAAAGCTGGCAACAGAGGCTCTTTGAAATAGTGCTGATGGCAGTTTAACAGGGCGGCTTCCTTGAAAGGCAAGGTTCACCATGCCTTGCCATGTGGCCTTCTGATTTTTCCCAGCTAAAATAGGGTCTGCCTAAGCCCCCCTTGGCATTGCCAACCATCCCAGACATCCTGACACTTTCCCATGGAGCGACACCCAGAACAGGTGAGAGACTCAAAATAAGGGCCCCTACAACACTGCGGCCACACAAAGTGAGTGAAGACAGGCCCTGTGAAGACAGTACACATGGTAGGGGATTATTATTGTTTTTGGAGAGAAAGAAGAGCCCTAGGTCAGCTGGCCCCAGCCCCCACCCTGAGGCCTTGGCTAATGCGCACACAAATACCAGCCGCCTTGGCCAAAAGCCCTCTGCCCCAGCACTCTCCTTTGAAGAGATGATACCCGAGCTCACCCACTGCTACCCTCACTATACTGTGTGGTAGGACATAAAACAGTGAGATGACTTTGGATGAAATGTACTCAACTCTCTTCACATGTTTATAACACGTCTTCTGTTTACTCTGGAAGAAGCACAACAGACTGGTCAATTAAAGCTTCAGTTGTCACCAAAGGGATATGAACCTCCGTAAGGCACCAAAATGTCCTGGACATATTGCCTGACAGCATGAGCGAATGAATTCCTCTAGCTTTTCTTAATCACTCTCTCTAACTCTCTGCTTGTGTCTGGACCTGTTGGACAGTAAAATGAGACAGGTTAGTGCAAAGCTTTAATTCCTGTCAGCATCTGTTAATTATGGCCAGGATTGTTCTACTTAAAAGAGGCACCCATCTACCTTGATCAGTGGCTTTACTCTGGCTGAAACAGCCACATGACCACGCAGAGAGGATCGTGGAGGGCAGAGGCATGGGGCAAGCACCTGGCACTGACCAAGTTCGCTGGGAAAAAGTGTAAGAAGTGATGACATCATGTTTGACAGTGAGAAGAATTTTCCATGCTGACAATTGTAAGTGCAAAATCTCAGCTGCACTGACAGGTTCTGAAGCTCTTAACCCTGAGCAGCAGGTGCTTTAAAGACTATTCTCATGATGGCTACACAGGAAAATATTTTTTGATATGAGACACATAAAGATGAGATTTTTCACCATGTATGAGCTTGGGTGTGTATGTAAAATACAGGTAGTTGCCATGAGATGATTCCCTTGTGCTTGCTGGGAAGGATGAGGCTCTTTTGGGAATTGGGGGTAATTAGGTTAGTGGGTTGTCAGTATCAGGAAATTGAAAGATAATCCTAATCAGATTTATGTTTCTAGGGAATCAAATAATTTTTAAAAGTAGACAAAATCTTTTGAAGCATTTTTTTGTATGAATCTGCAGTTCAATTTGTTTTTTATTAAAACAAGGCCAGATTAAGTCACGTCATCTAATTTGACTGAGTCACCTCCCATCACACATGCATGGGACACATCCAGACTCATCCTCTCCAAGAGCACTTGCTGATGGACAAATTGTATTAGGCTCATTTGCAGTGGCCGTACATTGCCCAGGTTTGACACTGTCCTCCCTGTTATAAAGTGATGAAATCATCAAGGAAGTGCTCTGCCCGCTCGTGCCGTTCCCTCAGAGGACGTGGGAGGCTGACAAATTAACTCCTCCGCCACCACGCGCATCTCATCGAACCTTTTCTCCTCCACCCTTTTAGTATTAAATTTGGTTGGGTGGGGGCTTACATTATGCATACAAAGTAAATTGAAGGGGTTCTCCCTCTTGACGGGATTAAGATATCAGGGATATTTAGGCTGTACTGTGGCAGTGATACACCGGTCCAGATACAGGGAGGCAGGATATAAATGTTTGCATACAATTACACTAAATAACCAAATACCTGCCCAGTGGTATCAAATAAATAGAACATTGTCGATGAAATATTTTAACTATGTTGAAAATTAATAGAATAGAAAAGACATCCAAATGGAAACATCCTTATCAAATAATGAGATAATAAATAACTTATGTTATGATGAGGCTGGGTTGACATTTACATGTACAGTATCAGTGTGAAACCTGGCCCCCTAGGTGTGGCTGGGGGTGATAAGGCCTCAGTGCTACTCCAGTGAAAGAGGGGTGAAATAAGGGTCTTTTATGGGAAAGCAATACCCAGTTATCTGTGTGCTGTATGACAGTGGATGCTTTGTGCTGTGTGTGTGCACGACTGTGTCTTTTGCTTGTAGGCTGGCTAAGTTTCCTTTTCTGATGAGCACACTCTCACCTGAGCTCCTTCTCTAAGACACACAACACTCACACGGGCAAATAAGCATGGAGCTGGCAGCTAATTAGTATGCAGTCTGCCTCAACCCAAAAGCTAAATAATTAGAAGGCCAGTCTGTGAGATCATTGACCCTGCGTTAAATATTCATATGTTTAGACCTGCTCTGGGCTCAGCTGTGTCACAGTAGACCAGCCAGGCATGGACCACATATGGGAAGGCACCGTGTGTCTGACACATTCGCATACTCACACACACAAAACGCAATGCATACTCACCCAAAGACACACATGTGCACGTGCACTCTCAGCTTTGCACCTATGCAGTATTTTTACCATGCTGAGATACAAGTAATGCTGAATAATTAATAATTTCCAAATAAAAATCACAATTGTATACAATCCAGTGAGCAAATCGCAAAAGTCAAATTTTTATTTGTTTGTTTTATTTGTTCGACTTTTCTATTTTCTTTAAAAATTAATAATGTAGCTCGTACATGTTATAAACTGCTTTAAAGTTATAATTCTCATCCTGGCAGTGGTATAGTAATGGTATGTCATGTTTGTATGGTTAATTGGTAATGCTTAATCACGATTTAAATCTCTTACACAGTGAATATTGAGCTGAACCCTGTCCTGAAATAATTATATAGATATATATAAATCAAATTACCATTGCAATATCCTTTAGAAAAGTGGCCGCTAGATATTTTCCCCAAATTGTTCAACTCTACAAAGAAGCTACAGACCTGTTTGCATGAACTCATACAAAATCATCTCATTAATCCTACATTAAGATGGAGGTTTGCTTTTGCATATTGTTGTGTTTTTACTACTGCTAAAATCTACAACTTTCTACATCTACAATAATTTTTCAACCCTTTTAATTTATTAGATGTTCCCTTAAAATCTTGCTTGAAATAAAAAATACTCTTGCTTCAGTTTGTGTCCTTTTGTCATTTCCACTGTAGGGGTTCGTCTGGACCGTGTGCGAGGGGGCAGACAGAAGTACAAGCGGAGGTTGGACACAGAAAACAACCCTTACCTGGGCTTGACACTCCCCCCTCCCACCAAAAAGCCTCGTGAGTACTGCTCCGTCACTAGCCCATTGTCTCCCTCTTCCGTCGCTCCTCCTCTACCAGGCCAGCACACAGGTAAAACTGAGAGGACTGAGATTAAATTCTAGGCCAGACTCTTGTCTCTCTATCCGTCCCATGTGACGACAGTTAAGAGGTCATTGGTCAGAAATATAGGCTGGAATTTATTCTGGTCAAAGCTGTATTATAATAAGTTTCTGAGCTTATGACCGACATTAAACAAAATTACTAGTGTCTCACATTTTTATGCATACATTTCTTCCTACTGTCATGCATTTTGCTGGGAAAAAGCTTTAACATGTACAAACTTAGTTTCCATCCATTTGTTTACATAATGAGAGAGAAATACAATGTGGTAAATATGTGGCCATCGGTGGTAAAATTTACAGGACATTTTTTCAGTGTGTAATTTGTTTTTATCAGTACAATGCATCTTTTTGCTTTGCTGAGCTCTGCAGTGATACAACCTTTAACTTCTGCTTTACTTTGACATGTACCTCTGTCCTCTTCTTTCCTCAGTCACAAAGATTGTGTCTCACTTGTTGGTGGCGGAGCCGGAGAAGATCTACGCCATGCCTGACCCCACCATGCCCGAGAGTGACATCAAGGCTCTGACCACGCTGTGCGACCTGGCTGACCGTGAGTTAGTGGTCATCATCGGCTGGGCTAAACATATCCCAGGTATAAATTATTTTGCCCCATCTCTTTTATTCTAGCATCAGTCTTGGTGTTTTAATCCTATTTTTTACGTTTCTTTATCTTTCTCCACCTCCTGTTTCTTACACCCACACACACAAAAAACATGTGCACGCACACACAATGATAATTAATGACAGTAGCTCATACAGCCTCAGGGTGGCTGGAGGTTGGTGCAAAATGGACATAGTTGTGCAGGAACAAATCAATAGAGTGGATCTAAAAACCCTGCACTGAATGGAGAGGTGGAAATGCCAATGTATTGTATGCTGTAATCACCAGGGAGATTTAGAGCAAAGTTGGGTTCCTACTCACTCGAACAAGACATCATATATAAACACACACTCTCACACACATATAGTATACTCATTGAATTATTGAAGGACATAATTATTTTTCTTCCTCACCCCATAGACATTCTGATAAATGAGGTGTTAGGTTATGAAAAACTGTTGAATTACGGATGCACTGCGTGCCTTATGTCAGCAAAGATTTTGCTTCCTTCACGAGTTTTCCTCTGATTTTGACAGAGAACACATTGTTTAGCTGCTCCTTTTGCAACTGAGGCAGATTGTCCTTGATCTTAAGCTTGACCTCCATAACTCTACAAGATTACAATGCTGTACACATAAAGGGTTAACAAACCAAATGAATGCCTCTCTCAGCAGCACCTCTATAACCTCTCCTTCTCATCAGCATAAGATGGACTGGCAGACAGCTGTCGGCATGCAGGAAATGTGCAACATCACTGCGCTACTGATGCAAAAACACTTAGTTTTTGGAAAACACACAAGCATTAGAGTGTATGCATCCTTCATCATATCAATCGTCATATCGAGCTTCATATAATTTTATTTCATAAACAAATTTCAATTCCCATTCATGGAATGATCTTAGTAAAGGGAGGTGTACTCCAACTGACCTCAGGCAGGTGCATTTTGTTCTGAAAAGGTATTAGACTACTTCTCAGAAGGTGGCGTATTAATCAGGTACAGATCTGATGGTAAGAAGATTAGAAATGGATATGCTGCCAGCCTCTGGCTTCAGCCTTGGCCCCTTACGCATCTAAACTGTTTGGATCACTCTTCACAGGCCTTGCATGGTCAGCAGACTGAGAGTTTAACCAAGGAGCTTACTTAGGATTGGATCACAACTGACCCGATAACACACTCTCATCATTGTGACCCAAAAATTACACCAGGGATGCAGCACATGCACAAAAACTGCAACATTCTCATGCTAGCTGCTGACTATAGACTCAGGCATGGTGGCATCACTCACTAACACACACACAAGAAACAATGTCTGATCATTAATTTTTTTTTACTATGGAAAAATGTTTTTTTTTTAAACTAGTTATCATTTACCAACATTAATTTATGTTTCTCAATTTCTTTAAGCTTTAAAGTTATATCTTGTAACCCAGAATACATAATCATTTTGAAATGTGTATACTCCAACTCGGATTTTATGTGTCATAGTACTGAACCACTGTTAATCAGATTATACTAACACCTATTGTACAGTGGATATATTCATAATGTTAATGGGATTTGCCCAACAGATTGCGGCGCAGGACTTGTCATTCCAAATGCATCGATAATGACTGTACAACCCAAAACCCAAGACAGTTAGTTTACATCCTGTGTGAGCGAGTACCTTCAACACAACGGTTCACCTTCAAGAGGTTGGAATTTAAGCTGGTTATCCTGAGTAAAAACATATACGTACATACTCATATGTGCACTGTTGTGTTATAAATTTGGTGATTTTTAACTTGTTCACTACGGTCACACATATTATTTTTAGCTCTGACAGACACTGACAGAATAAAGACCTTCACTTCAAAGAGAGAGATAGTCGGTCCCTTTGGTGGTGTCTGTATTAGGGCAGTGAGTTTCCTCTGGCCATGAAATGGCTGCATAATTGAGTTGTACATGGCTGAACCTGATCAGAGACGGTTCACTGGTTGAGTGAGACTCTGTGCACTTACACTCCATGCACCAACGGTACTCCAGGCAGCCTACAATGCTCCGTTCCTACCATATTTCTTCCTCCATCGCCTCCAGGACAAGACAGGAATGAGGGTATAAAACTGCTGATTGCATTCTGATAGATTTTTGTAGCCCTGGGCAAAGGAATTAAAAAGATTAACAGTTCATTATGAAGTAGACCACATTGATTAGGCCATTGACAGATGGGCCAATGACTTAAGTCCAAACGTAACAATTTAAATGTCATGAAAATTGGCACTTACCTTCTCCCAATTGATTTTTAAATTTCCCCTATTCTGTGCTAACATTTAAAAATGTGTTACCAAAGTGGTATTATGTGGAGTAGAGTGGCACTATTGAGTTTTAATTGGAAGGTGAAAGGAGGACATCAAAGCGCTGTCATTAGCACCGATGGTATCATTGCCTTTCAGGGTACAATGTCAACTTTGTCATCTTTAGCATACCATGAAAGGTCAGTCTGCATACATGGAGTGTTTCCTGGGTTTTTTAGAAGGATTTCAAATGAAATGAAAAGTGTACAGTTAATTACCCAATTGTTACTGCAGTATATAAAAATAGATATTTCCTTTTTTTTTTGGTCTTTTCTTTTCCCATCAGCAGAATGCAGCCTTGTCCTCATTTACAATTTGCCTTTGATTAATTGGTAATCACTCACGAGCTTTTGGACGCCAGTGTCACCGCTCCAAATAGCGCAATGAAGCAAAGTTGAACACGGCTGTTGCCGTGGGGAGCAGGGTCATTAGGAGCATTGGTAGGGGGATGCTGACAGATGGCTTGTTGCTCCTAAGGTGCTAACAACCTTTGACACACATAGCAGTGCAGTGTCAACCCCTGTGCCCACCCCCCCTTCCATCACATAAAGCTGCATTTCACTCTGTCCAAGAGGTTTAGAGTTGAACTAAGTATACTGACAGCATCAGTGCACTAGAGCCTGTTTACCACCTTCACCGTCAGGGGTGACAAGGTACTTGTGTGACCCCTGTAGCCCTATGCCACCCCCCACATCCCATCCTAATCGCAATGGGAATGTCATGTGTTTATATGTAAAAAGTGCTATGCATGCTGCCTATTCAAGAGGTGCTTGTTATTTCGTGTCTGTTAGCTTCCATCCCAGCTTCCCAGGCCCAAGTGTTTTCATGTGGGAATTCTCTGAAGGGTGAGGGGCCAAGCAAACATTGACACTGCCGCCGCCACTGCTGCTGCTACTGCTGCTCCTACACAATAAAACATATTTTTATTTTGGCATGTCACCACTAGAATTTAAAATATTTAAACAACACTGGCATTTTTGACTATGTGTCACAAGTCCATCTTAGCTTATTATGTTAGAAAATTAATTTCTGACCCAGTTGTTATTCTTATGTCCTTTTTATGTGTTACATTTTTTTGTATTATATTCACAGCAGATTAATTTAATGAAACAGGAGCGGTTACATTGTTCTATTTGTTATTGGTGATATGGGAATATTCATCATCTGCACGTTATTGGATTCCAGCTCATCAGCTCTGCATTTGACAGACAGCCGCCTGTCGTGTTAGTTGTTAGCATGGAAGCAACGATGTTAAAATGAGATCGCACCTCTTGTATGTTGTCGTGTTTGTGTCAGCTCAACCCTCCACCATAATCACCCACCCACCGATCAGCCCTCCCTCCTCCAGCCCCCTCCGGGCTCCTGTTTTCTCTTTGCCATTAAATTGTGAAATCTACTTACTGTGTTGCCAGCTTGATCCCACTCAAGCTGCGTAATCTCCTTGTAATAGAGTGTGAATACTGCCCGGCAATAAATCAGCACCTCATCAGTGCACTATATTAAATATAGACACCAACAGACAGCTCTTAGTATATTCAATTTACCCTCTGACGTAGGCTTCAGCACAGAAGATAAAGATGGATTGAACAATCAGGTGGATGCTGAGGCCTGGACTCGGGGAAGGAAAGCAGGAGGAAGGTAGGAAAGCTGTAGGGAGATTGAGATGAGGCGTATCACAGGCAGACAGGCAGTCGGGAGTATGCAGGGCCAGGCGGGGGACATTTGCCAGGCAGAGTGGGGGAAGGCTTTGTTTTGTTACTGTGGCACATGAGCAGGTAGAATCAGCATCACAGTTATTTGTGTTCACTATTCATATCATGACCAAGTTGACAAAATTTCTGAAAAGCAACATATGCGTAACAAGGCTGAACAATGAATCATTTTTCAAATTGAAATCACAATTCGAAAAACAGTTAACAAATCGCAAAGGCTGCAGTTTAATTGTTCTATTCTATTTTGATTGCTCCATGCCACTTAAAAAAGTCTAATGAATATATGTTGGAAATAATTTATTTAGTGAATATTAAACTGAAGCTGTACTTCAAGCTTGGAACTCTACTAAAAGAAAAAAAACATTGCAAATGAATTTGCAGTCACAGTATCTGTCAGAAAAATCGCAATCATCCAAATCGTTCAGCCCTACTATGTAGAATATTTGATATAAATTGTTTTGTAGGAAACCTCGCATGCTGATGTGCCTCTAAGTGATTGTCAGCAAAGCACTATCCCTCATTAAGCAATGTTGCTTGATGGCAGTGAAGATGAATTATGTGTAATTATGGTGATGATTAAACCCTGATTTGTCGTGGCCTTTGTGGCTAAAGAGAGGTATGTAACAGTCAGTATTGGGCAGTGGGACCCTGGGGATGGTTAAAGACTGCTGCGGTCAAGAGGTCATGGCTTCCAGGGGATTACTGTATCCAGTGCTCTTCAACCTAATGTTCACAGGCTTCTGGTCAATTCACCCATTCCCCAGCTACTTACAATTGGATAATGGGTTGGTTATCAGGTTGAAAGACGGTAGATACCTGACTCCCTTGAAAGTGAGCAATGAGGCTTAAAAAACAGAGATTAATTTTCATTCGTCAAGTCTTTGACGAATTAAAATTATAACACCAATATAAAAATGATAAAACCAATGTAAAAACAACCACTGTGTCATTAAATCTGCATCCAGGAAAAGCTTGTAGCAAACTGAGATGTTTGTGTTGTACATGTGGCAGGACTTCAGGTCAGATTATTTATGTCAAGCACAGCAATTTATTACCAAGCAGCTATTGATTGGGTCCTCCTGATGCTGTCATGTAAATTCAACAAGAATCATGGTCGGCAGCTGCAAACCATACACACACATGCACACACACTCACTCACACACATAGAGAGGCAAACAAGCCTGTGCGTATACACATCTTTATGAAGCTGCTCTAAATTGCCATTCATTCCTGTACTGGTTATACATCTTCCACTCTTGTGTGCCATTCAGTCAGATAAGTGGTATCTATATAAATCAAGGGTGCATACTTTTTTAGTTGTGTCCTTTGTTTAAAGTTGTATCTAAAATGAAAAGAAGCTTTGATATAAGATAAGCTTATGGCAGCACGATCCCTGAGTTCAGTGTGAGGTAGGAAAAAACCTGACGTGCTGAACCTCTGGGGCCCTGTTAGGACCAGTTTTACTCCAACTAGAGCCCAGAGAGCACTTGACTTGGCTGAGGTGAGATTGCCTCTGGGCAGAAGTCTTCAGGGCCTGCTTGTCCTTCTGATAGCTGGCCATGATAGATCAGCCTCTGTCCAGGCAGAATTACTCTCTTTCCTCTCTCTATCTCTCTCTCTTCCTTTTCCCCTCATTCTCCAGGCCCCTTTTGCTCCCTTTCTCTTATCTTTCCCCTCTGCCACATATCTTCTCCTCTCTTTTATCCTCCCATTTTTCTCTCTCCCTCTCTCTTCCGTGCAATTTTCCCCCCTCCACTCTCCCTCCCTCTGTCTGCTCTGTTGTCTGATTGAGGCTGAGTTACGAGGGGGCTGCAGCTGGAGGGGGCCACCGTGCCTCGTAATTACATCTCTTTTTATTACCCATGCTAATGGCCCTCGGGGAGAGGGAAACAATAATAAATTAATAGAATATGAACTCTAGCTCAACAGAAATCTCCAGCATTTCATTTTGGACCATCCTGTGCTCTGGCAGATGAAACGGTGTGCTGATTAATCTCTACAAGGGGTTTGAAGCAGCCGTCTGTGGGTTTGGGCTGCCCCCTCCTGCCAACAGCCGAGGGCCTTTGGGAAGATAAAGGAAGAGATGATGGTTTTGGCCTCTGTTGTTGGTCTTCACTGGTCTTGTTTTCACCCTTAAAGCTATGAATGATGGTGTGCTGATGCAGTTAGTGGTCAGCTAGTCCCTGGTTTCTCTGTCATCTTTATTTATTTTGTCCCACTGTTTAGATTGCACAGATACTCAGTAATTCTTTTGCAGTAAGATATGCCTTGGAATTTAAAAATTAAAAATCCTTTAAAAAATAGGAATACATAGGAATCATAAGTCTATGATTCCTATGTAAGTGCTGTGCTTAAATCAAAGTGAACAAATAAAAACAATGCTTTGTTATTACGGTATCTCTGTATCCCTACTACAAGACTTTCTTTCAAGATCTGCTGGTGCACTCAGCAGTGGAGTGGAAAAGGCCCTTCAAGTACGCAGACAGGCCTGTCTGATTTGGTCAATATTGTGTCATGTTTGGTCAAACCCTGCCAAGGCAGTGGGCTGGAAATGAAGATGTAAATATTGATATTTCATTAGAGGAAATCACCCACTCCGACGGCACTTAACCGGGCCACCTTCAGAGTGTGGCGGCCGGAGCGCCATGTGACCTGCAGAGTCGGGAAGTCACTTCATTACTCGATTAAATTGAGTGGAAAAAGGCGAGGCAACGACACGAGATCCCATTTGGAGCGATAATTTAGGCCCTGAACAGAGGGGATAGAGCAGAGGGAAAAACACTACCTCTCCATCTCACAACACTGGATTAAATTCAAGGACTTTTAGCGTCAAAGGTAATTGTAGGCTGCCGTGCTGCATGTGTGCATATGGCTGAGACGTGTCTGCCGTTTCACAGCATTTCAGAAGCCTCTCCAACAAATCCTGACCATGGCCTTCACACGTGCTGTCACATTGGGAGCAGCGCTTTAGTTCCGCTTCAGTCCATCTTGGCATTAAAAGGCTCAACAAATCCTTACCTGTGATTGTGATGCCAACCTGATGTGGCAATCAAGACCGCGTACGCTTGCATGACAATTTCCCTCCGGCCAGTCCACATTCTGTCCAACTTAATGGCCATGTATGCAGACAAGGAAATCACACAACAAAAGATTTTAAGCTGCCGTCTGGGTACGTGTAATGGCGCAGGCCTTTACAAAATATGGTTTATTGCCTTGGCTGATAATAGTTCAGTGTTTTGAGTGCTTTCGGCACTTTGCTTTGTTGGGTCTAATTTGGACTCTTCAAACCTCTGACCAGTCCAGTCAGGCACCGGCACCTTTCTGTTAGCACTCTATTCTACTAACTATTGATTCCCCTTCAAAATGTGAAGGCCCTCACATTCTGATCACAATCTGTTAATTAATGTATCCTCCAGCTCTTCCCCTGCAGTGGTCATCACTACGATAAGAGTAATTGAACACTAAGGTACCACTCTCACTGGCACCTCTCTCTCTCTCTCTCTCTCTCTCTCTCTCTCTCTCTCTGTCCTGCTTCTTTTGAACTTTCTCACACGCCTCCTCATCATGTCTCTTGCCTGCACGCCTTGTGTGCGTGTGTGTCTGTGCTTGTGGTGTCCTGGCAGGGCGAGATAAACATCAGGCTGGTGGCAGAACCCCAATGGGATCATTTATATTTGAGAGAAAACATGGTGCATACATGCAGTGAGTGGCCTGGTCAATACTGTACTGTTTCGCCTCTTAATCATGCAACGGCATGCAGTGCGGTAACTCTAAACTTGCAAATTAATTGTAATAATCAGGGGGAAAGCTGAGGATACTAATATGCTGTCAGAATGGGTCGCCTGTAGGCAAACTGTGCAGCGGGAGCAGAGTTGGCAGAGATGAAGAGGGTGGAAAAGTGGAGGCTGTGTGAGGTTGTTCATGCAGGTTATTGACAGCTGAAGGGTAGTACAGAGTGAAGAGGTATGAGATAGCTGATGCCCCTCATGCACTAGACTTTTCTCCTTTTGATTCTACCCTCTTTAATATGTTAAAGGTTTCTCAACTCATCTTTGGGGGTATCCAGCAGTTTGTTTTTTTTGATGTTCCATTTTGAGCGCATGTCGAGGTGTCGAAGGGGAAGTGACAGGGGTTTGATGTTAGTGAGCCAATTTCAGGTCATCCAGCTGCTGTTGGAGAATGAGACCCTGGGTTTAAGCAGACCAGGTGAACCTAACACCCTCTACCTGTGTGTGTTTGTGTGTATAACAATAGGTATCTATGCATTTGTTTGTTTTCTGGCTGACACATGTTAAACGGCCAGGTCTATCTGTATTGTGTAGGTGTATGTATGTATGTAAGTGTACACAAGTATACTGTATGGGTGTACACATGCATGTTTGTCTGTTTTCTGGTTGACACATGT
The DNA here is from genome assembly GCA_016785285.1 of Brachirus orientalis. Lineage (NCBI taxonomy): Eukaryota > Metazoa > Chordata > Actinopteri > Pleuronectiformes > Soleidae > Brachirus > Brachirus orientalis. The sequence goes on along the minus strand of JAFBJR010000073.1, from coordinate 827,437 downwards.
CTGCGTGTGTGTATGCATGTGTGTGCGTGAACGACCCCTCATCACCACCTCCTGCTACACAATGCATGTCATGTCCTCAACCCCTGCAATGAGAATGTGTCTCACTACTAATCCCCCCTCACCAATAGAAGTGTGACAGGATACAAGGGGGGGGGGGTAACCACATGGCTTTTTGTATCCCAGACCTTTGCACCGATTTACTGTCCTCACTCTCAGTAAAGCCCACTCAAGTGCTGTGACACAAGCTTCAAAGAAGACCTTCCTCTGTGAATTTAAAATTAAACATGTGTCTCACTGTACTCTATGCTACTGGGGTTCAACAAGTCTTTTTTTGGTTCACTGATCAACTTTAATTGCCGTTTGTTTAACTTTTTAATGCTCTCTAACAAAAAGAAGACTTGTTTTTCTTTCTTGGTCATTTATTTCTGCACCTTTATACATTTCCCCCTCTTGTCGTTCCAGGCTTTTCTACTCTCACACTGGGAGACCAGATGAGTTTACTGCAGAGCGCCTGGATGGAGATCCTCATCCTCAGCATTGTGTTCCGCTCACTGCCATACGAGGATGAGCTGGTTTACGCTGAGGACTACATCATGGATGAGGAGCACTCACGGCTGACGGGCCTGCTCGACCTCTACGTGTCCATCCTGCAGTTGGTGCGCAAATACAAGAAACTTAAAGTGGAGAAGGAGGAGTTTGTCACTCTCAAGGCCATCGCTCTAGCCAACTCAGGTGGGGCGGGTTCAGCACAATGATGCATCATGAAGTGTCATCTAGTCCCATGTTTCTCACCTAAACCAGAATAAGACTGTGTAATAATTATTAAAACATGATGAGATGCTCATAAAATAATTGTTTATTCTTTTAAATCTTTTTTAAAATAGTTTTTTCTACATTATTTTTTTACACATATTTTCCTTTTTTTAGAAATGTCAATACACACATGTAGCAGAACTCTGTAGCCTAATACATATTGTTTTTTATTTCACTTTAGGAGTTTCTCAGTGTAACCTTTAGTTTGGAGCATGAGATGGAGAGATGGAGAGAAGATAAGGGCAGGGAAGGGGGGTGGGGGGAGAGAGTTTTTTTAATTGAACACCTTCCATGTTGTGGTATTTCTCCAGCACTGCATCTCTCCTCTCTTTCTCTATCTCCATAACAGTAGCTGCAGGGCACAGCAGCCACGGGAGATAAATTTAGCATTTCATTAGGAGCACAGGGGCTGTCAATAAAATGTGTTAAGTCGAATGGAATGAGTATCAGGGAGTGATAGGCCTCGTTTGTTCCAATGCAAAGGCGGCACGCTACTATTGACAGGCTCCTTTTGAGGAGGCAGAACCTGTCCTGCGCTCTGATCAATGCACGCCTGGGTCACCGGGCTGCTCTCCCTTGTTTTGTCCAGGGCTGAAAAATGAAAATGCTGATGGTGGGGCTTTGCTTTCAGACAACAGAGCTCTGGTAAGGGATGTGGGTTTGAGGGAGAGAAGAGAGATGAGGATGGTTGTGTCCGGAACGTTAGAACAAGGTCTCTGGGAGATCACTCTCCTGGGAGCCCCTCTGTCTGACAGCTGTGAAAATTCATAGCGATTGATTTTGTAATTAGCAGTTTATCAATCGGATCGACATGGGCTCACTGATGGATTGCAAGGAAATTGTTTCTTCAGAGTTGTTTTTTTTAAGTCTACCCCTCCTCCAAGGACTACAAGCAGCGCACACAGTCTCCTGCCCTCTTTTCCCTCCCATCTGTTAAGATGTCTCTATCTCTCCTTTTATTTTCTCCTCCTTTATCCCTGTCACTGCAAAACATGTCATTATAGCAGCGCTCAAAAAAATCTGTTTTATTGCTAAACTGTGCGTGTGTTTGTGCAAAAATGTAAAAAAAAAAAAAAACAAACAAAACAAAAGCTTAGTTGGATTTTTCATAAAAATGCATCTTGTTAGGCTGTGAATCCAGCCTCCATGAACTGAACAAGAGATAATTATGTCGCACTACATCCTCCTCTGAGTTTTTTTCTTCTTTTTTTGCCTTTTGTTCTTTCAATCCTCCTCCCTCACCTCAACCCCCCCTCCCACATTCATTTACAAAACGACCTACTTCATTTTACCACTGTGGATTTGAAAACCGTCAGGGTGAGAAATGTCTCAAGGTCTTGGGAATACAGTTGTTCCAGTCAATGAATTTGGGGCGAAGTCTGAAATCTGTTTTGCCTTTTATTGTCCCGCGTGGTAAAATATGCACCGCCAAGGTGAGTTTAGTCAGGCAGCCAATGACATGCTACCTCTGGAGTGTTAGACACCAGTTAACCAGTGTGAGAAAAGCGCGAACCCCTGGACCGCTCCTAAGAGACCGGCAGGAAGGCGGGAGAAAACAGAGATGGGGAGAAAAACAAGAATGAGAGTAGAGTGCTGTAACATGGTGTACAGAAAGATCAGTTAGGAAAATATGGGGAAACATTATAGAAGCAAGAAGCCTGAAATTGTAGACTGCTCATATACAGGCCAAGAGATGAGAAAATTATTTTGGCTTACTGAAGCTTATAGAGACATATTCATTATTGTCCATGCCCCAATAATACTGTCGATAAATAATTAAAAACTCTCAGGAAAATTTAAATTTGCCATGTTTTTACACCTATATTAACATAACTGAATTTAAGATATTAAATACACCTGTAATGTTTGTTTTCTCCTTGCACATGATGGTCAGAAGTCTTGTATTGTTCCTCATGTTTACAGCTTCCAATTCTCTAATGGAGCCCTGCTTTGTTTGTTTTTTTTTTTTTTTGGTCTGTCCTTTGGAACAGAGGTGTTAAATGTGTACTTACTCAGCAGAGATTGGGTCCTATTCATGCCATTGTTACAGGAGGATAACATTGATTTTCAGTCTCTCTGGTCAAGGGCCACATGAATATCCTGCCCGGTCCACCAAAGAATAAATATATAAATAAGTAAAGTAAAGCAGATGTTGCTTTTTATGATCTATTCTTTATCTTGTCAGGGTGTGAGTTATATTTATAATGTGTTCCACACCTAGCTGCTACTGACAGAGCAGTAAAGATCAATCATGAGATTTAATTTTGTTTTAGAAAAATCCATTTCCCATCACTCCTGTTATATTACTACTGTCTCAAAGTACAAACTACATTTCTTACAAGTTGCTTCTTTTTTTCTTTTCAAATTTGAAAATCCATAAATCATTTACTCCTGCTCTCTGTGTTCCTCACCCAGACTCCATGCACATAGAGGACATGGAGGCGGTCCAGAAGCTACAGGACGCCCTGCATGAGGCCCTGCAGGACTACGAGAGCAGCCAGCACCAGGAGGACCCACGGCGGGCTGGCAAGCTGCTCATGACGCTGCCCCTGCTAAGGCAGACGGCCACCAAGGCTGTGCAGCACTTTTACAGCATCAAGGTGCAGGGCAAGGTTCCCATGCACAAACTTTTCCTGGAGATGCTGGAGGCCAAGGTCTGATCGCAGCACGGCTAATTGGCCGTAGCAACAGATGAGGGCTGCATTAGTGATACAGAAAGTGACTTGAACCAAGGCTGTGGGTACTCAGGAGACCCCCACTGACTGTACTGGACTGAACTCTCTCACTCCCCCTCATGGAAACCTGGGGCAGTAATTAAAAAAGAACAAATGCAAAACATGGTCATTAGTATAAATATTAAAATGATGCAGATTAATTTAAAATATATAAGAAATAATATGTACAGTAATAATTTTTTTGGTTTTTGTTAATTGTCATTGCTCATGCTGTATATAAAGAAGGACCCCTCCAAATTAGTAGTTGCCAGTTCTTGATTTATTTATTTTTTTTCCCAGAAAACAAAAAGTTCTTAAGAATTTCTCTGAAGACAGCATTGTCAACAACCACAAACAGACTCACTCATCTCATAGCTGTGTTTTTGCCTGGACTTAACCAGGACATGTAAATATTTATCATTGGAAGACTGAGTGTACAGTTTAAAGTCTGGTGAACTCGGTGGCCAATTTCTCTTGTTCTCTTCCTTGGGGGTAAAAAAAAAGTGAACTAAAATTGTTTCCTACATGTGAACTCTTATCAGTTTTAAATGTCCTTGGATATACCTCTTCAGAGCAGTAAGCCGTGTGGTTTTTGTGGATCTTTCTCAAAGTGGAACACTTGCTGGTCCCATGTTAAACTAAACTAATGTAGGCAGGTACAATATTCACTCGTCTTATTCTGTAGTAACTCAGCAATAAAGAGGTGGGGGGTGGGAGCTGTTGGGAAGCTGGGCTTACCATCCTATCTTACGTGTGCTTTTCGATGCTGCTGTAGCTAAAGAAAAAAAAAAAAAAAAAAAAAGGAATTATGTCAAAAAAAAAAAAAAAAAAAAAAAAAAAAGGAATTATGTCTGTATATTTCAGTACCACCAGTGGGATTCACCACTGTACCACTGCTGCCCATCACTGTTTCCCCTCTCCTGTAGAGGTTTGTCTCATTGCTGTTTATGCAACACACTGAACCCCAAATTTGGTCACCGCGGAAAATGCATCTGGCATTCACACAGGCGACCTGATCTGGGTCAGGTGAAAGATGATCAGCGGGTTTGGTGTATCAAAGGATTTATGCCGAGTGGCAGAAGTCCAGGAGATTTCATGTTCAAACAATCAGAGGTCCATATGTCAGCCACTCTATTTTGGGCTCTTTTAAGCCTGTGTTAGAGTCATCCTGCGCACAGGGAGCAAGGTGCCCAGCATCTGCTCTCACCATTTTAGACACCTCCTTTCTTTTAATAGCTGTGCCTGCATTTATAGAGCCTCATCCAAACGGAGGTAAATGGCAGGTGCAAGGCTGGATTGGTGGTACTTCACACTGGGTTTATTTTTAACCCAGCAGGACATTGTTGTCTGCGCAGCTCCGCTCCAGAAGTACAGTAAACACGTGGACTACTTCTTCTTGACCTCATGTTGACACAGTGGCCGGTGTAGAGTAACACCTTTCTCACTAGCCTGCAGGCAGGCAGGCAGGCATCTGTGAGGAGAGCTCCGGATAGCCGAATAGCTATGCAAGAAATAAAGTGTCATCATGCTCCGAAGGGTAACAGCAACGCAGCAGTGTGTCAGTACAAGGTGTGATCTCTGGTGGGATACACAGACCTTATGCTCCCTTCTCCCTGTATTTCACTACATGTCCATTACACCGGGTATGAGTAATGCTTAAATCCAGTCCAGCAGAGCTGCCACTCATCTCCATGTGAGAGCCAATGTGAATCGGAGGTGAATGCTTATACTACTGAAGGGTTTTGTTTTTTTTTTGTGATGTCACAACAATATGATACTGTGATCAAAGGAATCCCCCCCCCCAACACTGCAGTAGGGTAGGATTGCTGCAGTGCTTGAGATATCAGTGGCTATCGCTGATCCAGTGGTCAGCATGCCTTTCTTTAAGCGCAGCCCGTATTGGCCAAGCGATGGAGCTTAGCTACCCACTCTAGCACCCTGTCATCCCAACTTGAATCAGCCACTGTCCATTTAAGAAGCTTCATTGTAGACAGTGACAAGATATCTTTTGAGTTATTTTGCTGCACAACACAACAGGGACCAGTTCTGACTGAAACCATGCTGAAGAGCATGCTTTTACGTCGACGTGGGATGATTTGTAGGCTCTGAACTAACACACAGTACTGTAAAAGCCCTCTTATCAGACACAGATCCCATATATCAGACGAAAGAGCTATATTTGGTTTGCTTAACTCCCACAAAAATATTTTGTGCTTGTTTCAATAGGAGCCCAGTGTAAATTACATGTTTTGCAGAAAACCTTTACAACTAGTGTTTTATAGTGACTCAAAATGGCTACTCAGAAGAAGAGGAGTCCTCTCCGCTCCGTTTCTTTTTACCTGTGGCACTGTGTTCAGTAAAAGATAACATGTCTTACGTTACAAGCTGTGTCCAAGTGTGAAAATGTATCCGCGTCAAAAACAGTAGGTTGCCGAAATACCATTGAAATAAAGTATGCAGCGTCCTGCTGACTGCTACCTCATTATCATATTGTCAGCTTTCTTCTCTTCATCGTCTTTGCTGTAAACACACAGTACAGTGAGCCATCCATTTGTTCCTTTCCCACATTGCAACATTTCATTTCTGATCCTCATCATCTGCTCTTCATACACCCGTTTGTAAACAGAACGCATGCTTCACATTGACCACATGACTTCAGTGGGTGTGCCCACCCCATTTTGGTACTAAGCGGGTTTTGTGTTTTTTATTAAACATCAGTGCGTCAGAATTGGTCCCTCGGTGATATATTGCTGACAGGGGCAGGTGACTGATTTCCTGCTTCTGTGCTATGACTATTTATGGTGTGAAATATATCATTTGGCAATGGTGTACATTGATATCTCTGATCATTGATTCACCAATATCTGTGTAACTTTTACGTTTTGATTTTCAAAAAGGTAAAGGATCAATGTATTAAATACTTCCTGAAATCTGAATCTTCTTTGTTATGATTAAATATGCTGTGAAAATCCTAAAATGAAAGATTTCATAAATCGCTCTCAACCAAACCGCTGGAGATTGGCAGCAGCCTAACACAGTGAAGTAGCAGGTATTAGGGCTGCCACGTTTACCATCTTTATAAACATAAAAAAAAAAAATTACAACATGAGTATGTGCACAGAGTTTATGGTAATCCCTCTAATACTGTAGTTGTTGCAACAGACTGTATATGGACATAAAGATGTTAATAATGTAAAATGACCCCCCCCAAAAAAAAGTTGGATTCATCCTCTGAGGAGCACGATTATGTTGCAAAGAGGTCAACTGAGGCCATTCAAAGAGACGTGCAGCAAACATCGTTAAAACAAGTGGCTACAGGTCATGATGTCATCGACAAGAATCTAAAACTACTTTTGAAGCCTGAGTAGTAGTTGGATTTGTTGCCTCACAGCAAGAAGTTCCATAAATCGAATCCCAGTTCGACGTGGTGTTTGGATGTTACAGTTCAAAAACATGCAGAGGTTAATTGGACACTCAATTATAACTGACTGTAGGTGTGAGTCTGAAAGTGAATGGCCGTTTGTATGTTGGCCCTGGTGACCTGTCCTGGGTGCACCCTGCCTTTCGCCCTATTGCAACTACAGGGGTCGCCCCCTGGTGGCTATTCTACATATTCGTACTTTTTTTTGTTGGAACAAACCGGAAGACTACGTCCGATTTTAATATATGGTCGATGGCAGAGGTCTCAAACTCGCAGCCTGCGGGCCACATAGCCCGCCCCTTAATATCAAGTTATGTCGCTAGATTATAGGCAGAATACAATACTAAATCTGATTATCTACTGTCATGAACAGTGAGCAATATTTTTATAATAATAATACCTCAGGGATTATTATTATAATAATTTACACTTTTAAATGTTCTTAACATCAAATTATATAAATTATATATGAGCATGTTTAGTGTTTGTATTACAGTTGTCCATATGTTATTATTTATATTTATGATTTCAATTTGCATCGTAAATATGTGTTTTTTTATTATTATTATTGTGAACTGTGGATTGTTCCATATCATAACAAACACCTTTACTTTGAAATTCTGTGAAATATCATCATGAATCATATTATTGCATTATAGCGTTATCCTGATGGAATATCGTGAGGCCGGGTCATGTGAGAACTTTATCTCACATGACCCGGCCTCCTCATGACCAGGCTGGACACTCATTGGTCCCCCAGGCCATTTGAGTTTGCTCTATGGTTAAAACCCATAAAAAAGCTAGATGTTACTAATATTACGGACATTTGTTGTTTACTGTACTTATCTTTAATGTAATGCACTCTCTGACTCATTCACCCAGTTAAGCTACTGTTACCCGAACCCTGCTCTCTGCATGATGTATTAACTCATCACACTCACAGATACACTGGCTGGGATTTCAGCAATGGCTCAGAACAAAGAGCAGGTCAAAGCTCCCAGCAGAGCTGAGACGAAGGAAGGCAGGCAGGAGGAGGGCAAGTCAGTCAAGTTAGAGATTCACGCAGGCCACCCAACCAAGCAGCCATCAACCGCTGCCACTGCAGGGCCAGAAGCTGTTGAAAATGGATCCGTCACAGGAAATAGGCACACAGACACGCTAACACTGATGGAGGTGGGGGGGAAGTGAGGGGCTGCAGCTCCATTATTTCAGGAAGCTGATATTCTAGGGAGTTGAAGTATTCCCCTCTCTATATAATTATAAGAGCCAATTTCCCTTTTTGAAATAATGTCTTGCCAACTAATTAATGGTAATAATCCTCTGTGTGGAAACAATGGCATCATAAGGCAAGAGACAGAGAATGACTTGAGGATGAGAAGAAAGCAGAGGAAGATCCGGAGGCCCACACAAATAAGATGTAGAGCACAGTTGTCAGGTGCTGCGTTTTTCAAAAAGCCACTCGCTCCCCGTTTCTCATGCAAATCATTGGCTGGGGCCAGATATTGCCATCAATATGTTTCGTACAGATACAGTAGCAGGGCAATCATTTAGCTTCATTGACAGGTCAAAACACCTTTGATTAGAGTTATGAGGCAGCTCATCAAGATGCGGCCCTACTTGCAGCTGTATGACTGCTGCGTATTGCTTAAGTGTGTTTCATTATTCCCAAAGCAACCTTCATGATGGTGAGGGAAAGGATTACACGTCAGAGTGAGTGATTGGGTTTGAACAGAGCTGCTGCATACACTTTGTATCAACCCAGGGCTCAAATTACACTTAGGTTGAAAACGGAGCGCGCAAATGCCCAGGAGAGCTTGTGGCACAGAAATGAAGAGTGGGCCACCATCTCTCGCTCTGTGTGTGTGCGTGCGTGTGCGTGTGTGTATTCCTAACACACATACACACATGTCTCATCTTATTCTTTTGTTGAATTATCTTCTGACCCTCTCCTCCTCTTCTCTCCCTCCCCTTCCTCACACTCACCTCCTTGTTGTTTTTCAGGCACAACCATCCTTTATGGGCATCCTTATTGTTCCACTGATTCTGTTATGTGTATTTATTGCTCCATTTGTGAAATTGGAGGCCTAGGCCGACAAGCCTATTACTATTCAATAACAAGAGCTGGGCATTTTCACAACCGTGGGACATCAATGTCCCAGACAGAAACATTGCGTCACATCAATTTCAAAACAACAGACAGATTGCTATAGTGTTGCCGCGCATTATAACGGAGAAGGAAAATTCCCCACATCCGCTGTGAGTGCCAGCAGTCAACAACACGTCCGATCTTCAACAAAAGCACTGTGTAATTGCCTCAAGAGTGGATGTATTTCCTAATAGATCCTGGATACTGCTGTCCTGTACCTGTCCCACCGGCAGCAACTAAGCCATGCATCCCCACACCTCTGACCCTGCTCAGGACTCTCTTTGGCAGATCAATAGGCTGTCAAAGTGCCTAGCAGGCACAGCAACTGGGCCATCTGAGATTTCGCCCCCTCATTGTCCGTCTTCACCGTTTTTAAGTGCATTTATCAGGTTACACGCCTGCTCTCTTCATCACTTAATGCATGGCTGAGCTGCTGTCCTAAAAAAAAAACCTAATGGCCAACAGCAGACCTTTGCCCAGTTTGTCAAATTACTCTGTTTTCTTTTTTTTTTTTTTCCCGGACACACCATTACACAATCATACAAGTGAAATGGTAGAGTATAAAACCCCAGCTGGATCTGATGTCGGTCATTAAATCAAGTCTTATCACTTATTTCATAAGTGACACTAGTATGTTTCTGGGCCAAACTGTAAAAGGAGCTGCATGAACAAGCATCACTAATTCAGCTGATAAGCGCTGTAGAAATGAAGCAGAAACCACAAAATCCCCCGAGGGAAGGTGGCCAGCCAAACGACGGGACAGGAAGCTCCGCTGCACTGGATGCATGTGAGCATGAGACCACACTGACCCTACAGTGCCGCAGTGAAATCGCTGCTTTTACCTTAAATCAGTGCACTTGTGTTCTCCAACACTTGCACGGTGAAAGAGCGGGGAGGTTGTAAACTACACACACACACACACGCACGCACAGATAACTGCATGTGAAGGGTTTTGTTCCTTCATTTGAGATTTATTTGCCCAACTGTATCTTTATCTGTGCTGCTCACTGATATGAAGCTGTGGTGGGAGCAGAAATATTTCCAACTATCTGCTGACTGTATCTCCCTCCACCCAAGAACACACTGTTGTGGGATGTGGTGTGTGCGCGCGCGCGTGTGTGTGTGTGTGTGGGGAGTCTCTCCTCCCTACACTGCTTTATTGCCTCTGCCATGTATTCACGTGTTCTTATGGGCTTTTCCAATTTAACCACTGGTTCGGAAATAATGAAGGGAGATAAGGGAAACTGATAAGCATGGATATGTCCATCAAATGGAGAAAAACTCACACAGAATGGTTTGTGTGCTCATACATCACAGATATTAGGCACAATCACTGTGTTATTACTGTGGACCGTGCCTCTGCTTTGAATCAAATCATTTATATATATATATATCTACATTTTCATATTTCCTGTCTTGGATTTTCAAAAATCGGAACTTAGATAATAAATATTTCACTTTTTTTTTAAATTTTTTTAATTAATTTAAATGTAATTTTTCACCTGCTCAATATACATGTTACTTGGTTACTGTGTTTATTAATCATGCAGATACTAAATACTCTGACCAACTGAGCTTTTGTTAAATACACCATTCCTGTTATTTGCTATCAGTGCAACAGTATGCTGGTTGATACCATGGATCGCAGTATTTCCTTTGGTGCAAAGGAGCAGAGTGGGGAACGATCAGGCTCTACTCCGGAGGGAGGGAGGCCAGAGATGAGTCTGACCTTTTAGGCATGTCAAGCAAAGGTTAGAAATCTCCACTGGCCTTAAAGCAAATGCACTTGTTTGCCATAATGGAGAAAGCCCCTGTCTTTTTTTTCAGCTAGAGACCAGGTCTGATCCCCAGAGAGTTCCCTATGTTGGAATTCAGTCTGCACACACACACGCGCACACACGCACACACACACACGCACACACACACACACACACACAGCACTGCCTCTGTTGTCGGAGGCTAATTAAGTATTCATCTTCCTCGTATCAAACCAACCAAACTCAACTTATTTTATCAAGTGATGTCATTTCAGATTGAGTCAAATACATGATAAACTGTGAAACACTGACGACCTCAGAAAGGAAGTCACCCATCCCTTTATAGTGATGGGTAATTCTTTGGAAATCTCATAAATATTGGCAAGATGCAACCTGGGGCCTAAAGACATTTTGTACACCATAGAACACATATTGCCGCTCATAATTCACACATTTATATTCATAAACGTGATTTTGTATTTAAAATATGACTCGTAAAGCATGATACATGGAAATTGACAGATCATATGTGATTCCTGAATTAAGTATCATATAGATCACATGTTTAATGTACTTTTCTCTCTTCCCTCTCCTTGCCTGAGAAAGGAGCCTTGACCATGCTGCATGCAGGTAATTTACAGTGTTATGGGATGAGTGCAAAACATGCTGTAAATAAATAGAGTATACCCATTTCATTTTAGGGCAGGAGGGAGGTTATAGACACCCCCCACACACACTCACACACACTCCACCCTGCTGCCCTTTGTGATGGTGATGTTCTTTTTGTGGGTGCATCTGTATATCACCCAGACTAGAGGAGGCCACAAATGGGGCAGCAAGCGACACTATGCAGTCCATTTGCTAATTTCAATATGGTCTCCGTCTGCGTGGGTATGGCCTTGGGCACAGTCGCAACCCCCATCTTAGTTCACCGCCGCTCCCTCTCGTGTCTCCCATGTGTCCCTTTGACCTTGCACTAACTCACAAACAGCCACACACACAGTCGCACACAGATGCTTATTGACTTTAATAAACAAATAATTATACAGTACATACAAATTATATTTCGGCTCTTTACATGCTTTTATTTTTTTTACACCAGGCATGAGGAAAGGGGACAGATGAAAAAATGTATCACTCAACATCATACACATTTTTTCACTTTTTTTTACTTCAGTGTTTCTGGTCACATATTTAACAAGCATTGATACCTTCAGCAAACGGCTGCAGCACAGTTCCTATTGTCTCTCTGTGTGTGTGTGTGTTTACCTGGAATCCTTTATGTTGTAGGGACCAAAATCTGTTTACACAATCACATTATTGAGGCTTTTCTCCCTTATGAGGAGAAAAATCAAAGCCTCATAATCTAAACTACTACATTTAAGGTGAAGACATATTTTAAAGTAAGGCTGAGGTTAGGGTTAGGGTCAAGGTTAGGGTTAGACCATGAGTAATTATAGTTAGGGTTGGAGTAAATCTCCAGGAAATTAATGTAAATCAATCCAATGTCCCCTGAAGTCCTGGAAACCCGTGTTTGTGTGTGTGTGTGTGTGTTGGCCCGTGCAGCACTGACATGCACTGCATATGGCTGCATATGAATTGCCATGATTTGCTCAATAACTGTCTGCATTGATATTGCTGTGATCATTGCCCAGCTGTACAATGCAAATCAAATGAGCAAATCAAGTGTGTTTTTGTTGTAATATTGCTGTGATGCGTCACCTGCAGTTCTGCACACCTACAGACTTTCATCAGTTTTATTAAAAAAAAAGAGATAAAATGATTTTGTTTGTGACTGTCTCAGAGTTTGATCACATTGCATTGCCATTGCTTTATCCTCAGTACGCAGCATCTCGTCTGACTGACTGACTGCCATTTTAAGGTTTACTGGCCCATGAATCGTGATGAAAACATCTACAACCTATGAATATGTCCTTCTGTATGTCTCCTATCGCCCTCTCTCCAATATGTGTGTGTGAGTGTGTGTAAGGAATGGGTGTTAGAACAGAAGCAGGGCGAATATTACACAATCCTGAGTGTATTATTGTAATTAGATTTCCCAGGATAGCTCAATTAAGTCATACTGCTCCGGGGAGCCGGTGGTTTGTGGTTTGACACTCACTCACAGGGGGTCCACTGTGTTAAGTAAAGCAGAGAAACACAACTATTACTATGGTCACTTGTGTTTGTGTGAACCAAAAACCCAGATAACTGACAAAACTCGGCCTCCATAAAGTAGCATGTTTGCTTTCCAGCAACCCACAGAGCCCTGCAGTCGCTCCGCAGCACAGATGCTGCTCAGGAATGAAGGACAGCGCACAGTTACCTGAGGACTCTAATGTAATGTAATGCATATTCTAATGAGAGGAGCTCCATCTATGGACCACCTGTTGAACTGCATTCATGATGCAATCCCTCAAACACTGCTGAGGAAAAACGCTTGTTACTGTGGTGTGTTAAAAACAAAAGAAAATGCTTGCGGTTGGTAAATAATCACAAAGCTCTATTTTTAGCAGCTGCAGGATAAATCTGGTGGACACTCAGTATTGCTGTAGAGGTCATCTTTAAAGCACTGTCCAGGCTCTCTGTGATTATTTATTTGTATGAATGGCAACAAACGTGAATATGTTTGGAGGAATTGCTTGTCATGTGTGGTGACAAAGGGAGATTCAGCACTTTTGATGATATGTGGTTACATTACTGGTCTCAAGGCTGCCGCTGAGTTTAAATGCTCCAGTAACATTTCCTTTTATTTATATCCGCAGACCTTGGCTGAAATAAATGAGTTGAGACAAGTGTGAGGGGCCGATGTTACGAACAATTTCTTCCTGACATCGGGAAACGAGTATGCGCAAGACATTCAACTCTTTCACTGCCAGTGGCTGACAGGCCGCCCAGGCTCAGCAGCAGGAGGCCTCTTAAAAAGATTCAATGTCGGCATCAACATGAAAGTCGTTGTGTCATTATCTTAAATCTTAACTATCCAGCAGAATGAAAGTGTGAGAGACAACCGTATCTGTCAGGGGTCGGCAGGAGATGTTTTATTCTCTGTGTACAGTGAGTGCCCCTCTTGCACACCGAGATTAGCAGTTCCGACCGAGGAAGTCACTCCACAAGGGTCATTCTGCAGCCTGCCTTCAATTTACTGCCACTTTTAATATTCTGTCACAGTTAAAATTTTTATTGCCCCCTTTTATGACCATATCCTTATGTCCCATGCTTATGAACTTTTCTATGCAAATCACTCACTTGAATCAAAAATGGGGTCCTGTGGTCTTTGTTTTCAGGCAGCCGAGGCATCAGGAACATCACTTAGTTGTCATCAACGCCATTTCTCTTCTGTAGCATTTTTGCGCCCGCAAATCCCACATTGCTGAGAACAACCCCAGGGACTTTGGAATTCAAAATTACGTCAACCCACAACGTTTTTTTTTTTTTTTTTGAGCAAATTTTCAGAAGCAAACAGCAAATCCTGAACTGAATACTGAGGTTCGGTCTCTTTTCTGTAACAGTGCACATGGACTCACAGGGGACAAGTTTCTCTGTACTAAACATTTGTACTTGCGTCACCTCGCTACATTTTCACACTCTTCTTCCTCCCTGACGACTGCCCCGCTCTTGTTTTCTCTTCCTCTGAGGCTTGACAGGCCAACGGGCTTCAGCAGAGTGAAAAAAGAGAGGCAGAGTGGATGCGCTGCAGATTTACGAGTGCATGGATCTGCCACTTTGAGGATGAAGTTCATGAATACGTTTAGATTTTGTCCTCTGACGCTGCTGTCCTCTATGTTATGGGGCACACGGATACATACAAATATGCAGAGAGGCGTGTCTTTTAATGTACTGCTCTATGGATCATCCAGCCAGCCAAATGGGGGGAGGAGAGACTGGGAGACTGACCAGTGGCCAGCAAGACTGGACTATTGTCCTGGTGCCATGGTGACTGGGACCAATCAATAGTACATTAGCACGATCACTATATAGATACTTGGTGACTGCCTCTCTTGCTTTGTGTCCGTCTCTCTGTCATTTATACACACCATCACACACATGGGCTCTTAATGATAGCTATTTGATTGGGGAAGGTGCATGAAGTTGTGGGCAGAGCTGACCAGGGTGATGTGTGGATGTGCTCGGGGGCCTCTAAGTGCTCATGAATGGCCCTAATGTGGGTGGCAAATGGAGACATAAAGAGGGAATGGGTACACTTTTCACTTTAGTCTGACATACCGTTGCTGCCCCCTAAAGCCCTTGAGGGGGCATTTGGAGAGGGTGCGAACATTCAAATCCTCCTCCTCCTCGGAATAATTGTTAAGGATATTGACCTTGGGAAGGAGGCAAGAATGATGGAGGGAGGAGAAATTGGGTGAAGGGTTGAGGTGGTTCATAGTTCATGCCGTTTGCTTGACCTACGAGAATTTATTCCTTCCTCATAGAAGCCACACATTTGAGTCCATGTGTTGTACTGTATGGCCACTTTGGAGGTATTAAGGAAGAGAGTAGTTCAAATCAAAAGGTGTCAATAGAAATGGCATCACAACTGCTTGAATCAACCACTTCAATTTCAGGCCTTATTTTCCCCCCATGTCATTGATTCAGAGCACACACAGCTCTATCGGAATAACGAGGGAGAATGTGGCAGTCTCACACACAAACATCCCCATCCCCTGTCCTTTGCCCTGACCCTGATCTGGCTTGGACAAGTTCACCATCCTGTTCTTCCTCAAGTCCCAGTCGATGGGTGTCAATACACTGGATTGGTCATGTGACAGCAGCTAGAAGGGGAGTCGATGTGGAGCTGATAAGCAGCGAGAGGCTGCTTTGTTTTAGTAATGACGGCTTAAACAAATGCCCACCGGCCCTTCCGTTAACCCACAGCATCACCTCAAACAACAAGCTTTCATCAATAAAGGGGCAGTGAAGGGACAGACGCTATATGGACCCTCACTCTGTACACATCCCACAGTACTGAGTTGCAGAAAATCTACATCTTGAAAATGTTTACGGAACAAAAGTAAGTAAATGTTTTATTCAACCTTTATTTAACCCATAAAAGAAGTCCCATTGAGACCATTTTCTTTTTTCAAGGGAGACTTAGCCAAGCCAGACATACAGAAAATAGGTTACAAAAACATTTTTAGAATTACATGAAACATTATGTAGGTATCCGTGTCACAGCACCTAAGTGGTTTACCTCTTATTTGGCCAACAGACGTTTCCCTGTTATGATTGGCGACCTCTCATCAGCTTACACTCCTCTCTCCTGTGGAGTGCCACAGGGTTCTATTCTTGGCCCTAACACAGAATTGGTATTTTCACTGCTATGCAGATTACTTACAAGTCCGTCTGCCTATATAAGCAAGTGGAGGTGAGGCCCTGAATGCTCTGTGTAACTGCATCAGTCTACATGAAAGTGCATCTTGTTTGGTTCTCGAATGCTGTTTTTCAAATGTCCCTGCTCTGGGCTTTTTTTTCAGACCAGGTGTTAAAAACCTGGGTGTGATTTTCGATAGCAGTCTGAAAGTGGATAAACGCTGATAAACTCGTTAAACTCGTTGTTTTTTTTTCAGCTTCATCTTTCAGCCAAAAGTAAGCCTTTCCTTAACCTTAGCCTGATCTGGAAATGGCAGTCCACACTTTTATTAGCTCCAAGTTATTACTACAATGCACTTTATGTTGGTTTTTGTCTTTCCCCTTGGCACCTCCAGGTGGTTCAAAATGCAGCCGCAGGTCTCAAGTTCTACAGCACAGAAAGCAAAATCTTCCTGTTTCACATGTTTGCCCCCTTAAAATATACTTGATATGCTGTGGGCTTTTCCTGCAGTGTAAAAAAACCCACATATAATCATGTTAGCATTAAATGGTAAGAAAACAGGGACTTGTTTCTTAGTGTTCAATATCGTGAAGAAATTAGACAGGTTTTTCAGCAGACTCCCTTTTATTTATCAAGCTGATTAATTGCCAGCTTAATGGCATTTTATAATGTTACATTAACACTTTAACGATTTAATGCTCTTGGTTCTGCATTGTAATGTCCAAAGTTCATTAGAAGTAAATCTTATCTCATTACTTATGGTGCTGGTGGTTATTGAAATTGTAATTCTGATTTATATCTCAGCAAGATATGTAGTATAGGGGAAAATCAGGGGCGCAACAAATATCAGAGGTGATGAGAATTTGGATTTTGGTCTCTTAAATCATTAATTCAGTCTGTGCTTTTTGTGTTTTGTCTGCCCACAGACAACATGAGCTGCTGTATGCATCTTATTTTGACCAGTTGTTACGGGTGTCATCCACCATTTCCCGCCCCTATAATTGACCCATATTCTCCTGCTGCTCAGGGTTAATTTTACAGTATGCAGACATGGTTTACAGACATGACAAAACATTTGGATAATGTAAATCACTGCAGTATAAAAGAGACTCATTGTGATATATTTATTGCATTAATGTGTGAGGTAGTAGAGAATAAAAGAGTCGTGTTTTCAATGGATCATTGCCCCTGTTAACACTTTTAACATAAAGGCAGTTGCTTTGACCACTTCCTGTACTGTGTGACTGCAAACAATAGCCTTTTTACTATGAAACCCTCCTCCTCCTCTCCTATGACAGGCTTTTATGGTGTGACAGTTGCACTATACCTCTGCAATTACTTTTCAATTAGCACGATGAACATTTCCAACACTGCGGCGCAATTATTTTATAGCCCAGTGTCTTAGCCCATTAATGGTGCTACCAACAGCACGGGAAGTGATAAACCATCTGGCCAGGCTCCCAAAGAGATAGAGCACACTTAATGGAGTGAAAAAGTAAAAGCAATTAATGTCACATTAATATAATGATAATAATGCTTTCCCTTACAGCTCTGGCAGGCAGATCAGGGGACTGGGACAGAGCTTTCATGAGCATTGCTCAGCTGAGGAGAGAAATTCTGCTGGGACTCAGAACAGCCATGCACACCAAACTGAGGAAACAGGGAAACAAGCTCACTGTGAATGGAAACATTACTCCAGCCAGGGAGAAAAATTCTCAATGGAGAAAGGATCAAATACTAGAAGACAAATATTGTGAGTGAAACTTTGAATATTGGGCCATACATTTATGAATCAGTGCACAGATAAAGTGTATTTCAGTGTTTCTTACTGCCATGATTTAAAAGATGGCAAAGATGGCATAACCTTGAAAATTGACAGCACAGTTTGACTGGCATATGTGCAAATTCCTGCAAGTGCGCATCAGGTGCCAAGTGTACTCCTGGCGTTTTAAAGGATTAAAACTTGGTTCACAGTAAATGAAACTACATGGGGTGTGGGTGCAACAAAAGCACACGGAGAGCTGCACAGTCATGTCCATCTCAAAACGGGGGCAACTAAATACCCCAATCGCTTTCATTATCTTTCACTATATAACTCATATAGCCCACATTACAAAACAAGGTGTATCACATAATATACTGTAATTCCTGATCTACAGGAATAAACACAATCAAACATTTAGACAAATGCAGTCCATGAATGAAACATCTAACTTTTCTCACCTGATCAGAAAAATCAATCTTAAAAAAGAATCTCGTAAAACTAAAACTCAGCTTACATGATTATGTCTGCTGGGGCACATGCTAGAAACATGCGTGCTTGTTTTATTTACACCTGCACCTGCATGTGTGTGTGTGTGTGTGTGTGCAGCAGTGCCTGTCTCAAGAACAGCTCCCCCTGTCCTATCTCCTGACCCCTCTGTGTTCTCGCCGCCCTGCTCTGTTTGTGTTAATTCCTCTACATCTCCAGGGTGGCTTACATTAGAATATCTTAACCACTGGGCTGCATTTGCATAGTGTGATGGATGCTGCTGAATCTCCATGCCAGATAATGTCCACATTTTGCATTTTAAACTAAGCTACGCTACGGACGTGCTATCCATTTTCACTGGGGGAAATTAGGTCCTGGTGGGAGAGCGACTGGTACTCTGTCATCCCAAGCAAAGCTCCTTGCCCGGGTTTTATGACACCTCTGGGGCACCATACAGAGACAGGTTGAGGGTCATTGTCCAGCAATGGTCAGCTGTGATGCCTCGTAAACACTTGGTAAACTTGGGTGTCAGTTTACTCCGCTTGTTTTTTTTTTTTAAAGTTGGGGATGGAGCTCTCTTGCAATATTCATGTGTTTCTGTATGTCCATCTGTCCACCAGCCAATGCACGCTCTACTGTATTTCTTCTCCTGGAGTTACTTTCCTGGAGTGAAGCGTGATAAGCCATGCATAATTTCCATTTTAATCCATATAGTCCAGCAGACGAGTCATGTGCATATGTCTCAGTGCAGCCAGACTGCTGTGGCTGTGATCGAGTGTTGATTTCCGTTGCAGGGCTGTTGTGGCCCGCGGCATTTGATCAACAGAAATAAATCAGTGGGCTCCTTTATGTGACATGAGATAGTTGTACATTTATAAGCCTCTTTATGAGATAAGATCTCAACACTTGAGCTTGCGTCATGCACTCTGACACACACACACACGCACACACACACATATATGCAGAACTGGGTCCCACATGCTTATTAGCCAACACAATTGCAGAATGTAGTTTGCCTGAGGTGAGCTATTCAACAAATATCCACACGCAAATTGTTATTTATTATCCTTATAGAAAGAGAAAAAGGATCTGAAAAAAGGGCATTATCAAGCACAAACTTTTAAATGAAACGCTGTAGTTAAGGAACAAATGGAAAATGACAGCGCCCCTGCACATGTGAGCAGTGCTTTGTGTTACAGTTAGAGAACAAGTAGGTTTGTTGTGTATATATCCATATCAGGAGAGCGATAGCTCATTGCTTAGTCGTCTCCTTGCTTTCTTTTCACACAAGCATGAAAGGCATTGCTGTGCAGCCTCGTGATTCTGTAATGTTCTGCTAATTACGTTTGACTAATTATGATTCTTTTATGTGGCTATATAAGCCGGGTGTTTTCCCCCTTATTATGATATAGGTCCTCGCTCTGCTTCATTGATCACGATTGGATACGAAGGCCTCCGTTTTTCTGTTTATTTTCTAATTAAATATTAGCTTTAACCACATTGGGGGGGGGATAATTAAACTATTACACCCCTCCCACCCATTGACCGCTCTAGAATGTGATCAAGTGAGACTTAAGCTTTAATTAGATGCTTGGACATTAGTGCTTTTTTTTTCCCCATGTTAGGAAAACCAGGCAGGATGCTTTCAACACCAAGCACCTTGACTGAGCTCAAATTACATCCGCCTTTAAGTACTGGATTGATTGGGGAAGGGGAGGCTGTCTTTACAAGCTAAGTGTTTCTGAATAGAGCCGCAGCACATACCTCTTCTTCTCTCCTTCCACGTGCCCCATAAAGAGAGCACGATTGGAATGTAGTGTGGAGTATGTGGAAAAACAGGCGGGATAATTTAACAACACGCATGTAGACAAGAAGGAGGGGGGGAGGGTGCTTTGTGGCAAAGAAAGGATGTCTCAACAGAAAGAGAGAGAGAAGAGTGTGCGTGTGTGTGTGTGTGTGTGTGGAAAGGTGTGAGGTGTGCGTTGGGGGATAGGGGGTGGAAAGCAAAGTGCCACACTGCTCTCTTTCTCTTTCTCCTCAGATGATGGATAGCAACAGTAGGGAGAACAAAACCAAGCATTCCTCATGCTGTCAGCACAATGAAACAGGGACATAACAGGATTTGGTCACAGTGCGAGCGGAGCACTTCAGAGAGATGCCAGGCCATCATGCCACTTCTACTGGAAGTCAAAGACTCCATCCATCACTTATAACGTCCCCTTAGCTTTTGACTGGGGCTGGCGTGGCTGTCTTTCCTGGGACTTCCCGTTCTAAGGCATGAGCCTGAGTGATGACTTTATTGCACTAGCCATTGTTTTATTGTTGTTATTCCAATGAAGGGATTTTTTTTTTTTTTTTTGAGTCGGGGTGTAGATCACTCCACATAATGCAGTGTATGTATCCAGAGAGAATAAGGTCATTTTTGTTATTTTCTTGTGGTTGTTTAATGGAATACTTCAACATTCTGGCAGAGCACTCGATGAGAGGATCAATACCACTTTCATATTTGTTTCTATCTCCATGTGAAATTGAAGCCGGCAGCCTCCAAGCTTAGTTTAAAGACGGGAAACAAGTCAAGACAAGTATATTTATAAAACACATTTAAAACAACCACATCTGGGCAAAGTGATGTAAAATAACATAACGGGAGATAAAATAGCACAACGTGCAAGCCACAAGAGATACAGAGGGAGTAGTTATTCATGTGTGTCCAGAGATAACAAAACCCACCTACTATCACATCTAAGGCTCACTAATTAACACATAAGACAGTAGAAACATTTTTGGTCTTATGGGTTAGTTGTGTGTGAGACGTATTCTTTAATTTGTTCACAAAAATACAGTATACACAGATACATACATTGTGTAAATGTTTGAGTTGTACAGGTACTGGTAGGCAATTGAACAGAGCCATGCAATCTGTTTCATCACATGGTCAGCCTTTATTTCTAAGTCAGAGTAAATGATTGCTTTCAGCTTCATATTTAAGGGGGCAACGGTCAATGTTTGTGCCCCTAGTGCTTTCCTGTTTGGCCACAGTCATAACTATATATTATACATTCTTTACTTTTTTTTTCTCATGGGGAATCAAATAGTTGTGTTGTGCCATGAACCAAGTCATCATATTTTTACAAAAAACCCAGGTCCATCAGGGCCCGGAGAAAAACATAGAGAAAGAACAGCTCATAGGAGAACAACATTTTCACTACAATGATAATAAGTTAGGACAAACTTTTTTCTATTTTAGCAAACAGAAGGTGATCAAAATGTAATGTAAGTGTCTAACTGTCTTTTCAAAGCAGATTTCAGATTTCATTGTGAAGAGTGTTTCATATGTTTATATTGTATATTTCAGTGTAATATTCCTTAACATCCATTAAAGTAAAAGCAAAGTATAAAATATGTCCAAACTCAGGTGCATCCACTCCATTGAAGCTATGCGTTTCCACATCCAGGAAGCACCGTGGCAGCAGGTGTTTCCCATGCATCCACAGCCCAGAGATCAGCTTTATCTATAGCAGTGGGTTGCTCTCCTGTCTGTAACGTGAAGCCCCCCAGTCACAGTACCCAAAACAAGGACTGAGGGGGAGGACAGCCTTTTCAATAAGGTTCCTGAGAGGCTGGCACCAGGTGATAAACATGATACACATGATTGTGTAATGCTCTTGTATGTGATAATGTGAATATTGTGCAGTGGGGAGCAGTGGGGGTTTTGGTGGGGGGGGGGGGGGGGGGGGGGGTGGGGGGGGGGGGGGGGGGACTATAAAATGAAGGACTGGAGGAGGGGATCATTGAAGGGGGAGTTGCATTCTTAAAATTAAAAGTTGTAGCCTATTAGTCTGTTTTTGGTAGCTGAGCACGCGCCCATGCCTAGCACGGCCGCTAATAGGAAAAGATGTGTGGAAGTATATGATTTATGGTTGCACGCAGGCAGGGGTGGAATAATTTGGTGCAGAACGGGTACTTACTGAACGGCAACAACTCGGCTACTTATCCGTACTTTCTGGTGATAAATTAGCTCTTGTTTAAAGTGGCTGGAGACCCATTTTTCATTTTGATTACTACACTTGATATCTCTTTCTTTCTTACTCTCTCTTTGTCAGTAGTGGTTCTTAGCATTTTTTGTGTATATGGTATATGTGTTTGTGTGTGTGTTCATCCCAGCCACTGCTCCTTAACCCTTCCTTCACTGGGCAGTGCAGTAAAACCAAAGTAATGTTGTTTATTGTGATGATGACCAACGTGGCAAGAATGACATGGCGTCTCTCACTGACCATGAGCTGTGCAGAGCTACTGTCACTCAGTGGCCGACCCCTGCCGGGACCTTCCCCTCCTTAGACAAGGTTCCCATTGATCCCACTGTTGCCCCTCAGTGGGGTAAATAAGCAGGTGAAATATTAAGTTATAGGTCAGCATCCAATCATCCAACCATAAATAAAGCTTGCAGCAAGGAGGGGCTGGGCCAAGTCTCCACAGCAAAAGCCCCACTAGCTTGAATTGAGCTCTATGCATCATAACTCTATGCAGAGGTGAAACCAAATCTTCGCTCCTTGACTGTTACTGTCACACGAGTCCACTGCCAAGCCATGCAGCAAGCTGGCGCCCACCCTTATTGTCCTCTCTTTGGCACTGCCAGCCAAGCTGGTGCCCGGCAAATACTGGAAACTCTACAGACAGAATAAATAAAACATATGAGAGCTGAAATGAGAAAAGAGCTGCAGGACCAACAGAGCCACAGTCCAGCAGCCACTGACATATTCACATAGACAGAGCACTTGCAGACAGTCCAGTCTACTAACTGATGGAATAGAGAGGTGTTAAATAAAAATGCTTCTTCTCTGCAGTATGGCATTGATCACACAATTCTGTGTGTGTGTGTCTGAAATCCATTGTTCTAGTTCTTTTGAATTCTCTGGCCCTGGGGCTTAATAGTTTGGAAGGTGTCAACACTTATCTTGACCTGTCTTCTGTGTACAGGACAGCTGAGGGGAGGGTGCCCAGCCCCTGTCAGCCACCCTCGGTTACACCATGAGGGGGCAGGGGTGTGAGGGTAGCAGGGCAGCTCAGAGCGAAGGCCCTTTTTCCCTTCAGGGCTACATCTTCAGGGCCCGCACCTCCAGCCCCCTCTCCACTCCCCTCTATGGTCATGCTGCTGATTGACAGCTATCTTATAGCTGTGGGACATGCACCCCGGCAACCCACCGCTGATAAAATGTTAATGTAATTAACAGATAATGGCTGTTGTTTTTAGCTGTCAATACTCAAACTGGAAGGGGATAAAGGATTGGAGGTGCACAAAGTCACATTCAGATATCTGCCAGCTATTGTAGAATTCAATTAATTCGGGTACACTGCACCCCCCACCTGTCTTCATCTGCTGACCTCCACACAACCATCACAGGCTCTCACCCACCTGTCTTTATTGCAGTGACATCTGATCACCTTCTGGTGATACCGACGGGATTTCTTCTGGCCTGCTGTTTGAGTTCGGGCTGGAAGGGAGGCCTCCGCTCTGACCAGCCATGGCAAATCTTCTCATACACAGCCATGTCTTCCTGCTTGCCGCTTTCAGATCATAAATCATGTGACTGAGGCAGGCAGCCACAGAACTCCTCTCACCTCGGACAGGGAGTCTGACACAGACGCACCCAGCCAGCCCGCCACAAGACAAATGTATTTATATTTTTTAACCAAAAACACAACGCCTATCAGGACATGGCCAGCGCTCTGTGGACATCGGGCTGCCTGACTATTCTGGTATTTTAATAAGTATCAAACCCAAACAAGATTAGGCGCTTCCAGTTTACAAAATGTCAGTGAAGGCAGCGCTATCACTCATAATAAATGGGCCTATGCAAACAGAGGGGTTTTTGCCATGCATAAGAGCTTGTTTGGTGTGCACCATAGTGATGCTGTATGCTGATATGCAATTATTCTAAAGAGTATCAAAGTTCAGGTGTGAGTCTACCATCTTGCAGCAGCAGTGGGGGAAAGCTCTGAGCAGCTACAGATTACCATAGGAATATTCCATGAATAAAGAGAAAAAACTTGGGATGATAAGGTGGAGCCTGAGAGTATGATAAAAAAAAAAATCCATAATGGATGGGTCTGTGTGTATTCATATTTTGTTTTGTCTCGGCTCTATAGCTGATATGAGTGATAATCCTGTAGTCCAACCTGTATGGATTTACTCCTAATGATGTCACCCTGCAACTTTGATCAGTCCATCTCAAGTATTTGTGCTCCTGCTCCTTAATTAACCCAGTTTGTATTTGCTAATGACACCTAATTACCATTTGTGTAACAAGATTGCTCTCGTTGCCATAATGAGAAAAACTCCTTCAAAATGTTGCATGGCTTACGAGCGGGTTTATGCTGTTATTAGCAGAGTGTTTATGCAATCACATCTAATTGAAGTGTTAATTAAATCAGGAATAGCATTTTGCTGAACAAAGACGCTAAACTGCGTGAGTAGTGTTAAAAGCCTAAACAACACCCTCCCCATCAACCATCACTGCAGGCACCTTTCAGCCCACTACCACCCATCCCGCCCCACACCTGTCTACCAGCAGCATCCACACCGGTGGAGTTGATTGGCCCTTTGACCAGCTGTAGTAAAATCAGGCTCCTCCCTCCCACTGCTTCAGTGTTAATTGCCACTCACAAGAGGGTGGAAGGGATGCGGGCTCTTGACCTTGTCCACCCGCCAGTATCCACACAAATCTGGAGGACGGCAAACCAAACACACACAGCGCCTAAGGAAATATCTGAAGCAGACAGATAGTCAATTATTATTTGATAACCAAGCATGACATGTTTGAACGTGAAATATAGTGACACAGTTATGTCTGTTTATTGTTAAGACTGACCTGGAACTTGAACATTGTGTTAATTGTGGGACCTCCATGTGAAGACACTGGTGCCTACTTCCTTTAAATAACTGCTGAGGTCAGACTAAGACAGATTATTGGTTATGAATTTATATTAAATATTATCATTTTTAAAATGTTATGTGTCACTGTTAGGAGAGGGTCTTTCCTTTTTGAATTGCAACTGAGGATTATTTTTTTTTGTTGTTGTTGCTGAGGGGACGCAGAGTGCAAGACTGTGAGAAGAGTGGCAGCAAGAATTGTAAAAACACTATTATTCACTTATGATATAGTGGTATCGACACACACATGCTCACACACTCATGCATGCGCAGACTGCACACATACGCAGTTTACCAAATCAGAAAAACAACCAAAAAAGGGCAACATTGTCACTTTATGAAGGATGTGTCCAAACTGTCCCAAAATGTTATATGCTGAACAAACAACAAAGGTTGTTCAATATATATAAAAAAATAGAAATATGATGATGCTGCTCTTGTTATGCATTTTTTTATATTTAGTATTTTTGTAAACAAAAAGCCTGAGATAAAATAATAATACAAAAGAAAATAGACAATATGCCCGAAAAATCATTTAAAACAATGAACAGAGTGTTGGAGTGTCGGAGCCACATCCATCGCCCAGTTTGTACATGCATTCATAGCTCTCCTCTCGCCATTCTCTGCCTCAGAAGGATGAACCATTTCTCTCCTCTGTCTTTACGTTCCTTTCCTCCTCCTTCTCGCAATCTCATTTCATACCCCAGTCATTATGTCTCCTTCTCCCCCCTTCTCCCATCCTGCTCCCGAACAGGACCCATTGGCCCTGATTAATCTGCTGCATTTGACTTAATGAGAGGTCATTCACATATCTGATCACAATGGCTACAGGAATCAATGATAAATGGCCACTTGGCAGAAATACTGAGGTGCTAGAGAGGAAAAAAAATAAAAGACTTTACTCAATATCTACCCTCTATTCTGTGCACCTGAGTTTGTTGTATTACTGTGAATAAAATATCCATCTCTAACCTTTTAAAATGCTTATATTGTGTCGTTTGACGTCTGTGCTATCATAGTCAGTACCTGTAAGTTAAGTGACTCAGACGTGGTACTACAGATTCACAGTGCAACACTCAGGGGCTGAAGAAGGCGAGTGTTGTGACTGAAAAGGGTGTGTTAAGACTAGATACACAATAGGTCATTCAATATCACAGCGTTGTGATACCTAGAAAGAGAGTATAGCAGACATGGCCTACACACATCCACGCACACAGAGAAAAACCTTCAGTTAGGAGCTTATGAATTGATTTTGTTCCGCCCACGTCTTCCTCACTGAATCTAGTAAGGTGTCCTCTTGACCTTTCTTGTTGGGCTTATTCCTGGCGAATTGACTCCAAAGCGTTTGTTCCCTGGCCTTTTCAGCAGAATGGGTGTCCGCTATCTGTGGTGTGGCCTGGCTGGCAGACATCAGCAGCCTGTCAGCACATCACACTTGGCCCTGCACATGTAAACACACTCTCTCATGCACAACCACAAGTGAGACGAACTGCCGTGCATGCCGAGATGGCAGCGAGAACGCCTCAGTGCAGAACTTTGTCTCCATTCAGGGCAGTAACGTTGTTTGCAGCGTCATTTTATGTGAACTTGCAGTGTTGACAGACAGAAAATAAGACACTGCATGAGGGCAACACATGACATTTTACTTTGTTGCATGTATGTAGACGATTAAACTACTGTGAATATCCATTCCACTACATTATGCACAGTGGGACATGTGTCTAGAATATTTTCTGCCAATGAATTTCCTGGTATTTTTCCAAGTGCCATCTCAGGTCCATGGAGCATGGTGGCAATGAGACTGGACAGTGACACCAAGGTCCTATGCATCTGAACTAGCATCTGTTGAGGATGGGAGCAGCACAGCGGCCACCCTGTCCTCGCCGCTTGCCTGACAGCATCCTGCACAATCCACTGTCTGTCACACCCAGTGCCCTGCAAAGTTAATTGTGAACTGGAGTGGCGCATTGGGGCCCTCTCGCTAAGCGCCCCTAATGACAGGCAGAGAGACAGCTACACATGTTCGCTGGCTCTCCCTCTGGAGGAGGCTACAGATAGCGCTCCGGCACAGACACTGGCCTGTCACAAAGCTGTCAGCAGCAAGCCTGTCAGCCATGCAGCCCAGCACGCAGCCCAGCTATCCCAGGTGCTCGGCTGACAATCTCCGCACCCTGTTCTGTCGACTGCACTGCCAAGCCTGCTGCTGACATTCATTAAGGCTTTATTTAAAGCGGCCTTGGCCACTTCATTATCAACCTACCTAAGAGTGTGTGGGACACAAATAAGCACTACTTTTCACGCTTTGAATTGCTGTCCAGAGTCCCACAGAATCAGTGTTGCTCAGTCTTGTACTCTGCTGTTAGATTTCCAGAGAATTCCCACTACGTTGTTCCACTTGGTCTCTCTTGTTAAGATGACTCCTGGAGTGTGCATTTTGTGTTTATGAAGAATTCTCCTGGTAGTGTAATGGAGCTCAGCACAGACGTATGGAACACATGTGCTAATATCTCCTCATAGGAGCCCAAATGAGCCATTACAGGAGCTAATCTGACAGGCACACTGCATTCAGTTCCCCATCTGCCAGCCGAGGTGCTGGAAGCCGCGGTGTGTTTCCTCCTGAGTGCAGAGCTGGGATGGATGGGCCAGATGGAAAACACCCTACTTGAGAAGCGAGCCGCTGACCATGGATGCTGAAAGATGCACAGAGGAAGAGGATGACCGAGGATACGTTCATATCATGGATGAGTCACCTTATTATGACAGAAAGTTTGGAAGAATCAAAATCCAATGCAGTGCTTTAGTTGTTATGTGAAATGCTTGATCAAAAACCCATACTACCATATACACCTGGGTGTGCTGGCCCTCTACCTCCCCCTCTATTGTAGTTTCCCATTTTTCCCACACTCTTAACACATAGAGAGCAAAAGCAAAAAAGATGGAGGGAACAAAGGGGCAATATAGGCTGCCGTCTACCTCTTGAGGGAAAAAGAAGACATATAACATTAATGGTATCCGTTAACATCTCCTTAACCCCAATCCCCCTTGCTTGCTGAGCACCTCCCATCCCCTTCTTTCCCCCCCATAGCCAACCACAACCCACTCACAGCTCCACCACGGTCCCTTCTACCTCCAGCCCCCTCAGGCTCTGCTCCCTGGGGGCCTGTTTGTTTCCCTGCCAGGGGCACAGGCGGCGGAACACTGATGAGGTGCTCAGGCCACCGTGAAATGTGCCATAACCTGCCAACGCAAGGGCCTGGTGAGATTGCCGTATTTACTTTTTAATCTGGCCGCCTTAATACATGCGATAAAAACTTTGTCACATTAGATGGTGACAGATGGGCCCGGAGATGTTATTACTGGTAGGGGGGAGGCAGGGGGGGAGGGGGAGTGTGTGGGTGCGGGCTTGGGAGCATAGGGTGATGGGGTGACAGAGAGAGAGAGAAGGAGAGAGAGAGAGAGAGAGGGAGAGAGAGAGAGAGAGGCAATGCCCCCAATCACGATAATTTTTCATCACCCCAATTACATTGTTGAGTGCGTCTCCGCAGTGGCATGTGCACACCCAGTCCTGCTGCTGGGAAAAGAGCGAGGCAGAGAGACATAAATAAAGATAAAATGAGGTGCCCTAGGTCTTCTATCCTGCTGACTATTTCTCTGCCATCTCTCCAAACTGATGGAGGCCCCTTTTAAATGAAGGCTAAATCTTATTTAGATAAGAGAACTGAACTGCTGCCTGGGACGAGAGCATCATTGTTTGTTACTGATGGCTGGAGAGGAGGAGGAGGAGGAGGAGGAGGAGGGCTCAGAGAAAGTGGCTGGTCTTTGCATGTTTTTATGCTATAAGAGAGATTGAATGTTGTTTGTGGGTGAGTTCAGGGGAACAGACCACATGCAGAGAATATCTGTCACGACACAGATAGGCAGGTATGGTTTAGGTTTTCTAAGTGTATATTTGTGAACTGAATCCCCTGGTAATAAAATTTCATTGTTGTATATCCATCCTAATGTCATTTCCTATCTGGGTGCTCTTTGGCGGTATACTGCATAGAATACACTATCAAAATATAGCTGTTGTTTATAGCTTCTCTTTATAGCTGAACATCAAAATGTGTGGTGCCAAGTGTGTATTTGTTGCACAAACATTTTGTTTCAGGCACTGAACACACAGCCCTCAGCAGCCTCAAGCAGTGCAAGTTTAGCAACTGTTTTCCTTTTTAATTGTTGTGGAAATTAAATAAGAGTGTTTGTGACATGAATGTTATAGGTAATGAGAGTCTGAGAGCAGCTGGGAGGCTCCGGGCCTGTGCGAGCATCATTAGGAGCTCAGAGGCTCCCATGCTCCACGCTAGCGTAAGCCGCTAATGAAAAGAATGTAGTCAGAGATCTCATTTTTCAGGCAATTCTTGTGTAAACTGGAGATTTTCCAGTGTATGCACAGTGGAACACGGGCCCCACATAAATCACACAAGCGGCTGCCTCCAGTGAAAGAAAGAGGGGGTTTCGAGCACATGCAAACCCCGCAGACATATGCTGCAGGAGACTGGAATTCTGCGGCAGTGCAGTGCACTCACCGCACCTACACCTGTCCACCACCCTCCACCCACTTCTTCATCTCTCTGTCCATTTACACCATGCTGTCCGACAGCCCAACCCCCATCGTCGCCCCTCACACAGCCCTTCTTCAACATCCCCTCCTAAATGCAGGGCAATGCCAGCATTCAAGCCATTGAAATGGGTCATTTTTTTAATTAAATACAATATTAATTACTCCGAGCATCATTACCGATACGTGAGATTTGACTAATTAGTGTAATAGTTTTGGTGTCACGCTCATTAAATATGAAAATTACAGCAGTGGAAAGGATTGGTTCCATGATCAATCTTGTATGGACAGAGAGGAAATGATTTAGAGAATAGCTTTTATTGTACAATTAACTCCATTACAACCTGCCAGACAAGAATAAAGAGAGCAGGGAATTTGGTCGGTGTTGTGAGCTCCACACAAGTGCTGCCTTTGGCTGCTGGCTCAGTCGCTCTTTCAAATGCAATGCTTTGCTTGTAACTAGATGAGACACTTGCCAAAGCATACTATACCCTCCAGAGAAGCCTTAGCCTCATCACCTACTCAATTCAGACAGCTGCTAAATGGAAGACTTGTTGAGCTCTTCTATTTGACACCCTCAGAGTTCATTAAACTTGTAGTTCAGCAGCTTTGCGCTGGAATAGAAAAGCATGACAAATGATCATTTGGCAGGTTAGAACTTGTGCTCAGACCTTTTCTTATTTCCACTGTTGGGCAGTAATGCATTACTCACTTATATATTACTGTAATAAAGTTGTGTAAATGATTGCAAATTGCGAAACAGTAGTAATAATAATAATACAATCAGTCCTATGCGTTGAAGCTTTTTAGACAGGTCAAAGCAGGATAACCACGTGTTAAAATGATCAAATTAATGATGGCTGAGTTCCAGTTAGCTTCCTCAGATTCAGGGTGCTTACTGGATCACTGTCAGTCTGTCCTAACTTGCATGAACTAAACAGAGCCAGTGTTACTGTAAACAGTAACATCTGTGTTTTTCGGCTAAAACATGCAAAGAATTGCTGCAAAACAAAAGGCCCATTGCTATAGAAATGCCAAGTTACTGTTTTACTATATCATTGTTATTGTTTTTGTCGGTTCTTTGCTATTTGTGATGACATAAAAACAAAACAAATCACGTCAGAGGGAATGAACAGCAACAGTAAATGTTCAATAAAGTGGATTCACTTCCAAAGAAACCTGTCGTAGCCTACATCACTCTTTTCAAAAGTAATATAACAATTTAATGAGTAGTGTAAAGTCTTACTTTTGTAACCAAGTGATAAGTAAAGGAGTCATATGTGTAATATAATATAATTATTACACTTCCTGAGTAACTTGCCCCACACTGATTATTCCAAACTTGTTGCTTCATGATGGGAAAAGACAAAAGGAAGAATTTCAAAGTGAACAATCCTTAGGATAGAAATAGAGTATGGATGATCTCCCAGGTGGTGAATGGACATTGAGCCTCACTGTTGTTTTTGTGCATCAGTGTCTCTCTCCACTGCTCTGGTAAACACATTACATAGGAACAGAGCCAGTGCATAAGAGCTGAACAGAGCCCCTCTATGTCCTCAGCATGTGTACAGCTTAACACCACACAACAGACATTGGCCCTTTTGCTGGAGTTGGTTTTGTGTATTTAGCATATCAAAGCTGTGAAAATAACCATGTTTGCAATGCCTCTTCTCTTTCCAGGTGGTCCATCATATCTGAGGCCTCAGACCGGATGACACGGGCTGTGTGTGTTCATCTGGGTAAGGGGAACACCCCTGGCTGGCACCGCAAGTCTGTTAGTTTCAATACAAGTGATGGTGGCCATAGCAAAACAAACAAGAACGACCCACATTCAAATGCCATCAGTGTAACTATGTACTCATAAGTATCCATTTATATACTATTAATTATTAATTTAGTAATCAACTCAATAAATTTGTGTTTCTGTAAATTCTTAAGATATTGTCTGTCCTTTGCTGATGTATGTGTTGGACTGTCATTAATAGTCACTCTTTAGGGGCATTTGAATATTATTCATGTGAAATGTTCAACACTTTGCTTTATTGCAATCAGTACGGACAGAATTATAATTTAACTCCTTTAGTGAAACTCTGCATCGCTTATGACCTTGTGCCTTGAATGTCTTTGTGAACCTCTACTTGTATATGTATGCACTATAAACATTCCCCCCTCTTTGAATATATGCAATAATCCTATCTCCAGCCACATGAATACTGGATCCTCCATATTATTGTAATGCTAACCTCCAGACTGCATGCCTGATAGCCAATACTTTATCACAGCGTTGCCTTTTTTATGGGTCTGGTGTCTCTTTAAAATGATTGCCCCTGTTTTGATCTGATTAATTTCGTGTGAGCACAAACAATTACTTTTCATCTTTATCTGCTCAAGGAATCACCCCCTTTTATGGGTATCATTTATTACAGGTGGACAGCTACTTGTTTATTAGAATTTCAAGCAGCCGATCGCAGCCGAGATCTCCCGTGGTCTATATTTACATTTCAACTTCAGCTAAACAGGCATGACAAACACACATAGCAAAGGGCCAGCCATGGCCACACTTCATTTTCATACTGCCTCTTCCCCAAGCCAGACGGACTGCACTTAATGCAAAAGTTCTGACATGGTGGCAAAAGGTGCTGTGCAAGGGAGAGAGGAGGAGAGGAGAGAGGAAGAGGTGTGTGTGTGTGTGTGGGGGGGGTGCTGTTTGTGACTGAGTATGTATTTGAGCTTTCAGGTGAGTGTCCATCATTCAGGGAAAAGAGGATGGGGTTCATGGCCTCTGAAATCCATCCATGGCAAGGGGGGTCTTCACAGTGAATATAAATATATGTGTATGTGCCATGGCCAGGGCCACTCTTGACAAGCCAACAGCTGTTAATTATGAATTGGCCTGCAGAGAGGGAGACAGGCTGGTGAATATGCAGAGCTGAAGGAGCGCGCGGAGCCCATGCAACACAAGTGTCAGACCCCCACTGCACCCAGAGTGGCAGGGTTTGACCTGGGTGTCAATCACAAGCAACAGAACGGGGAATTATTTGGAATGAACCCAAAACTCTGTAGTTTGACTCACGATGAAATTATTTTCATGGTAGCACACAGAAGTTAAGTGTGCTATCTAACAGAAATATATTGAGATATTCATAACCAAGGCTGAAACTCTGTTACAAGTGAAAATGGAATACTAAAATTCCACAAGAGCTGTAAATGAAACACAAAGTGTAATTTAAACCGCACCTATAGTCATTTCGTTCCCAGTAAATTAAAAAAAAAAAAAACAGCATATGAGGTTATCACAAGCATTGTGGGGGCACGACCAGAAACTGCCGACATCTACAATTCGCCATCTTGAGAAGGTCAGCATGAACAGCATTTTTTCAATTTAGTGCAGTGCACTGCATTGAATGTATTTCACTTTAACTTCCCAGCTAGTTGATGTGGTAATTTAATCCAAATATACTGTATCCTCAGTAGTTACGTAGCTGTAGGCAAATTAACTTGCTTGGATATGCAGTATGTTAGCACGTGCACAATGTTATTACGCATTTTTGTGTGTTTAACTTAAAGTTAAATGCCAAGGTTTGGCTGTAAGTGCATAGAACTAAACAATCAGGTTAGTGTTACCATTTTACATGTAAAGGAAAGACCTGAAACAATTGTATGTAAAGTAGAAACACTGAGCTACAAGCAACTCAAGTTATAGGAGGTCTTCTCAAAGAGACCCCTAACAATCTTACATATCTCCCTCCAGTAACAGTGGGGAGCCCCCTGTGTGAACACACCAGCCAGTCACAGTAGGACCAGAGTTAACAGGGCTTGTGCCTTTAATGACAGGAATATCTCCAGGAATTTTAATTAATTTTCCACTCTGAAGCTGAATCTGCGTTAATTTCCCCCTCAAGGACTTTTATAAATTTCATCATTAATAAAATCAGACATTCAATTAGTCCCAAAATCCAGATTGCCGACTGTTTCATAACAGTCCGGATCTGATTTTTCCTTCTTTATTAGGTTGGGGAGAAAAAGTTAAAACTAATTTCATTAATCTAATTGTCATAACTTTGAACCATCTCTTAATTAGTTCAAATTAATATGATTAATCAAAATAATGACAAAAACTCGTTCAATTACAGGTTTTCAATGGCAAGTGGATGTGTTGGGGGTGATAGGGGCATAAAGGATGAGGGTGGGAAGCAGAGCTGCCTGTGAGAGACGGGATTGGTTGTGATTATTCCAATGACTGACAGGTTATCAATCATGCCACATGTTTAATAAAGGCTGCTGGAACGTCAGTGGATGGCCTGGCTCGGTTGTCTTCTTCTTTGTTTTATTTCTCCAAAATCCTTTGGATCTCTCCTTATTCCTCCATGAAATATGATCCTTCTTTGAATGACTTGAGCAGCACATTTTAATGAACAGAGTGGTGTGCGTGAAAACAAAAATGGACTCATCCATATGTAAATAAAATGATGGCAGTGCATATGCTCAACTCCACTACCCCATCATTGTTGAAAATTGCATATGTTTATGCGCTGGAATGATATCACTTTATTTTCATTTGCCTGCATGTTGAGTAAAGCTGCAGATGAGTGTGTCGCAGCTCTCGTTTCTGTCCCTCTGTCTCTCTTCCAGACATACAGATCTGAGCGATGCCTGCTGCTTTGCTTTCAATCAGGGCCACTGATCTAACAAAGCAGGAAAGCAGAAGCATGTCACCATTTGTCACATGCCACCGGGGCACAAGCTGAGCAGCAGGTACACCCTCGGGTATGTTAGGCCAAGGGGGGAGTGCTGCAGCTGCCAGTCTCGGGCAGGTTCTCTCTTGTCTCATGCTGTCCCCCTTGGGACGAGACACCCAAATGTCCCCAGTCAGTTTCTGTGAAGATTTGACCTGCGATCCACCCATCTGGAGAGAAGGGAGCACTGACATGGCTGCTTAGCCTCCATCATCCTGAGGAAGCAGTCAGACGATCAGCAGGCCTGGGGAAAGAGATCCCCTGTGAAGTCATGAAGATGCCTCCGTTCACTTTACCTCTCTGCTTTTCATTCTCTAGTATAGTTGATCTACTTCAGACACTTTTGCACTGATAGGCTCAGTCCTGTGGTTTGACATGGAGCAGGGGAATTCACCTGCCACTACAGTTCAAGTCAACCAGTGTAGGAAGTGAATCAAAGAAACATTTTCTATGGTTGTTTCTCAGCAGTTGTGATACATACATTTATACAATGTTTGTTGAGAGCACATAATGCTTTTTCTATCCCTAACCTTAACCATCTAAACCCAATTCTAACCCTTAACCCCCCCCCCCAAAAAAGCCCTTTTGGGGTGACAAAATGTGAGGACCAGATAAAATGGCCTCACCTCCCCAAAATGTTCACACTCCCTGTAGTTTATAAGTTTTTGGTCCTCATAAAGATACTCATATAAGAACACACACACAGCCTGTGTGAATCAGGACTGTGAGCATTAGGAGGAAACGTTTTGATTTCAGCCAAGAAAGCAGGCAGTGACATCAGACTAATCCCATTCCTCAGCTGAGCCTACAGAGCTGTTTAAAAGACGACTGTACGTCCTTTTACCAAACATGTCTCAAATACAGAAAGAGTCATGTGGAACTGATAGGCTTAATCGGCATCGTGTGACAATAGTATAGAACGTTGTTTATAGGTTTTTAGTCACAGACTACAGCTTTAAGCAAAGCTCAGCACAGATACATATGCCTTTGTGACCGTGCTTATCATGCAGCCCAAGCACTCCATTTCTTTACCCAATGGTTATATCTCACACAGGACTGGATCTGTGTCCGATGCATATCTTGGCTGACAGCACAGTTGAAAGCTAGGAGCATGACAGAAGGTGTACATTGTATACCCAAGTGAGCCTAACCCTTGTATGCTGCAGCTTTTAACTTCCTATACTCTGCTGTGGCATGTTTACTTGTGGTATTGTTTGTTGACCCCAATGATTAGAGGGCTATTGGAAGAGAACAAGACAGTGAGTAGAGCCATACTTTGAGGATGCTGTGACCACATGGGGCAACATATGGAGCCATTTCACTCTCTCTCTCTCTCTCTCTCTCTCTCTCTCTCTCTCTCTCTCTCTCTCTCTCTCTCTCTCTCTCTCTCTCTCTCTCTCTCTCTCTCTAGGACTTTTTAGACATGTCAGTTGGGCCCTAATCATGCATTTTTCTGCATGAGTTGAGAACTAGAGTGTCTGTGCCGAGCTGGCTTCTGTGCCCTGCGGTTCTCCACTAGTGCAGTCAATCAATAGTGCCCAGCTTCACCGTGCTCATGACTTGACATACACACACAAAGAGAGAGAGAGGGGGACACGAGCACACACAAGGACAGAAACACACAAAGAGTTTTACTTTACTTCCATTTAGAGGTCTGTGCTTTTCTGTCCATTATTCAGGCCAGTCCCTATGCTTTAGACCATTTCCTTATTGTCATCATGCTTTTTAATTAGAGGAGAGTGGGAATCTGGTAGATGGGGGTTATACCTCAATAGTTCAGCCTTCCAGAGACTCAGGGACAAAAGAGGATTTTTTTCAAGGTCTAAACCCACCCTCCCCTCATATGCACTGCCATCTCTAAGTCCCCAGCTGCCCTTGCACAGCCTTCCATGTGCATAAAGTTGAAATAAACTGCAGTCTGTATTTTCATTGGGGAAAGTGAACCCAATTTACACGCTGCTCCATTGGAGATGAGCACTCTAGCGTACCCTAGCTGGTAATCTTGCCCAGATTCCCCCTTTGTGTCCTGCATTATTGTTGAAATAAATAACCTTTCACTGCAATCATTGTGGGGATCTTCACTTAAATTATCGCCCCACAGATAGCTCACTCATGATCTGCTTCTATATCCATTAACTATCCGGGAAAGTGATTTATTGGTGAAGGGTACGAAAAAAGGAATGAGGAGGAAAGCAAGGGAGTCAGTTTGGTTGGTTTGGTTAGATAATATTGCCCTCTACTGTTGAGTAAATGGATTGCTTTCAGAGTGGAGGAACTGCAAACTGGCACTGTGACACTGTCAACACTGACAACAATGTGCTGATGGATCTTTGGAGAGGGGCTCTGGATTTCATCAAGCCTGAACCAGTTTATCTGAGCCTTTTACATCTTTATGACCAACATAAAGTAAAAGAATGACATGTGAAGCCTCTTCAAACAATACAAACTTTAATTAAAGCAACAGTAAAGCACTTCTGCAAAAGCTTCCAAAAACACAAAACTACAGGTCGGATGGAAGGATGGGCCTGGACATTTTGCCCTCTCTTAGCAGCAATTCAAACCAGGGCTCCAGTAACAGACCCCCTTCATCTCTCCATCCCCTCCTCTGCAGTCCCTCCTTCCCCACACTCCTGTGATGTGTCGTTACACGCTCGGCTGGCTCCTCTTCCATGACAGACTGTTACTTCCTGGAGCGGAAACGCATTTGATTGTTAACATCTGGGCCATTACAATTGCAAACTAGGGCTCTGTACATCAATCAGGAAGTGATTTCAAAACAAAGAGACCGTCCTCCAATCAATCTATTGGGAAGCGGGGGCATTACATGCTCCTGTAATCCCGGCTAATTAGCGGGATAATGGGAATGAGATTTATGAATCTGCTGAGGAGAGTGGAGGTGCGAGGGCACACTCAAATTAGCAGGGATGCACGCCAGCCATAGCTGCAATAAGGAGGATGTGCTGTTGATTTTTATCAACTTCTTACTGGCTGGCCACCTTTGGCTGAATGTCACTGTGGAAGAAGTATCACATCACAGTCTTATATAAAAGCATCACCTATGGCACTGTTACATTGTCTGATAAAGCTGTACTCTGTGTCCACCAGAGGAGCATTTTTTTACTTTGTCAGCACTTTAAATGAACATATAAAATAAACAGCACTGACAAAAAAAATATGCCTCACAGATTTTCCAGAAAACGTCCAGAAAAACAGTTTATTCTGTCCATATATGAAAAAAAGAGATATATCTGACTTTGACACACACATCCTCGTCATTTCATAAATTCCCACCTCCAGATGTAATGCAGTCTGCATGTGAAGACGCATGTGAAGACGACACAGCATCCTGGTGGTTTCATGCTGCACAGAGAACTCAATATTCTGACCTACAAATTGATGTCATCTTCATTTATACAATGCAATGCAATACACTATGTGTGGACGTAATGTAAAACAATGACACTAGGAACAAAAACTCAAAATATAAAAAGGACATGCACTTCCAGTGGGAAAAAAAGAAAAAAAAACATGCTGGATCAACAAAGTCTTTACAGCAGTGGAAAAGGGAGGAGAAGACCTGCACATCCTAAAGCTCCCATTTAAATGATTTTTATTGTCAGTGACTTTTTGAGCATAACAGGCTCTTCCTCTGAGCTTTAAGGTGTGTGGTTCATCCCTGGCTTTTTCACTCTTAATAAGAACAACAAGCACGTATTCTTATATTTCAACATCCAACCTCCTTCACTCACTTGCTCTGTAAACTCTTCAGGATACAAATCATGACTGGAATGAAACAGGATCTGACAAACGTCCATTTATCTCCTTCTCTCTGTATATGAGTGAAGGAAAGAGGCTGTATGTATGGTAGTGTGTGTGTGTGTGTGTGTGTGTGTGTGTGTGTGTGTGTGTGTGTGTGTGTGTGTGTGTGTGAGACAGTGTATCCCTGGAGGTCGCTGCCTTGATGCCACCCCGAAGCCTTTTCGTCCCCAGCGGCCACAGGCCTGACCTTGCCCGTTGGTGGGGGACATCTCCTATTAAAGCAACGCATCGTGATAAGGCCATTTCTTTTCCTTCAGCATCCCTTTAATGTCATCCCTGAAATATGAAGTCATTAAGCGATATTAAAACAGTGCTGACAAACTAATTAACAGAAGACATTATACGGGATGGGCTCGATTAATCCGCTTTAATTGCTCCTTTAAATGGGGGCTCCAATTAAAATTAATAAAGATTTACTGGTGATCACACCAAACTACACCAAGAAGTGGTTGTCTGAAGGGCAGCCTAAAGTCAGCGGCCTCCATTCTCAAGTTGCACTTCCTTCTGCTCCCAGCGCCCTCGCAGAGTAAGCCTGCCTCAGCCTGCTTGTATCTATGAGCATGAGATTAAGCAGAGACCGTCACAGTGTCCCACAGCTTCTTCTGCCTGCAGCTCAGGGACTTCTGATCCACCCTTTGTCTTTTCAGGATCATTCTAAGGAGACAGTGGCTGGATTATTTTTTTCATTAATACTATAACGTGCAGACACTGACACTATGCACAATGAGATGTGTTTCCGCAATGCACAAATACAATAAAACATAATGATAAAGGGATTTCGCAGTGTCCACTTCTCTGGAGTGTTTGCTTAAAGCCTCCCCAAAACAGCAGTTCAGTAAACAGTGACAACTGCGCCCCTATGTGGAGAGTTTGGGTCGCAACAGAATCTGCTGCTCTACATTCTATCAACACAGTGATTTATAGTGTGTGTGTGTTAAATAATAATTAAAAAATGACTGGTTATCAGCTAAAATTTAAAAACAATGTCTGCGCCCCAAATAATATCATGCAGAGATGAATCTGCTGAATAAGGAAGGCTGAACAGTGTGCGCTGCATTGGAGATTCACTAGATGATGCTGTTACTCTTCTCTGTGATCACATTCATTCCCGTTCATGTCCAAGACCTGAACATGAATGTGTTATTTTGTCTTCAGTGCAAATTCTCTTTATTTGGCTCTTTGCATGGGAGTTTGATTAAACAATAGCTTCATCAACATCAGGAAAAGTCGATTTTTAAGTGGTCCAACAAAATACAAAACATCTCATCAGGTTTTTTTTTTTTTTATTATTATTGTTTTGTTTTATCACCCTCTGCTGCCTTTTACCTTTCATTTCATATTCATTACAGAACATGCCTTGTTTTATCTGAGACTCTTTTTCATGCAGAACACAATTTCACATTGTACTGTTTAAGTTGAGGCCTTGTCAGCCAGAGGCAGTTGAACAAGTGAAGGCATTTTTCTTTGTTTTCTTTCATTATATTAGAGGTTACCAAGTCTTGTTCAGAAAATGTCACAACAAATTAATTTGAGCAAAGCACTTTGGTTCAACAGAGGCATTTTAATTGAGTTGAGAATGTAAATCAATTTACTGAAGAAGAAGACTGATCTAATTGAAAAGAAATGCCCATTAAAAGATTAGTGAGGTTTATTGTCTACAGCCTTTGTCATCAGCAAATCCAACTAATGTTTTAATTTCCTTAATGTTATCATTTCTGATGTAATTGGTGCTTGGATGCCTTTTCCAATTAAATATTTAGTTTTGGGCTCTAACAACATCATCTAATGTAGTGACATGGAACTGTGTGTAAAGCTTGTCTAAGCACCATACTACAAATTTAAAGAGACACTGCAAATAAAAAAAAGTAAAAGTTTCAGAAAATAAAAGCAGTGCTGATTTACTATGTTCATTAATAAACATTTGACAGTGGATGTGATTTTTTTTTTTTTTTTATGTCACTGCTTTGATTATCTGGTTTATATTAAGCGCGGAGCATCAAAAGGCTTTAATTTGTTATTTTTCTGACATCACCAAACTTGCATGTGCATGTGTGTTTGTGTGATTAGCGATCAGTGTGCTTTGAGTGGGTGCCTGGAGGAAAGAGCCAGTGGGTTTGTGGAATTTTGCTTTGGTGGCAAAACTGTGATATGAGGTCACCTCAGGCATTAGTCACCAAGCGGGAATGCATTGTGGCTGTTTTTAAGACATGACAGTTGTCCGCTCCCGCAACAGCAACACACTGAATGCGGGCCTTAGAAAGTTGACTTGAATTGGTTTCGGAGAACAATGAGAACAGCATAGTTTGGGGGACATTTAACAGCTGGTTGGTGGACATGGATTAGAGGAACCTTAGGTGCTCGGCACTGGGATACGTCACTTTCACTGGAGAGTTCATTATTTACAGCCAGAAAAAAAGCATTTACCTGGCACGTTTTATAAACATTACAATTATATACTGTATGTGCATTTATTTTATCGCATTGTTTTATAGAGGAAAACCTCAACACACCAATGGTTGCTCATAATTTAGTTCATCTTTAATGTCATAATCATTCAGTACAATGATTAAGATAGAAATGTCAATGAGAATGGATGTTCTTTTCATGACTTTGACACATGTTAATACAACTCACTTGCATTATTATCACGTGCGTATTCTGTCAAGCTCATAGTCTGCAACAAATGTATAGAACACCATATAACATACAACGGCAGTGCACGAACAGTTAAACACCTCCTAAACAACTATGAAAATATCAGTCAAACTGCTAGCAAATACTGAAAATAACAGGCAAAAAAACCTCTTCCATTTCAACTTAATAAGGCTACACTATAAAAGATTACATCTTTGTAAACATTTTACACACCCTCAAACTCTCTAAATGTGTTGAGGCAGGTTATATGAGGAAAACACTAAACAACAGAATAAATCTCAAGAACATTATTTTAATCAATAGTTACTTTTTTGTTCTTTTTTTTCTTTCTTTCTTTTT
Organism: Brachirus orientalis; assembly: GCA_016785285.1. Lineage (NCBI taxonomy): Eukaryota > Metazoa > Chordata > Actinopteri > Pleuronectiformes > Soleidae > Brachirus > Brachirus orientalis. The sequence continues at coordinate 785,944 of JAFBJR010000073.1, read as the reverse complement.
TTTATTACAGATTTACAAAATCATTTTTAAACCAACATTTCACCTCATTAAAATGCACTACAACAAATGATAAAAATAATAGTAGTTAGTCAACTGACTAACTGCAAAAAAAAAAAAAAAAAAAAGCACGAGTTCCTGCCTATAAATAGGAAGATGTCTTGAACTCTTCTGGGACATCGCTGTCAAGTTTACAGATCACCTTGTATATGGCCTTTTTCCAAGAGGGGTCTGAATCTTTGGCTGCAGAAATAGCATTGTAAAACTCATGCAGGGTTACTTCAGCAACCTCCAGGAATCTGTCTGGAACCTGGAAAAGAGAAAAAAAATACAGAGATCTGTACACGAAGACAATCAAATTAGAACCTATATTCTATTAGAGTAATAAATAAAGTATGTAACACTCGTTCAGACACAATGAAGCCCTCTATCTTCAGTTTGAAGACCTGTAGCATAATTCTTCAAACACTCAAGCCGATGAAAGGGAGCTCATCTCTTTGTTCTCTGCACACAGAGAAGTAAAATAAATATAATAGTGAGATCATTAAGTTTCAATTACAGGCTCTCTTTGATTAGCCAGGCTTGTTTTCTTGAACTCAAACTGACTAGCAGTGAGTTTTACTCCCAGCTAGGATTCTCTCCGGCTCTATCACTTAGAGTCAACAAATACGATGATGGAGCCACCAGAAATACAGTATGGCAAACAGCTGAGGATTGAAAATAAAGTGAGGAAGACCTGACTGAATGATTTAGTTTAGATATCAACTTAGAAATAACTGCAAATAGGGATCGGTGTGGTAAATGCTTGGGGTTTGGGTAAAAAAAAATCAGGGAACACACACCAGTGAAGGGATGCTGGGAGAAAACCACCCTGCAGCCCTTGTTTCCCATCTACTGACCAGTTAGCACTACGGTTGTTGGCATATGTTATTTTTCTTTCCCCTCATCTCCTGACACAAAAGCGTCCCTGGGAAAGGAATGTCTTGGTCCCAAGGTAAAGAAAACTTGTCCCATCCCTTTCCCACCAAACGGCCTTCATCTCCCTCGCAATCCGCTGCGTCTTTCTCAGCATTCCGCATCAGTAGCAATCTCGGCCTCGCTCAGGCGTACTGGTCCTCTAATCCTGAGTTGTTTTAGCGGGATTTCGTGGCTTCCTCTTCCCACAGTTTGATAAAGCGTCACTCTGGAGTTTAGATAATGGCTGGCCAGCCACAGGTGCAGTGTGGCATACAGGTCAGCACATGGGCAAATCTCGACTGAAGGTCTGACATAAGTACGTGGCGTGATGCGTCAGCTCTATTGCTTTAAATAAGTAGGTGACCATTGGGGAATTTTTGCTTCTTGGTTGAGGAGGAAGACACTATTAAACATGTTTCTGTCTAATAAAAGAGCAGCAGCTCACTAGAGGGGGGAAACGGTCAGCCTGGTTATTTAGGTGTTGCCATATCTTGACCACTGCTAACAGTCCAAGAACTGCTCAGACATTGTGTACGTTCTTTACTAAGCTAGTGAATTAGACCTATAGAGATGCTGATTGATACATTTTGCTGCCAACAACTTTGCCATTGCTTCTAGTCGGATCTATGGAACTGCAAAAATATTTTTTTATTCCCTTCATCGGAAACCTCTAAATAAAAAAAAAAACAGCTAGAATGATCAAGGAATAAAAAGCCCAACCTAAAATAAAGGGCTGATGTCTGTCACTTACATGGAAGTCGTTGGCCTTGTTGTAGTGCATGTTCAGAGCGCGGAAAAGCTCCGAGTCTCTGCTGACTGTAATGTCCTTGACTTCGCTGATACCGTCAACAATGGCCTGGCGTGCAAACTTTTCCATCTGGATGTAGTAGAATTCCCTGAAGTTACTGAACCACTTGATCAACTGGGAGGTGATGCAGCGGTTGAACTGAGAATGGAGAGAAGATATTTCAAAACTTTATTAAAACCACTGGCAGGACAAACGCAGAACACTGAAAATCATCTGTGCAGCCGCTGTCTCATTTAAACATGGTGATTATTATGGAAAAAATAAAGCAGATGTCTGTACAATGAAGTGTACAATTACAGAATTATTTGTGAGATGTATAAAAAAAAACATCTTTCATCTGCATATTATTCAATCTGATGCTAGGGCGTCAAACCTTTTTTTTTTCCAAAATTGATTGAAAGCCTCCACAAATTGCGCTAATCTTTTTCCCACCAATATCCAGGGTGACCAAACATCTGTCAGGACTCTGTGTTTTTAAACTCAGTCTTGACATTAGTCCTGTTATTCTATCTCATCATCCAGAAAGTCGGAAAAAGAGAAATGCCTAAGGGCTGGGCAGGCATCAAAGACACTTCTTCTCTCTGGTGTGGCGGGTGAAAAAGCAGCAGCATAAGGACAGAAGGAAGCTTCCCACTCATTGACTCGGGATGATAGGATGGAATCAGACACTGGGATTAGGTGCTCTTTTGTTCAGTGCCACTTCCCACCACAGGATTTTTTAGGCAAGGAGGAGACATTCGCAGGGCTGCAGCAACACCCCCCCCCCCCCCGACCCCAGGGGTCAGGGTAGACTGAGAGGCAGGGGCCCCCAAACTGGCGCAGAGATCCAAGAGACAAAATAGGAGAGGAGAGGGAAGAGAAAGCCTAAACTTGTTTGGAGAGAAGAGAGGCAGAGGAGGGGATGTGATGTGGTGTGTGCAGTTTTGATAGAAATAAAAAAGGTAAAAAGAAAAAGGAGGGGAGGAAGAGGATGACCTAGAGGGGCTGACAACAGGATGCAGTTAATGAAACAAGAGAGAAGACAAAAAAGAGGAGACAGAAGAGGAGGCATGACGAGACCAAGGCCAAAACACACAGGATGTTGTGTTTAGGGCCAGTTAACCGCCGCCTGGTTGCAGCCGCACAAGTCTCTAATACCAACTCTCTGTTGACACTCAATAGCGATGCCTTTCCTACAGAGTCCTTTGTCACTCCATTTGCTGACTGGAGTGGCTTTTTTTAAAGAGAGAATGCCCCGGTATCTCCCTCTGCCCCCAGGACATACGAACAGCTCAGTGGCTTTGTTATTTAAAACCCTCTGGGTTTTTGTTTCTCTCCTCCGACACACTGCTGATTTTTCTGTCCCAAAAACACACAGACAAGTAGATACTGGGGAGTTTAACACAGGACAAAAAAAATCTGCTTGTTTTTTTTTTTTTGACATGTTGAATAAAAACCTTACATTTTTGATTTTAGATGTAGAAAAAAAAAAAAAGTACCTTGACATCAGGGAAGAAGGTTTTCAGTACATTGGAGCTGGGGTAACGGGTGTAGAAGAACATGAGCTTTGCCTTCTTCAGATGACTGGGGGTGAGACCCTCCTGGATGTTCACATTCAGGTTAAGGCAGACAATTAAATGTAACACGCCACATACACTTCTATGCAAAGTGATAGTAGACCAGAGTATTGTGTTGCCTCAATCTTCAGCTAAATTGGATTTTGCTAAAGAACAGCTCGGCATTAACCGGGGAGTCAATAATGACCCTAACATGTGCTTATTGGCAAAACAGAATTACGAATTAGATTAGGGATTTTTAATTAGGGAGCGAAGCACTTCATGCCTGGCGGTTAAGATGACTTGTTCGAAATGTTTTGAAAATGGGAGCTGATTTTCTGATATAATTAAGTTGTTTTAGAAACAATATATGTCGCAACATATTATTTATATTATATAATTTTTTTAGGGGAAAAAAAAGCAAAAATTCTGTTAAAACCTCATCGTATAGTTTTTGTGGTATATTTACAATAATTCAAACTGTGCAAATCATTTAGTTTCTTCAACATATATTAAAATATAAAAGATAAATACAGTGTATGTGATATATTTATAACAAATATTTTACTATGTTGATCTGCTTCTCATATATATATATATATATATATTTTTTTTTTTTTTTTTTTTTTTTCGTGAAAATAGTTTTCCCCTTGTGGCAATTAAGATGCTTGGGAGCGTTTCCTCTGTAGTCCACCACTACGCCTTAGGTCATAATATTTCCTTATCTGGTCAGCACACTATATATTTATTAGGGAACACTACCTTTGAAATAAGGGAGAGGGAATGAAAGATTTATGTGGTATTGTTCAAAGAGAAGCAGAGCTCTTTGCACTGTAAAGATAATGCAAATCACGAGAGGCACCACATTATATTCCTCTCTAATGCCTCACAACGTGAAGACAAAGTGAAATTGATTTAAGGATGTTATTTTCTTTATACTGAGAAGTGAGTGATGAAATTATTCATTTATATGACCAAACATTGTCACGAAAATCATACTGATAGATGAAATCATATTGATTTTTAAAGGGTTTGTCACTGCACAAACAAAAGGTTGAACTTTTTCCTTGAATACAACTTTTCTTTGAGTTCCTGTGAGGCCAAAAAATACTGTTATATTGCCTCTCAATTTTAATCATGTACATTCTGACAAAGGTATCCAACAACAAATGCTCAAGACAAGAGCTCAAGTGTTATGGTCGGTAGGCACTTGTGTTTTCCACCAGCACTCAGATGTGACCTTTCAGATGTACCCCTATCACTCTGATGATGGAGAAATAGATCCTGCACCTTTTCAAGTCTGAAAAAATGACGCTTCCTGAAACAAAAACCAATGCTGTCTCTGCCTTTGAAAAATTGGCTTTTGTTCCTGGCAATTCTTATCAAAGCCTTGTATTCCTTTTTATTTGTCTTTTTCCAGACTTAAAGTCATTACTCTGCTCACATTAAAGAAGATGCTGTAATTTTCTATGGGGTTCCCGAGATCAAAGAAAAAATTCTCCTTGAAGTTTGTTAGTGGAACTGCCCATGCTGCAATGAACCTCAACCAGCTATTGTTCAAACCGAAGAGCTTGGATAAAATAAAAGATAAATACAGTGTATGTGATATATTTATAACACATATTTTACTATGTTGATCTGCTTCTCATTTCTACTTTAGTGTGTTGTATTGTTAAGTCTGTCTGTAAGTAAATGTTATATGTTTAAACAGTTGCTCTCATCCTGGGTCTTAATGACATTACCTGTATAAATAATATATTTTTTTTTTTTAATGTGATGTTTTCAACTAAGTTTTCATACAAATTGTGTACATTTGTGGATGTCGATCTGCCATGTAAAAAAAAAAAAATCTCATTCATTATTAGCTGTTTTATATTGTTATGGTAAATGTAAAGGTGTATTCGGCACTTTCAGCCTGCATATGTGGGAATCTACTGACAACAGTGCAGCAGCAATGTGTTTTTACTGATGTCAACATGAGAAGTAACAAATCTACAATGTGTGTGCAGTTTTTTTTTTTTTTTTTTTTGTTTTGTTTTGTTTTTTGTTTTCAAATTAAGCAAAGGCAGATGCACATTTGCTCATTTCATTCATACGCAAAGGATATGTTGAGAGACATGTAGGGGTTTCGTTCAGCCATGCTCTGCAGTTCACCACACTCAATCTTGACGTGAGGGAGGCACAAACTGTCGACCGACAATCCCGCCAGGGCTGAAGGACGAGGGTGGTGGCCGAGGTGACTTGAAGTCACCTTGGACCGCATGGCGATGGTGTCCCACGGCATGTCCACTGAGTCTGGGGAGGTCCTGCCCATTGATGGGGGCATGCAAGGCAGACCCCCAAAACTGGGATGGGGCCCGTACTTAAGAAGGTGCTCTAGGATCTGGTTGTCATGCAGAGGGGCGCTGTAATTGAACTGAAATGGTGTCTGGTGCACAGGATAGGGCCTCTTCACTGTTGGGGTGACTGAGCTCATGGGGGTCACTGCCGGCTTGCGGACCACCAGTGACAGAGCCTCTGTCTGGTCCTGTGGGCTTTGTGCTGATGAGCTTTCATAGTACTCCAGAGAGCGGGGTTTGACTGCAGCCTCCTCACACTGAGGCTGTTCCTGTGTGATGCTGGCCTGTTGGCTTTTCCTGTCTGCACCCACACTCATCTGCATCTCTGGGGATGAGCACATGTGTGGCTGAGGGGACTTGTCCAGCCCCGTGGAGGACACCTTCCTGAACACCCTGTCCACACACTCATTCACAGCCGTGGAGAGCTCCTGCTTAAGGGCCTCCTGTAGGTTCTGACTTTCTCTTTGGTATAGCTGATAACCTACCTTCATTCGATCCTTACACTCTGCAGTCACCCGGTTCTTCCTCTCAATATCATCTTCAGCACTAATGTAGCGTGACCCTGTGCTTTCTGCCAGGGAGTCATGCTCGCCGGTGATTTCTGTCTCATCTCTGTCATCGTGCTCAAGATTGTCCTGGTTGTAAACTCGAAGGAACTTTTCCTGAAGCTGACGCAGGAGTGTTTGCATGCTGTGGAGCTGCTCTTTCAACTTGTGACACTCCTCATCCTTGGTGTTACAGATATCACTGTTGTTACTGCTGCCAGCTCTTCTGCTCAATGGTCCTCCAACACTGTTCTCCTGATGCTGAGGCAGCCTCTGTTTACGTTTGTTCTCCCTGTAGGCTTCCCTGCTGTCTCTGGCTTCTGTGATGAATCTCTCACTGTCTCCATGTTGCTTGCTGTTGGGAGAGCCAGCCATGACTCTGATGATGTTTTCCACTCTGGCCCTTTTGGCCTTCAGGTGGTCAGTCATGGGATGTTCACCATCCAGGCTGGTTCCTGTAGAGATGTGACCGCTGGGAGATGTGGCTTCCATTGTGCTGTCTTTTGAGGAGACACTGCTCTGGTCTTCTTGGCCGGAGTCAGCGGCAGTGGAGCTAGAGAGGTAGAATTGGCTTTCATCTTGGGCCCTCTTGTTGTGAATAGTCTTACGAAGGAGCTGAGAAATGATGGATCCATTGGAGTATGAGGCCAGTGGCTCATCATACATGTTTCTACGGAAGCAAGGTAACATGGCATCAGGTTTGTCGTCCTCTATGCAGCCATCACTAGAGTTGTGCATGTTCTGCTCAGGAAGACTGAGGTTCATGCTCAGTGGAATTTCAGCTCCCACGCAACGAGTGTGAGTTAAGTGAAAATGAGGAATCTGAAAACACAAACAAATTTAACGGTTAGGAAGCATATATTTTTAAAAAAGACATCTAAATAAATTAGATGAAAATATAAAGCCCTGTGTTTTTTGTTGTTTTTTTTTTATCCTGCGACGTTGTTTATTCTGTCATTTATATCAAGACATGTTGTTGTTGAAACCAGCTTTGATACAAATGTGTCTCTTTACTTTTGGGTAGAGATGTTAAAGGAAAAGAAAATATATTCGTTTTTTTTAACATCTTCATATAAGACTATAATTTGAATTATATTCTAATTATTATTATTTAAAATGATCACAAAAGCAAATGTATACCTTTCATTAAAAAGGAAATCAAAGGATCTGCATTATTTTCAACATCCTCGGCTCAACTAAAAAATAAAAATGAATAAAGAAAATATATATTTGTAATTGAACAAGGAGAGAGTACATAATGTTTCAACTACTAATGCATTATATAAAAAGATTAAAAGGACAAATTTGATAGAAAAGTATATTTCAAGTAATGAAGGTCTACGCATGAGACACGGCTTTGCACATGGTTTCTGATTAATAAAGAGCAAAAGCCCAATTACCTTCTGTTCACTTTGAGGTTGTATTTTTTAGTTAATCAATGTAATTAAAACAAAACAAAAAAACAAAACAAAACAACAACAACCCTTAACTGTTTATATAAAAGCAGATGGACTTAGGGGTACTTTATATTGATTTTTGTAATTCTCACACTACTTTTCAACAATTTCTAATTATTTTAATATAAACACCAAATCACTTGAGATGTTAGAAGATTTACTTAACTCACTAAGCAAAATCTAACATTATTTACTGCTGCATTTTTGTACCTCTCTTCTCTTACAGTTCTAAATTACCAATAATTAACAACTTTTTCTTCCATGTGCTCAGGGAATAACACATTAATATTAAAGAGCAACTTTATTTCTAACGTATTGTTTGCTTTTGAATCTCAATTAGAGCAGTTTTGCCTACTTTTGTCCAACAACAACAAAAAAGTAATCCCAAAAAGCAGATCAAATATGTTTCCCAATTATAAAACGTCAAATATGTCAATAAACACTAGAAAACTCTGTTTAAAAAACACTTACCTGTATAATCAGCTGAGCTGGTAAAGCAGGAATCAAAGTGTCAAAAGCACAAACGGGTGCAGGTCTCCTTTAGGAAACAATAAAACACTAAACTGAAGCGATGAGTTCTGAGACACAGAGATCTGCTCACAGGCTCTTTGATGCTCAACTCCCACTGCAGGGCTGCAGTTCACCCACGCTGCACAGTGACAGATGACACGGCGGTGATGGGAGCTTACCTGTTGCGCTGGTGCAGCTGTGAAACTCATAGATGGCCTGCGCACACTGAGAGTTAGGAAATTTGAGTGCAGGGGAGATGATGTATCAAAACTGGGGCGTGGCCATGTGAAAGCACACAGATGAGGAACTGGGGGAAAATATGCCTATAAGGCACTGGTGTGAGAATCACTTACTCATAATGGCTTCAGAGGGGATGGATAAGAAGCCCAAATACAAATGCTTCATGCAACTGGAAGAGATGTGTAAACATTCATATTAATATTAATCTATAAATGGGAAACAACACAATAGCAGCATGTGATTCAACAATTGATACAGTTGAGAATTCGTTCCCAAACAGGTTGATCAGGTATGAAGACACAGACACAAAGCACAAAGAGGAAAGGAGAGGAATCTGGATGTAAATAAGTGTGACTAAAATATGTTGGGGAAAAAAGATAAATAAATAAATAAATAAATAAATAAATAAATAAATAAAATGCCTTCAGGTCAGTTTTTGTTTTTTTACATTTGCACTAATGAATATGATATGCTCTTCTAATAATAATAATTTCCAGCATGCTGTTTTATATAGTTGCATATAGGCATTGCCTCATCCCAACTTTCTCTATTCTAATTCTAATTCTGTTTTAACGTTTTTTATGGTTACTATTCTATTATGTGCTTACATATGTTGCATCTAGGCATTCTCTTCCCTGCTTTCATCTTTGTGTTGTGTTGTCTGTGAAGATTCTCAGTCATCCAGGTCATGGTATCCAAAAGTGTAGTAAACAAAGACAACTGGACCAAGAGGCTTCTTCAGTTCTGTTTGACTGGTGGAGAGTCTGGGACTTATAAACTCTGTCAGGTTCTTGGTCCATGGGGGTGTGCTTTGGACAAGAAAGGGGCATGAGTTGTTAACTACTCGATTGCATGAGTCGTTAAGTCGTCAAAGGGTCGTTAGTTATTGGCTATTGTCTGGTTTAGTTTCACCGGAGTCATTCACTGTATCTGACTTTAGTTGTGAATGTGTGTGAAACAGAATGTGTGTTCTGTTCTGTTCCATTCTATTATATGTTGTATATCTTATATAGTTACATATAGGCATATTCTATTTCATTCAGTGTGAAATGTTATTTGTAAAGGTGGATAATATAACTATCTGTAGAGTGTCTGTGCCCAGTGGGACAGCAGTGAATGGTCAAAGTGGACTACCTCCTCACCCTCCCCATCCAATAGGAGCACTTGGTTTTTCCCATACCACTTCCTCGGAGTCGGCGCTTTTGCGTGTGTCTGTCCTGTCGGTGTGACCGAAGTTTCCTTCCACGGGCAGGCTGCTGTTACACAGCCACCATGTTGTCCCGTTCCCGGTGTCTCACCAGGAATTTTGGCCGTTCCCTCTCTGCCATCCGTCAGGTAGGCAACAAGCAGGGGAGAGCAGATACGGGGTGAACGTACAGCTCTGTTTGAGTTAGCGTTAGCCGCTTTAGCCTGTTCGCCACTGTAGGCCGCGGACAGGGACATTGAATGCCAAGGACGGGAGGACACTTCTGCTGCTTCATGAGCCCCTGCTGCGGCGTGCGTTAGTGTTAAAAAAAAACACTTTACTCTGTGTTAGATTTGACTCGTGTTTCTTACATTAATATTAAATGTTTGTCCTTGGTAAAAAAAGACCAACGGTCTACATCCATATGTTATGTCAAAGTTATTCAGCAATATTTAGGCTGTTAGCTAGTACATGCTAAGCATACTAAGCTAAATGTAGAGGAACGTTAGCACGCTGCCGGTAACTGACGTACTGAGGTCACACTGTGGTTTAAGAGAGAAACAGACACTCTGCTAAGGAAATTTAATGAAAGTGTCATGCTCATTTAAGTTTAAACGTAGTTGCTTAAAAGCTCAGCCAGTAAAATAAAATGTTAGGTAATCTTTAGTTTATAATGTCTTTTACCACTAGTGACTCAATAAGACTGACTGCAGCTTTTATATTACATGCACATATAAATGTATTTAATGATTATAAAAGTAGATATAGTATATATTTATATCTATTATACATTATTGATAATTTCTAAGTTAATAATTCTAAAGAATTGTACATAATATTATACATTTGCTGTTTTGGTTGTCCTGTAGAACTATGCAAGACTAATGTTTACAATGTTATTGACTGTGTAAAGGTCCAGCTGTGTTACACTTTCCAGCATGTTGAGTTCAAACTACTTTGCCTACTCATGACAACTCATCCATAAATGTATAATCACATCTTTTAGTCTAGTTTACTTGCTTTGCCATTATCTTGGTTCCCAAACGTGGTGACATGATTGTGACTGTATATTTTCACAGGGGAATAATGTGTTAGCTCGTCGGGCCACAGCTGGTATGTGTGTTTACTTGTCAAACTTGAAGTCTTATTTCAGAGCCTTTACCTTTGTATAATCTCTCTGCTTGAAGTTAATTGCAGGCTTTTCTTATCCTTTCTCCAACAGCTTTGTCAGCTAGCCCTTCTGTCACTTTCAACGACACTGTGTAAGTACACAAAATATGTGCTTTTTCATTTTAGAGAGATGGAAAATAATTTAAGTGTATATTGTGCATGACAAAGCATGGGTCAGTCTGAGATTCAATATTATGCTATTGTGATTACAGCTTCAATATGTCTGACTGCATGCATCAGTCTGTACTCAAGATGTAAGATTTCTATTTATACACCGGTTATATACAAGAAAAACAAAACATCCAGACATGATAAAGACTAAAAGACTAAATTAATAATATATGTTACATGAAGACAAATATGTATAGAGAGAGAATAAAATGGTAATACATACACTCTATATATAATACACACATGGTGTAGTTTGTTAGTATTATGCAATAGTGTGAGTACTGAAGTTATTGCACAGTATACAGAGTATTGCACTGAACAAAATGTTGCAAATTGTGGTGGGCTGTACTGCATGTTATTTATTTAGCTTTCTTATGGCCTCGGCAGGGGGGGTCATGCTACTCAACATTACATACAACTCAAATGAGTCATGAAAAACAGCTCATATCTAAGGCACAATATGACAAGAAATTTTTGTGATTTTGCTACTTTATTGCTGTGGGACCTTGAAACTGGTAACCAGTTCATGTCAATTCACAATACTGGGATAGTAAATAAGCATAATAAGTTTTTATAGAGGGTCTTGAGTGAGTTGCTGGCCCAGCTGCTGGTGTCATAACTTTGCCATCCACGCGCACATTTTCCTGTTATCAGTTTCTCTTTTTGTCATCACCTCAGAATTATCTGTCAAAAAATCAGATGTTCAACCAAATTTATAGCCACCAGTTTTTACCATTATTGAATGATTTCTTGTCAAATGTTTTTTTTGTTTTGTTTTGTTTGTTTGTTTGTTTTTTTTGACTCTTTTTGTTTATTTATTGACCAGAAAATCTGATCCCCGGTCCAGTGTCTTCCAAATCCAGTACTTCAGGACGTCTGTAGCCTACAGTATGTTTTATCCTTTTTACACTTGCAGTTATGATGCAGAAAAAAAATTGAGTCGAGGAAAATATCTCCTGTTACTATGTTTATCTCCAGGAGATGAAGTCGTCACAGTCAAGACCCCTGCATTTGCAGAATCTGTCACAGAAGGGGATGTAAGGTGGGAGAAAGGTAACTCTATTTGGAATTGTATGCCAGTTGCTTCTTATACATTAGGATACTGGCCACAACACAGTTTAACTATATAGAATTATACTGATGCACTTAAAATAATTTATGTCCCTACAGCTGTTGGGGATGCAGTCTCAGAGGATGAGGTGGTGTGCGAAATAGAGACAGATAAGGTAAAATATAATAAATATAGCCTACCATATTCCCATGATCTAAGACACTGAAACTTCATTTGAAAGTGAAAATGCATACAGTCCCTGTTATTTTTCATTCATTTGTTTTCTTCTGTACATAGAAGGGTTCTTAATATTACTTTATTTGATGAGCTACAAATCTGGATGTGTTAAACTTAACACACAGTACTTTTTGGTTGAAGCCATTCATTTGTTTGATTGAGCAAAATATTAGCACTTGACTGGCGGTTGTTTTGTCTATTTAAGGTGTGGCCTTTCAGGTAAATCCTTTACTTTACTGTTATCAACTGCTGTTGAAGTTCTTGATAATTCTATTGGATATCTGTTGCACCAGTTATTTATTTTTAGGCTTAGAAATTTACAATTTTCTTCAAAATCAACTAAGCTGTGTTAATGTCTGTTGGTCACTTATTCCAGTATTTTTGCTCAATGGGGTTGTTTAAAGTTGTTAAACACACATCCAGACATAAATGTCACCAAAAAGCTGAGGACTTGTGTCTCTCTTGATCTTTTGCTCATAGACAAATGTTTACACTGTATAATACACCAATTGTATTGTCCTTGTTCATCTAATTCATTTCCACTTTTAATTTTATCAGAATTTTCTGTCTTCCCCCCCCCTGTCATTAGACCTCAGTGCAGGTTCCCTCTCCTGCTTCTGGTGTGATTGAAGAGCTTTTGGTCCCTGATGGAGGCAAAGTTGAGGGAGGAACTCCCCTTTTCAAGCTTAGAAAAGGAGGTCTGTGAGTTTTACTGTAAATGAGGGGTTACAATGATGTGCCTAATCAAGCTGCCTCATTCTTTCAGTTTTTGCATGATTGTATGACATATCCTTAAGAATATCAGATTTAAAAAAAAAAAAAAGTAAGGAAAGGAAAAAAACAACCAAACAAAAACCGTGATATGAACTGAACTGTTGATTTTCTGAACCATTCTTAAATTTTAAGATGGAATAGTACAATTAAGGATATATCATAAAACCTGTATTGTCATAACCTTTTATCTCTTGTGTCATAAGCTGGTGCTCCTAAGGCTCCGGAGACTCCAAAGGTCGAGGCCCCAGCCCCTGCAGCCCCTGCAGCCCCACCACCTTCTGCTGCCCCTCCTCCCCCCTCTCCCCCCTCAGCTGTGGGTCCCATTCCCACCACCATGCCCCCTGTGCCACCTGTGCCAGCACATGCTATGGACACCAAACCAGGTTAGTTTTCATCAGACAGACTGCCTGTGTCATGTGAGAACTGTTTAACCTGACATCTGTGCTCTCTACCTCAAGCTTACATGATTAATCATCCTTTGGCTTTCTGTTGACACTGGTCATCATCAATTCTGCTTAACTGATATATACAGAAATTAACTCTTCTGTTTTTTCATAGTTTCAGCCATCAAGCCCACAGCTGCTCCTGCTGCAACAGTGGTCCAAGCAGAGGGAGGAGCTAAAGGAGCCAGGACAGAGAGCAGGGTAAAGTACAAAAATCAGCACAAACCCTAAAATGATTTTTGGGTAGAAATTGTACTTTATTTCTTTTGACTCTGTTTTCATGATTTAGGTTAAGATGAACCGCATGAGACTAAGAATTGCCCAGAGACTGAAGGAAGCCCAAAACACCTGTGCGATGTTGACAACATTTAATGAGGTCGACATGAGGTAGGAAATTCTGAATTTGCTGACCTACATTATTAAGCCCTCGGACATTTAAGTGTAGGGCACCAGATTTGTTTTGTTTCACTGAGGGATATGTTTTATCTGTGTATTCTCACTCACTGCCACTGCAGTATATACTTTATACGCATTATACATACTGTAGGTATATCAATGTCAAAGCCAAAATAACACTTGCACAAGTTGTTATAGATTGGGATGTGGCCAATAGAAAAAGCTTTTTGAAACCTAATATCCTCTTAAACACTGGAATGTAAATATTTGGTCATAATGCCATCTAAAACGAAGATAAGAATTGTTAAAATGGGTTTTATTAATTTACAAGGAAATGTTATTGTCTGCACTTGCCCCCTGTGCTGAAGAGGACACTTTGAGGATTTCTTTTCCCCGCAAATGTGTGGTGTCAGCTTTCAGCTATTCAGGGTTTTCTATGTATCCTAATTGGATTGACATTGACGGTCTGGAGGAAGACTTCCCAGGCTAGGGCTCATCTGGAGCCGAAGGAGGTAGTCAGAGCAGGAGGCCTGAGCATCTGCAGGGGCCCACAGAGACCTGCGCTCTGAGTGGGAGAGCTGCCTCAACCGATATGGGCTTTTATGACAGCCCAACAAGATTTACAGGCTCTAGAAAGTGAAGATTTTTATCGCTTCTTCTCTCCTTTCTCGGAGAGTCTGTGTCTTGGGAGTGGCTAATTAAGTTAGGGGAGAAATCCTAGAGCTTCAACAGGGTTAGAGACAGGAAAACAAACAATTAAAAAGGAAGATACAAGAGGAAAATGAGCAATGGTGAAACGATTAGCAGGCCAATTTCAGCGGCTTTAATTCAAAAAGGATACCGACATGATAGTGTACATGATTTTGTCAGATTTGTGACCTTGGTTACAGTTTTCACAGTAATGGTATCTTATTAATGATTCTAGTATTACTTATTAGCAAGAGCGATTGGTCATGCACTTTTTGCGCAGCAACTAATCAGTGAACAAATAAAATAATTTTGTAAGTTGAAGAGGGTTTAAGTCACTCTTGGTAAAAAGAACAGTTCCCCTCAGCTCATTGTAGCGCATATTATTTATCCAGTGGTGGGTAGTGAATCTCGCCTATGGGAGTTGATCTTTGCATTTCTTTCCTTTTCCCCGTAGCAACATCTCAGAGATGAGGAAGACTTACAAAGATGCCTTCCTGAAAAAACACAACATCAAGTTGGGCTTTATGTCTGCGTTTGTGAAAGCTGCTGCCTTTGCTCTGTCTGATCAGCCTGCTGTCAATGCTGGTATGAATTAGAACCCTTATTTTATCTGTGTGACTGTCTTTGTGTGTGACATGCAAAAGACAGTCAAGTCTACAAGTGTGTGTAGTGAAAAAATCCCTCACTGCTTAACCACAACCACTAACATCAATATATCTACTGCTCTTAGACTACCCTGACCTACTTAGAGATGCCTCAATGAAGCAGAGGTGGTCTGACTTAAAAAACCAAAAAAGCTAAAAATAGGTTGTTGGTTTTATGTTCTTTTTTCCCCTTGCATGTAATAGAAAATGAACATGAGTTCAGGAAACTGTTTTTAAATTAACTAGTTTAACCTGTATTTTATTAGTTCACAAAATGTATGCTTGTTATGTGTTTTCAGTCATTGATGATACAACCAAAGAGATAGTGTACAGGGACTATGTTGACATCAGTGTGGCTGTGGCAACACCAAAGGTGAGACAAATGCATTATATTGTAACACTGAGCATAAGTGCTTGATAGCCCACTCAAGTCTAATGTGAAGAGCAGAAAACTCAGTCATGTGACTTGTCTCTCAGGGTCTGGTGGTTCCTGTAATCCGAAACGTAGAGGGAATGAACTTTGCAGACATTGAAAAAGCAATCAATTTGCTGGGAGAAAAGGTAATTTTTTAATGTATATTTTCTTTCAGATTTTTCTCTTTCACATTAATAAAACCTTGTTGTAGCTCCTTTTTGGTTCATTTGTTTGTCATATGTTTCCTTTTTTTTAAATATGTGATGAGTAAAAATTGTGAATGTATGTATTTTTAGGCTCGTAAGAATGAGTTGGCTGTTGAGGACATGGACGGAGGAACCTTCACCATCAGCAATGGCGGTGTGTTTGGGTCCATGTTTGGCACACCCATCATCAACCCACCACAGTCTGCTATATTAGGCATGCATGGCATCTTTGACAGGCCTGTTGCAGTTGGTGGCAAGGTTGGTTCCATTACTGTTCAACATACAGGAACACACATGCAAAAAGAGTATATTTAGAGAAGGGCTGAACAATAAATTATTTTCAAATCAAATTTGCAATTTGATTTTCTCAATTAGCAAATCATGAAGATTGAAATTTAATCTTTTCATTTTTAATGGTGCCAGTACAGTTAAGTTATATTCTAATATATATAAGTCAGAAAATGTTAAATTATACATTTTATCTAAATTGTTCAGACAAACAAATATAAAATAAAAAAAAAATAGAGTAAATAAATGTAATTATTTGTTACATTTGCAACTATTGCAGCATCTGCAAAGTCATGGTTAAAATTAGAAATAGTATAAAAATATTAAGGTCTCATGGTTTTCACTGACTAGTGGCATCTTTAAAGCATATTAGAACATAAATGCAAACAGAGAAGTGAACAATAGATTACGACTAGAACCGACTCTCACTGACTCATTTTCGATCGCTTTATCCTCCACTGAGGGTCGCGGGGGCGCTGGTGCCTAACCCCAGCTGACATAGGGCGAGAGGCGGGGTACACCCTGGTACTGTTTTCATTCATCTGCCTGATATGATCTTCATTCATTTATTAAGTTTCACTACAGCTGCTGACAGTCAGGTCATTCTGTGTTTATTTTAGCTGTACAACAGATCTATCAAATTAAGCTTGTTTTATGATCATTGTTTTTTGTCATCATGATGCTGCACTTTAGGAAAGAGACTCTTACAAATATTTTTCCACAGTTTGTTGTGCAAAAACTTAATCCACTTAATTTCTTTATTGTTTAGGTGGAGATCCGTCCCATGATGTACGTTGCCCTGACGTATGACCATCGTCTCATTGATGGAAGAGAGGCTGTTACTTTCCTGCGCAAGATCAAGTCGGTGGTGGAGGACCCCAGGGTGCTGCTCCTCGACATGTGAACCCTTGTGAACTCCAGGCCCCGCCAAACAAACCACCCTGCAACAGTGGCTCTACAAACTCGATGAACATTAACCGTAACTGTAGATGATATGTTGTTATTATTGGTTAAATAGAAAAAAAGATATTTGTGGGTAACTGTTGGGGTTTGCAATGGACTTTATATCAGACTGGCATTGGTTAAAGCATTGGTGCTGTTGTGGGGTTTCTGTGGTGCTGGTGTCAAGATAAAGAGGATATATAACTTATGTGCACATGTGTCATTTTCTACATACAACTATATAATTGGCAAATATAGTTCTAAGTGCTCTGTACAATTTTCTCATTTGGCTAAGAGAAGAACAATGAGCACATATTATGAAATAAATCAAGAAACACTTCTAAAATGTCTAAAATGAAGTGATCAAATTGTCAAGAGGAAAATTTTAATGCTGTATAAGAGACTATTTAAGAAAAACAGTTTTAAACAATAAAAAACTGCATTACTTAACTGCAGGTATTGTCTTTGATTATTTTTCGTGCATCTTGGCAGTCTGGGTAATTTAACAAGAATTTAGTATATATTTATATATTATATTTAAAATATGGTTTGTCCACTTATACAGTAAGTAGACATACACTATACTGAATAAATCCAAGTGCATGGATTTCTCTTGTCCATATTTAAATGTTTAGCTTTTGGTGAGATGTGCTCATTGCTTTCTCTCCATGATGACATTTATTTCACTTAAGCCTCTCTTTAGAAACAGCATCTATCAATAATGACAATAATTAAACAAGTAAATGTCTGTACAGAGAAGAGAAAAACTATTATTGTAGAATATACTTGTTTTATTACAATATTAAATGGCATACAGTCTAAATTTTGTAATTTCCAGAATTAGATTTAGGGTTAGGTGGCTTCAGTTTTCATGCACAGTGCCACTTAAGTTGAATTGATGATTTAAAAAAAACCTGAAATAGTAGTCTATAATCTAAGTGTAGAATAAGAAATGTATTTGTTTTGAGAGGGACAGGTTTGTTGACGTTTCTTTTTTTTCCCCCCTTTGTTGTGTGTTTTCTTTGGGAATCGCAAAATGCAAAGGAAATCAGGATGTGCTGCTGTATCCAGTCTGGCCACACATGGGCGCTTGGCTGTGAGAGAGAGCATTCATCCCTTTAGCACCTGCTAGCAGCTTAGAGCTTTCCAAGAGATGCTGCTGAAGAAGGGATGGCACTTAATGTCACTCACACCTCCACCACCAGAACCCAACCGATAGCCAGCATCGAACTGAAGCAACTGGAGCAGGATAATAGAGAGAGAGAGAAGAGAAAGGACATTTCACTGTGTGTGTATTTTGCAATTTATTGTAATCCCACAGAAATATCACAAATGTCTTGTGAGTGTTCGACCTAACCTCTGTGAGTAGAGATGCAGCTGCAGTGCTTAAATGGCTGGGGATGAGCAGCTGGGTGTGAGAGTGGATTCCTGCTGGATGGAGCTGCCACAGTGGCTGAAGATGCAGTGAGCAGAGTGCGTGAGAAGCCCACTAACCCAAAATCAGAGATATTGCAGAGTGACACAGTCAGACTGTTTCATTCTTGTAGTGTTTTTGCTTACCATTCCTGTTAGGAGTTCAAACAGCATGGCCCCAAGACTCCACCAGTCGCAAGCCTCTGTAACCCTGGACACGCCACCAATTTCTGTGAACAAACAAAATCAGTTTTTCCTGTAGTACCCATGCACATTTCTTATCCCCATTCAATGTACTGCACATGACTGACTAAAGTGGACAGACTTCATCTTGCCACTAGAGGGCAGGTTGTACCAAGGAACAACCACTGACACGAGCTTACAACAAAGCTACAGATTTACCTGGAGCACAGTACATCTGTTCCATGGCTTTGGAGCTAATCTCTGACTGAACCTCACTCCACTGTCCGAAAAATGTCAGACACACCTTTCCTGTGAAAACAATATTGATCAAAAAAGGGAAAGTATTGTACCTTTTCCCTAATGACACCCTGAGAGGGAATTTTGCAGACTCACCATTGCTGGTGAGCAGAACATTTCTAGGGTTCAGATCACGGCACAGGATGCCTTGTTGATGCAGACTCTCCAGGGCCAACAGCATCTGTGCTCCCCACACGCGCACCTCTGCTTCTGGAAGCCCCCAGCAAGTCTGTAGGGCCTGACCTCTAAGCTGGGAAGACTTGACAGGGAACTGAGGCAGGTGGCACCAGCCGTCTACCTCAATGATCTGGTCTTCTCCCTGCCCTACTGATTCTTCTGATTTAAACAAACTATCTTTGTTGTCTTCCTTCCTGGATGGGGCTCCAAGAGGCCCAGAGGAAAACCAGCTCAGAAATGATCCCTCTTTTGCAGGTGCTACTTTCTCTTTAGGACTCAATTCATAGGCTTCCTCTGCACCTTCTCCTGCCTCACAAGGACATGTTTCCCTATTGTCTTCCACTCCTGATAGGGACAGAGGCATCTCTGATGGAGTGCCCTGTTTTCCTGCATTGCTGTGGTAAAGTGAAGCAGAACAATGCCAGGAGATTTCTGAGGTGTGTTCAGAAAATACTGCTCGGTCTGTGCTCCTGATTATTACCATACCATGTTTTTCCTCTACTGTGGGACTGCTGTGGTCTTGAATTGAGCCTGTAACTTTGTCTGCAGAGTAACCACTTAAAACAGATCCCTGGTTAGAGCCATTGGTTTCCCATGATGCCCTGCCACGGATCTGGGTTTGGCAATGGAGAGGAAGATGCAAGATGGCAGGGGAGGAACTCAAGCCATTATTTTCACCATTTCCTGTTTTTATAAATGAGGTCTGATTTGTGTGAGGTGCAGTTTTGCCACGTAAGTCGCTGTCAGTCACTGCATAGGGGTTTATTTTCTCGCCGATCTGTGCTGGATCTGCAGCTTTCCATGCCACTTCAAATTCAGAGCTGCACTCTATCAGCCCCATCACAACTTTCTTATTATGGATCTCCGACATGACATCAAGAGCTTGACTGACACGGGCGCAAGAAAGAGGAAGAGCAGGCATTTCCTGAGTTTCACTAGAGTGCAAACACAAACTAGGAGCTGGTGGATGGATACGAGTGTTGACCTGCGTCCTCGCCAAGCCGGAATGCAAACTCAGTTGATCAAGCTTGCTGTAAAATGATGCTGCAGAGCGAGTCTTCTGCAGACAACCTGTCTCCTCAATGTAAGTGTGAGTCCCACAGCTCTCCACACGCTGCTGAGTCTCGTCCCAGGAAGTGGGGAAGTCCGTATCTGGGCTTTCATCACCTAATTTCTCAGAAATGCCTACAGTGCCTCCTTTGGTGGTGTGCTCATAGTCTGTGCTGATAGTGGGAGAGGTGTAGCTGGTCTTCAGCTTGATGCTGTGCTGGCCAGAGGTGAAACATTCTGGGTGCTCCTTGGCCTTCTCGTTCCTTAGCTTGCGCAGCTTAGAGAAGAGCCTACCACCTGTGATGATGGGATTAGACAAAAAGCATGATCAAGAAAAGTACAGCTCATAAAGTTCAAAGAAGTGTAAATGCCTATTTTGTAGGGAAGCCCTCACAGCCGTTCCATTAACTTTCTCAGCAGAGCAGCTGTTAACAGCTCACCTTTGACATGCTCAAGATGCAGGTACACAGCGTCCTCACTGACATAGTATCTCAACAGCTTAACCATGTATGGCACGCCCTGTGGAATGATGGTTGGCTGATCCCTGCTCTCCCAACTCGACTTGACCAGACTCTGTAAGAATACATCCATGCAATGACTGAGCATTTCAGAAAGGACAACATGAAGCTAAAATATGTGTGTTAATGTTGGTAAAAAAAAGTGTATTGCTACGGATAGTTTTTTGCAACTCTGCAACAATACTTAATTTTCAAAACTCTTGGTAATATATATATACGTATATATATATATATATATACGTATATATATATATACGTATATATATATATATGCATGTTTTGAGATGTTTAATGCATTCTGCCAGGGATTGCACATGAGATACTGTACTTTATAAGTTACATTGGTTACATTGGTGATATGGCATGGCATATGGTCTACTGAGAGCAGCGCTTGTTCTACAGTGCTGTGACGATGCCCTGCAGGGGGTGGGACAAGTTCTCCATCGGAAATGATAGTTTCTCTTCCACCACCTTCACTGGGTCAAGTGGGCATCCTAGGACTGAATTGGCTGGTTTTTTTTTTCATTCAACCTCTTCCTGTTTAGTGTTGAAATGCTACTGCCCCAGCAGACCACTCCAAAAAAACATAGCTGATGCCGCCACAAACACCGATTCCACTGGTGATTAATAAAGTTGCTGTGATTCTGATGCTGACGTGGTTGAAATTGAGCGGGAGGGGGAGATGCACGGCTGCTTGGATTGGCCCCTTAAGAGATTAGTGTCTTTCTGCTATCAATTCTCTCTAGTGGCTGAAATCTGAGTTGCAGTTGCACTGGCTAAAAGCATGAGAGCCCCGATTCAGATCAATGCTGGCTGATACTCAGGGAGACAGGATGAAGAAGGCTCCCATCAACTGGCCTACCACAGAACTCAACAACACAGGTTTGCAGGCAGATGACAACCCCCAGTGTTGAATAGATGTTGTCCAGTGGACTTAAATGTGTTGTAATGCGGTGAATTCCAAATCATTTTGTATTCTGGACATCCTTTATTTTGTGATATTGCCTATGGAGAAAGAATGAATACTCACCTTTACAGCAAATGTCTCCTTGTTGACCATACTTTGGACAATCAGGACCTTTGAAATAAAAAAATATTTCAAGATATAGTTATAAAGCAGATTAATGTAATCTGCAGTAGGTAAGTTAAAGGTGTAGAGTTCACACATTCCCGAGCTGAGGGATGCATTTCACGACACAACTGATGATGGAAATGCAGAAGAATAGCAGCTACCCCTCTAAAGGGAGACACTGACATGGCAGCTAAAGGCTGGAAAAGGGACCTAGAGTCTTCCCTTCAAAAAGCTCTGCAGGCTCGTCTGAGAGGTGCGGATAGTCTGATTGCATTGCTCATCCCCTTGGCTGAAAATGCCAAGAAGCTGGTTGTTTGGTTTAAGTTAGGTTTGAAATGCCCATGAATGGTTTCCTCCAAATCCTCATTGTTCTGTTTTATGCAGGCAGCCTCTTTCTCTGAGTGTGTGTGTGTGTGTGTCACAAAGCTGCAGCAGGAGATGACGTGTCTTTTTTCACAGCAGCGTCTCTGTCACACACCGCAGAAGTTCAGTTCATGTCTGCTTTTACTTCCAGTGGCTTGTTTTTAAGCTTTGGATTGTAACTCCTGAGTAACTATTAAAAATACCTTTGCTGTCTTTGATTCAACACTAGTTGTGTTTTTGTGACAGAAGTTACACACTGGAGCTTTAATGCCAGTCTCACCTTATCAGTCACTCCGATCACCTTGCACATCTCCAGATCCTCCATGGGTGAACTCAAGTGTCTAATTGGACGGAATCTCAGGCTACTGTAACCCTGGTAACCAAAAAGCCACACAGCGGTTATTAGCTACTCTAGTTGTATTAATGGGAATAATTTGCTATTAGAATGAGTGTGGTTTTGTCTTACCCCTAAATGAGAGCTCCCTTTCCCCAAGTTGTCCTGCAGATGTGTTATGAAGATTTCTTCAGCTCGCTTCAGATATTGGGTTGTTTTCCTCTTCACGGCTTCTCTGCGATCTTTGTTGGGGTCCACTGTGAGACAGGGTGAGACTCTATCAAACACTCCAAAGAACAAACAATAATACTGCAGACGTGCGGACAGAATGGAGCTCACAGACAAGACCCAGTCCTGACAAAAACCATTTGGCCTTTGATCCAGGGTAAGGAACAGTAACACGCATCTCATATTGATGCTGTAAACTAGGAAAATCTGTCTGGCCAGCAAAAAAAAACAAACAAAAAAAAAACTGTTAGTTTAACCTTTGGTTTGTGACTTCCTGTTTTTATATTTGTCCACGTTTCTATCACATGCTTTGTGCCAACACACCCCTTCAAATTCCCTATTCTGGGTCACACATTGCCATTAGAAACCTAAGTGACAAACCAAATGCTCTCCACTTACACTGAACGCCATTCAGCAGTAAATCCACACCATTCTTGTAGTAGCTAAAAGCAGCCTCGTAGTCCTCGTTGACCTCGCTGTCCAGTGCCATGCGGATCTGCTTGGCTGCCTCCACCAAGTAATCTCTCTTTGCCATAGCTGCCTTGTTTTGAACCCGCCAAGGTCCAGCTGGGCCTGAGCACAGGAAGACAAGGTACTGCGGATTGTTCAGGTTCAATCAAGACAGTGGCAGATACAGCAGTTATAAACATGTTTTAGTAAATTGTAAAAAAGATTTTATTAGTGAATCGTGCTACTACTGCTCGAGCTTGGGACTCACCTTTGTTCCCTGGTCTTATCAACAACAGGATGCATCTCTGTCTCTTGTCACTGGGCTCAGTGTGTCCCCAGGGAATCCATGGTTTATGTGTCTGACGTTGAGCATGATCATCTGAGCAGGCGGAAACAAAGAGATAACCTCTAGACCTCCACAGGAAGTGACTACAAGCTTGTGCGTACTATTTTTGATGAATGGAAAGAAGCACAGCTGCAAATGTCTAAGATGAGACAGAGAGAGATGACTCAGAGCACTGTGAAGCCTTGATGCGTCTCTGGGGTGAGTTCATTTTTGTCATGTGTCACCAGAGCATGATTAAAACCTGCAGATCATGTCAGAAAACACGTTGACACCTCACTCCCACTGTATTAGTCCAGAGGGACTAAGACACTGATGGGGTCTTAAACATCCACCCCTACCTATCAGCCTAATGAAATGTGTAGTGGGTATAGTTCTTATTCATATACAAACATTGATTACTAGTCGGTAAGTGAGGGCTAATGCTTTCACAGGATCCCCCATTAATGTTAAATACATTGTTCCTCCACCCCATTCTGGTTACAGACATGGAGGCGACAGCATCTTCAGAGCCATCTTCAGTACCCTCCATTATTCATCCTTACAGCATGCACTTGCATTCTAAACTACACAGGCTTAATGTACAATTAGCGCAGAAAGCAGACATAGTTAGAGAAGCTGTACCTGATGTGAGGCGATCATGCCCTGGACCCTACACCCCGGCAGCAGCATCAGCAGAAGAGGTCCATGTCTACAGCAGCCTCAATACTCACATCCCAGGAAAAGGAGAGGAGGAGGAGGGAGCCCAGACAAGGCCTCTGATTGGCTGAGGGTGATGTCACTTCAGAGCACCATTTCACTGAGGGCCTCTCACTCCCCCTCTCTTATCCTGACAGATGCTGGCTGGTTTAAAGAGACAGTGCTGTTTTGTGTGCACTGACTCGAGGCCTTTTTCAACCCAGATTTTGGACTTCTAAAATTGACAGCATTCAGGTTTTCTTTGCTGTTGACTATAAAAAAAATATCCCATACGTAATTATGCATGAAAGGTTTGTTGTGATGTCATCCATCTACTATAAATGTCGGATCACCCTAGCCAGAAGCCATTATGTGCTGGGTTTGGGTGCTCAGTACCAGATGGAGCAAGGCTCCAACCACAGCACAAAGGAGAGTCATCTTCATCCCGGGGGAGGGCCAGCTTACATGAAGGGGGAGGAAGCTCCAGTATGGAGTAATAGAGGGAGGAGTGCGTATCCGATGCTGTAACCTTAACCTAAAAGCACGGGTCTGATTTGCCAAAAAATTGAACTGACCCTTATTCTCAAATGTTAAAAAGGAAAGAAAACACAACGCTGATTTGAATGCTGATTTTTCATTTTAATACAAGAAACAAAAGTGTACTTTCCATGTGCCTTATGCAGTAGATAGATAAAGAATGTCAGAGAAAGTCAGTGATCATTTGCATCAATCACAAAGCAGCAGATCAAGCAACAAGAGATTCATTATTTGCTGAATCTCACATTGTAGGACACATAATAGCCATTGTTGTACATGTAGAGCCTCTGGTCAGTGGGGTTGTAGTGCAGGTTGACAAACTTCTCCTGGAATTTCTGAATGGGAACACTCATGTATTTCTCCTCTTTAGTCTCAGTGTTGTAAGAGTAGAAGATTTCCTCTACGTCGAGTTCTCGTGGTCTGGTGGCATACATAACCCCACATACCATGAACGCATTCCCTACCCGCGGTTTGAAAGCATTAGTGCTCCACTCATTCTCAATGCCAAATGATTTCTCATCTATCTTACCGACCACAATTTTACCCTTGGCCTCGTCTGTGGCATACATTACCCACAATCCTTTCTCATCAGCTGAGAAATCTAAGTACTGGTTTGGTGAATAGGTGTACGTGTAACTCTCACTCGCTTTTGTGACTTGTTGGTGACTATAAACTGAGGAGGTCAGATTTAATTTGGACATTCTGAATGGACTGGCTGCCTGGTAATATATGGTGTTGCCATGGACAACATAATTATTGCCAATGCCTTCATAGCCTTGTGGCAGGCCATGGTGTGTGAAAGATGACCTCTGAATAAGTTTGTCGTAACTGGAGTACAGGTAGAATTCATATACAGAGGGTCTACTGTATGCACCATACCAGAACATGGACTCATAGCCTCGCAGAGGTTTGGAGTCTTTTCCCCAGCCTCCATAATGGTATTCTGGCTTCAGATGAGCATTTAGCTGGATGACTGTAGGCTTACTAATACTCATGATTCCTGTGTGGTTGCAGTTACCTGGGGGAAAAAAGTGTACAATTACTGCTATATCACCTGCTGTTGTTGGTCAGTTGCTACTGATAATATGGTTAATGGACTTACCAATATCTGGTACAATAAGCTCCTGGTCCTGCTGGCACTCCTTCAGTTTCCTCTGCAGCTTAGCAAACTCAATCCGAATCACTTCCAGGTTGTTTTTGTCAAAGGTCTCCAGTTGGTTCACAGTACTGGTCATATTGTTAATCTGGCACATATGACACACAGTTACCACTTAACGAAAGGATTTCAGGTGAACTGAAGCGTCATCTGTTTTTAGTTTTATTTTTTTACCTCAGTGTGCAGACTGTCAAATATGGGTGAGGAGGAGTTGAGAGAGTCTTTGAGCTGCGACACCAGGGCCTCGAACTCTCTGAGCTCAATCCTGAGCAGCTCAAAGTCCAGTCTGATGTAGCTGTCAGGACTACTCTCCAGCATGGACACTCGAACAGTCAGGTCCATCAGTTCTCTTAGGAAGATGTCCAGTCTGCCCTCATGGTGGACAAGCTGAAAGACACACACTTACAAGTCTAACTTCATATTCTACCCTCAACAGCTCATCTGCAAAACTAGCAAATGCTATTCAGTGTTCATTTGCAAATGTTTATTAATTAATCTTGAAAATACCCTTGGTACAAGATTGTTAAACATTTCAGTGCTGATTTGTATAACATGGTCTTTTACAAATACCAATAGTATTTTTGTGGTATACAACACATCATTGTGCGCTACATTGTCCAAATAAAGCAAATGTGGTTTAATGTATATACAATATGAATTATTTACGTTTATATTTATTCCAGCCTGTATATTTTGTATAGACTGGAATATGATCACCGCATATTTGCTTGTACAAGTTCGAAACTGTAAATATCAATTTCATTCATTAATGACAGACTGTTATATAGCATACACACGCACACACACATATATAAAGATGATGCTTTGTGTTATACTGACCGTATTCATCTGAATTTTCACCTCCAGCTTCAGATCTGTGGTGATCTGCTGCATGTGTTGCACTCGGTCAGCAGGGAAGGAGCTGTCAGGAAGGAACACACTGCAAACACATTCCTCTTCTCCACCTGATGCCGTGACATTTCCTGATTCCCAGTCCTCCACTGGCTGCAAGAAAACAGGGTTATTGATATCAGGTAGTATGCAGAATACAATTTACTAAATGTTAATGAAGATGTGTAGAACTTACACGCCAAGCCAGTGTAGGGCTAAACCCCAGCATGGGGAAGAGGAGCAGCAAAATCAGAGGCATCATGTCTCTTCTGGTAGTTTGTGTGATGGATGTCTGACCTGATGTATATCAGTAATCGGCTCTGTAGTTCTTACCCGCCCAGTTATCATGTGACTTGATCCCAGATTTACAGTTTTATTAGCATCCTTGAGATCAGTGCAGATGTTCAATTTTTTCAACAGTGCAGTTGGTGCAATTTTATGATTTGAAATTGTAAAAGGAATCGAATCATGCTGGGAATATTCATTCATTATCTACCGGTTTATCCTTCACATGGTTGTGGGGACAGGTCTCTGGACAGGTCACCAGACCTTCTGCTGTAAGGCATCAGTGCTAGCCACTATTCTGCCGTGTTACCATGCCGATAATATTGATTTGAGAACATTTTTTTCAAATTTCAAAAATAAAGGTTTTCCTCACTTGCAACTGTCTTCCACTGCTCAACAATACCACATTTTAATATTAGCCTAATATTAGGTGTATAAAATATATACATCTGAGTATGCTATTGGTCATTTATTCCATGACCACTCATAATATTTTAGAGCCATAACAGTTAAGCAGGTCACTTACATATTTCTTACGACATTCTTTATATCTACAGTACTGTGCATGCTGCACAAGTTAAACTCATTGATAGGTTGATCATATAGTATAAGACTGACTTTTAGTCACATCTTTTCAATCTAAACGCCAATGATCACAAAACTGGTGGTGGCCTAAGACTTATGCACAGTACTGTATATACAAGTGTGTGTGTGTAAACTCTTTTGCAGAAAGTAAAACCTGGTACGATAAATCTCTATTTCTTTTATACAAAGTAAATTTTTTATTGTGTGCTGTTCCTTTCTAAAAAGAAAGAAAATGATTTCCTCCACCTTTTGGATTTTATCTACTGTTAGCAGTATGTCCCCTTGATACTACTGTGACTATGGGACCCAAACTTATATATATATATATAAAAACATTTAATCCCACTGATGTCATATTGGGTTGAACACAGTCTTTCATATTTTCATTTATGACCCTCAGCTGAAACTCCTACACCTATGTACATGCAATAAGGTGTCAATATCTACAGTATTTCATCTTGTTGGTCTAACTGGGATCCAATGGTGACCTTCGTGCTGTGAGGCAACAATGTTAGCCATAGTGACACCATGAGTTATTATATTTGCAACCGATAAACAATTCATTGTTTGTATCAGTTTTATATTTTATCAGTTCAGATGCGTATAAAAGCCAAGGCAGTCACTTCATGTGAATGCTTCAGTTTGATTTTATTCAGAAAAAAGAAATAGAGATATAGATCAGTCGTATCAATCACAATACAGTAGATCACAATGAGGAGGAATCATTCTCTGTTAAACTTGACGTTGTAGGACACATAGTAGCCGTTGTTGTACATGTACAGCTTCTGATCAGTGGGGTTGTAGTCCAGGTTGCTGTAGCTCTCCTGGAACTTCTTGAACTGGATGTTGAGGTGTTTCTCCTCCTTTGTCTTGGTGTCGTAGGCATAGTAGATCTCTTCTGTGTTCAGATCTACTGACCTGGTGACGTACATAACTCCACAGGCCATGAAAGCGTTGCCTGCCAGCTGCTTGAAGGCACCAGTTCTCCACTCATCCGTAATGCCAAATGATTTTTCATCTAACTTTGCAAGGATTATTTTACCCATGCTCTCCTCTGAGGCGTACAATACCCACAAGCCATTTTCATCAGCTGCAAAGTCAATGTTCTGATTTTCTGAGTATCGGTACGAAAATCTTTGACTAGCAGCTGCAATGACTCTGTATTCATATTTTTCAGAGGTCAAATTCAGCTTGGTCATACTGAAAGGTGAGTTGTGCTGGTAATATATGACATTGTTGTGAACAATATAATTGTTACCGGTACCGACCCATGCGTCTGGCAGGTGAAAATGTTTGAAATTAGATCTCAGAAGCAGCTTCTCATAGTCAGAGTACAAATAGAAGTCATACACATGGGGAGTGCTGTATGCACCGTAGAAGTACATGGACTCATAACCGCGGACAGGTTTGGAGTCTTTTCCCCAGCCCCCATGAACATAACCGCCACTCAAATGAGCATTCAGTTGGACCACCGTTGGTTTGCTGATGCTAATGATCCCTGTGTGATTGCAGTTGCCTGAAAAACAAAACAAAAAATATAAATAAATAAAGCAAAGAGTTCAAAAACGGCTGACAATGTAAACACCTTATCCTCCCTCTTCTGATTTGTTGCCTTACCGATATCTGGCTTGATGAACTCCTGCTCCTTCTGGCAATTCTCCAGCTTCTTCTGCAGCTTAGCAAACTCAATGCGGATCACTTCAAGGTTGCTCTTGTCGTAAGTCTCCAGTTGGTTCACGATGTGTGTCATGTTTCGAATCTGAAAAGAAACATTTATTAAAGAGAAATATAGTATCGCGACTATGAAGAACACCGTAAGTGTAGGTTCAAACATGGGGTATTCACCTCAATATACAGACTGTCGAACATTGGTGAGGTGGAGTTGAGGGAATCTTTGAGCTGCGACACCAGAGTCTCAAACTCTCTGAGCTCAATCCTGAGCAGCTCAAAGTCCAGCCTGATGTAGTCATCAGGACTACTCTCCAGCATGGACACACGGACAGTCAGATCCACCAGTTCTTTCAAAAAGATCTCCAGTTTACCCTGATAGCTCACCAACTAAAAGAGAAATTAAAAAAACATAAGCCATCATGATGATGTTTTTACCATTTTTTATTTTTTGCAGTCATCATTCTCCACATCTGATCTACTGCACCTTGTTCTTTTGAATTTTCACTTCCAGCATCATGTCCTTGCTGACTTCTTGCATGTGCTGAACTCGGTCGGCGGGGAAGGTGGTGTCAGGCAAATACACATGACAAACACACTGACCCGAGTCACCCACTGATGCAGTCACATTGCCGGACTCCCAGTCCTCCACTGGCTGCAAAAATATATATAGAGTTAAATAAATGGCATTAAATATCGTCATGTTTATTTGCATGAGAGTGAAGAAAAAAGTTACTCACAATCCAGGCCAAAGCAGGACTGAGGACTGGAAGGAACAGCAGTAGAACCGACAACATCGTGTTTTAGTTTAGTTCTCAAGTGTCTCCTCAGAGGCTCAGACTGAGGGATTTTAAAGACGGCACTTATCAGATCATCGCAGACACCTCCTGTCTTCCCACAGTTATTATGTGAGATGAACACATATATGCATGTTTGTTCACAAGACGTCTAAATCACCCTATTGTTTGCTCACATGGTCTGATGTGGTCAAGGGGTGAGGATGAGAAAAATGTCATGTGTAGAGAATGTGAGCAACACCTTGTTGAGTTTATGTTCTGTTTGCTAAGTGCCTCATGTGATATATGGGAACAAGAAAAAGTCATAAAATTCAAACATTAACACTTTGTTTTGCACAGGCTCAAGACCTTATTCTGCCAGGGAGGCTACATTTTCAATGTGTCTGTCTGTCAGCTTACTCAAAAACCGCCAAAGCAATTTGAAGAAATTCTGTGAAGGGGTGAGTCTTAATTATGGAGCAGATTCGATTAAGAGTCTGCTACAGAAATTTTCACCATCTCCTAAGTCACTTCAAATAATAAAAATATTGCTATTTTTAAATTAAATTTGCTTCATAATCCAAATTGCATATTCATGTACATGTGACTGGGCCGGAGCCATTTAAAAGCTTGGCTCATAGCAAGGCAATTCCTTTTTAAATTCACACCATGCACATCTACATTTTCTTTACTTGTGCAGCGCTGGTGATGCAAAAGACACCCAACTTTGCTGAGATAGCAGTCATAAACTATAATACTAAATTCATCATTTGAAAATGATGCCTTATATTTATGTAAAAAAAAGAATCTGTTCTTACAAGGTTTTTAAAATAGCATTAATGTTGCAGATATAATGAAAGATTTACAGAAGATGAACATCACAAGCAACAACGGTGACATGTCTTGTTATGTTTTTGGTTTCTGTGCATCTTTAGTTATTTTATTTTGGTACTTCACTTCCTGCCCTCATGTGTCTTCATACGTGTACATGTCTTCCACACCTGTGTTGATCATCTGCTTATTATCTACACCTGCGCCTTGTTAACACTCTCCCACTTGTGTATTTAAGCTGTGTGTTTAGTTAGTCTGTTCCAGAGCATCTTGTCTGATTTTCCAGTAAGAGTTCCACCTGTTTTTTTTTTCTCTCCTCCCTTGTATCAGTTTTCTAATGTATGATCAAGTTTTGTTAAACACGTTAATTACAGTTTAGCCCCATGCCTCGGAGTTTTATTGGATACCTCTACTCATTAGACTGGCTTTTCTGTGTACCAACCTTAAAAAACTGACTTGTGAACTTATCTTTACATGTGGAATCATGCTCTAGAGTCCTTTATCTGAGCCTTTGTAACATTGATTTTATTGGGTTACCTTTAAAAACAAATACATGCATCACATTACCAAAATTAAAATTTAATGTCCTTTGTGGCTACAATAAAAAAAATAAAAAAGGTATCTTTGGAGATGTATAATGAATAGTAAGGAGTAGCAGGGATATAGGTTACCTGTAAATATGAATTGCATCATTTTAGGTATTTCCTTTTCAAAACATCTTGTTGCAGTAATTGTCAAATGTCAATTTTTAAATGGCTTTTTCATGGGCTGGAGAAGATTTTTGAATTGAATTTGAATCACTTTGGGAAAAGGTCCCAGTGGAAAAATGACCCAGTATAGAAGTGTGACAGAAAGAGAGCAGCTACATGGGATTCGGTCATCTTTAATTTTCTGAATCAGTGCTTTTCCTACTGTGACACAAAAATGTCTTCTGTGAAATATTGCAACAGTATTATGACTGGAAAAAATGCAACACTACACTATGTCTGCAGACTGCTAGCAAGTGCAACCAATAAGAAAGCAAAACCTTAGATATTTATAGAAATTCTGGATCAAGTCTGAATGGCTTTTTAGTGTTTCATAGACTATGACAAATGCTCATCTAATTGAAATAAATCCCT
Source organism: Brachirus orientalis (assembly GCA_016785285.1). NCBI lineage: Eukaryota > Metazoa > Chordata > Actinopteri > Pleuronectiformes > Soleidae > Brachirus > Brachirus orientalis. The sequence continues at coordinate 753,987 of JAFBJR010000073.1, read as the reverse complement.
TTATCCCACTGTAATGATTTTTATGAATCAAGTAAATACAAAAAGTTAGATTTTTCAGCTATACATAAAATCCATGTTACACTACGTGGCTACTGTCGTGTGATGCTCTCTGCTTTAGTAATTACCAAATAAATATTGCACAAGGACACACCCGACACTTTTGTAATGCTTAAGAAAATTTATTAGTAGACAGGAAGAAAAATTATGCAGTGTGTGAATTACAAGAAGAAAATTGACAGATACATCTATCAGTTCCTTTATTAGATAGTATATTTCAGCAAATCACAAATAATGATTCATCAAAGTGACTTTGACATGGACGAATTGGCATTGACCAGTGGTGGCTCCACAATGGCTTCAGTCGTGTGGTTAAACCACAGATGATAGTTAACATAATAGCCGTCATTGTACATGTAGAGCTTCTGGTCAGTGGGATTGTAGTCCAGGTTGGAGTACTGTTCCTGAAACCTCTCAAAATACACACTGATGAAGCTTTCCTGCTTGGTCTTAGTGTCATACTTGAAAAAGATTTCTTCAGTTTGGATATCGATTGTCCTGACTACATACAGAACACCACACACCATAAAGGCATTGCTCACTCCTGGTTTGTACACACTAGTCTGCCATTCCTCCTCAATCCCAAAAGAAGGCTCATCGATTTTGGCAATGACCATTTTACCACTGGACTCTTCCGTAGCATAGGTCACCCACAGGCCGGTCTCATCGGCAGCAAAGTCAAAGTTTTGATTAGGGGAGTTAGTGTAGGAGAATCTGTTGCTAGCCCTCGGAATTACCCTCGATTCATATCTCATGGTGGTGAAATTGAGTTTAGCCAACCCAAACGGACTGTTAATCTGATAATACAGGGTGTTGTCTCGAATGATGAAATTGTTCCCTGAACCTGTCCAGCCACTTTGTAAGCTATGATGCTGGAAGTTGTTTCTTAAAATCAGATTCTTGTAGTTGCTGTAAAATCTAATGTCAACAATGGAGCTACTGGTGTACCCAGAGTACCAGTACATAGATTCTCTGTCAGGAACAGGCTTGGAATCTTTCCCCCAGCCTCCAAATTTGTAGCCAGCATTGAGATGGGCATTCAGTTGGCTCACAATGGGCTTGCTGACTTTGATAATTCCAGTGTGAGCACAGGAACCTATAGAGAAAGAGAGACAAAAAATGAGCTAAACAACCCCAAGGAAGGTCTGTTACCAATCTACCAATACCAAACCAACCTACCAATGTTGGGGTTGAAGAGTTCCTGATGGCGTCTCTCACACTCCTCCAGTTCCAGCTGCACCTTGATATATTCACGACGGGTCAGCAGAACCACGTTCTTGTCATAGGTCACCTCCAGCCTGTTCAAGGTCTCCTCCATTGCTGTGATCTGAAAGATAACAAACATTTTTTTTAACATTTAGTCTGTTGATGTCAGCAAGACCCATTCTCTGTACTTACCTGTACGTGCAGAGACTCAAAGACAGTGGTGGAGCTTGTGATGGAAACCTGCAACTCTTTGATCAGAGCTTCCACTTGTTTAATCTTCACCTTCACCTCGTCAATTTCGGCATCATTGTAGTCATCAGGGTTCTTCTCCATTATCTCAATTTCTGCTGTCAACTCTATTATTTTTTCTGCATACCCTGTCAGTTTGGACTCATAGTCCTCCAGCTGAAATCAAGTCAGAAAAAAGGAAACCTTTTTGTTCAGTCACCAATGTGTCATCACTCACTGTGCATGTATGCCAGATTACCTTGCCCATCTCCAGTTCCAGTTTGTGGGTGATCTCCCCAGCTGTCTGCTCTATCTCCACCAGGTCCCTGATAGGAAAGGTTGAACTGGGGAGGAAGGCATCACAAGTACATCTGTCCCCACTTCCGCCTCCTGTGTCATTCCTCACACTTCCCCCACTCCAGTGGCCGACACGCTGAGAAAAAAAGATTATGTGAAGATGAAGGTTATCCTATCTCTAATTTGGGTAGTTTCAGAGAATAATCTTTTAAGTCATGGCTTACATACCCCCCAGGCCACTGTGGAGCTCAGCAATGCAAAGAAGTACAGAGTGCCGATCATTGTGGTGCTGTGCTTATGATTCAGACAGGTGAACGTTTTGGGGTTTATATAGTCAGTTTCAACATTGGCCAAGACGCAGCACCTGTCCTAGTTCACAGCATTCTTAGCTAAGATGTATGCCAAGATGTTTTATGATTGATCTTATCTTTAGCAAACAAGACAGCTCTGTTTGGATGTGCATCACAATTTCTAGAACCACTGATGGGTGGGTCTACCATGTGACAGAGTTCTGAAGGGTTAAAAATAGGTTATGAAATCAGTCTTTATTTATTATTTAATAGCAAAAATGCCAGGGGTGAATTATAACATTTCATATGTATATTCATGTTTTGACAGTCACTTGACCATTTGCGTAGGATTCTTTGTGCCCTTCTCCACGTGTTTCTTAGTTTTCTTTTTCTTCACTTTCCTGGTTTTAGCTTTATCTTCAGGCCGCTTGGCATTGAGAGCAGGCCTGGATTGGGTCAGGTGGTTTGCAGTGGGGCTTAGCTTGCTGTGGCTCATCTCTGGATCAGAGCGTATACCCTGAGCAGAGATGGACTTGCCCAAGGCAGAGTGTGGCGAGTCATCCAGCAGGTTGGGTTGGGAATAGGAGTGCATTGCCAGGGAACTGGTAGGACAGTAAGACGCAGTGCCTCCTACCATGGGCAGGTGGACATGCTCATTGCTCAGGTTAGTGACAGAATAGCGACTGCTGTTGGACATAATAATATGGTGCCATGAGCTGAGGGGGGTGGCAGAAAACTGCTGGGGGCCATTTGAGTCGTCTTTGGCAGCACTAGGAGAAATGACCATTGAACCATGAGGTGTTACAGCCTCCACAGCCTTCTGAAAGGTCTTCAGGATACGATCGCTCTTCTGCTTCTCTTTCTTCTGACGGGACTCAACCTTTCTTAGTTGCCGCCTGTGATCCCTCATCATCTGTTTCCTTGTATCTGCCAGGCCCCTAAACATAAACATGGGACAACATTTGCTTTTATGGAGCCATATAGTAGGAGCGTTTTACTATATGCATCTTTCTGTGCCATTTGCAAACTCATTTACAAAATCTGTACATGTTCCCAGCTCAAAAGAGACTTTGTTCTCTGTAATATAATTTTGAGGCACCATCTTTGGATATAATAAAACAACATTATACAGTATGTACTCACCTGTAGTCTACCATCCCTGTCCTGTCACGATCAAGTCTCTCAACCAGCTCCTCAATCTGATATCGATCCAAAGGAATGCTTGATTGCTACCACAGTTTTCCACAACAAAAAGAGAAAGAGACGAGTCACAAAGTTTGCATTTAATTGTTTAATGCATAAGAGTCCCCCAGTCATTGATTATATTGATTAATGATTATATTGATTCATTACATCCTTTATGATGTATGCATGATCAGCACCAGGAATAAGTTTAGACCAGTACTCATCATGGATGATTTCAGAGGGCTGAAATCCACCAGTGCATTTTATACTGCAAATGCCAGCAAATAATTTCAGCGATGCTGTGAGAAAATTAGTATTTATTTGAAAGACCTGCACTGCCTTCCTAAAGTCAGCGACAGGGACTTGCATGGTGCCATCTTTGTCAATATTCCGGAAGAAATCCCACAAACGCAGCTTGCGCTGATCCAGATAATCCTTTAGGGAAAAACGAGGATGCAATTTTTTTTTACAAGTAGGAAGAAAATGCAGCATTTTGATAGTTTTACTGAACTGTTCTGTGTGTGTAAAATTCTTAATAGACATTATGCACAAATGTGAGATTATGTATGAAAAAAAAACTATAAAATGTAATGATTCATTTCAGATTTTACGTCAGTCTCAGAGGGTGACTAACCTGGATGACCTTCATTGGATCAACACGTTTTGGTGGCTTCTTAGCGATGAAGCCCCCTACCCCTCCATACTGCACATCCAGACCTGGATGCTCCTGACATGTCACCTCCAACAGCTGCACAAAGTTCTCATTTACCAGTACATTCTGCTTGGTAAAAGGGTGAGAAAAACAGAAAAATGACATTGCTTAACATTTGAACTCAAACAAAAAACTTAACTGTGTTAAATGCAGATATGTTTCGGTTGTACTGTGATTAAATAGCATGTAAGGATATTCAGAACAGCATGGAAAACCATCCTACAGCAGTCACTCACACACATGTTGATTTCCTCCAAGGCAGTTTTAGGTGTGTTCTTCACCACTTTAACCAAGGCCAGTGCTCCCTCTACTGTTATAGAGTTATATGCCAGCTACAGGAGTATGAAATTAAGCATTTACTTAATTAAAGCGTAACTGCAGCAACACTGCTACCATGTGTGGGATTAATTCAACTTCGTCCACTCACCAGTAGAACTCGGAGCGTGTCATTGAACTCAAGGCCTCTGCACAACATGCTGACACCCTCATTGGTGATACGGTTGTTGTTGAGGTTGAGGTGGACCAGTGTGTTGTTGAATTTCAGGGCCTCTCCCATTGCCAGGGCACCCTCATTCCCAAAGCCATTCCATGATAAATCAAGGTGTTTTAACATCATATTCACCTAAATACAGAGAAACAAATGCATGTAATCAAGCACTGTATATGACGTTCATGAGCAAATGAATTTCTTTTCAAGCCATACTTTGAGTCCTGCACATAAAGCCACAGCCCCTTTCATTCTAAGATGATTCCAACTGAGGTCCAGCACCTCCAGACCTTCATTGTTGGCTGTATTAAAGGATGATAAAATCAGAGGAAACATCTATGGATATTTATTACTATTTTTGACACTGATGTAGTAAAGCAAAGTACTGGATTTATAAAAGCATTAACATTGGTGAATTATACTGTACCCAACATTTGTCCCATATGTTCCCCTCCTTTTCCGCAAAATTCATTTTGGCTCAGGTCAAGCTCCTTTATTCTGGAATTGCTCTAAATTGGAAAAAATAAATAAATTTAAAAAAATCATTGTTTTTGTTTTTTTTAAGCAAATGTGGCTTTAATTCATTGTCTTCTATTCTCTAATAACTTACAGAGAAGGAATCTGCAAAATATTTAGCATCATCATCAGTAAATCCATTACCTGTTGGGAAAATATGATAA